>JAQQAC010008880.1:77984151-78040204 GCA_029783875.1 Phataginus tricuspis | reverse complement strand
ACACACACACACACACACGTGCACAGAGTTCCCCATCACCTTCCTTGTTCCGCCTGCACACTGACCCACCTTTGCCTTTGGGTCCTAGGAAAAGAAACGCACACACTAAATGGCTCTCGGTTCCCTTGGTACGGCCCACTCTCCATACAGCACAGCTCACCACATACTCGATGCCAGGTGCTCTGACGGGGAGGGAAAAGAACACGGTGCGGACTCGCCTCTTCCTCCGAGGCTCTGCAAGTGGGAGAGACAGGCAGGTAGAGGGACGATATTAATGCCATATTGTTCGCATGAAAGGCGTAAGGAAAGGGAGCTGGGAGCACAGAGGAGGCTAGGACCAACTCTGGGAGGTAGGGTGGGTGCCGAGGGAAGAAAAGAGAGAACATGACATCTGAGGTGAGCTTCAAGGGATGAGCTGGAGCTTAGGAACCAAGGATTGATGTGATGTGAGGCATCTTCTGGAACTGGGGCCTGGGGTAGGGGAAGCGCCATGGACCCAGCCTCCTCCCTACCCAACTCCGTAGTGATCAGGGGTTAGAGTGAACCTGTCCCTTTCGGAGGATAGGGGCTGAGGTCCATGGGATGAACAGCACAGAAACTGCCCAGTGCGGGCTGGACCTGTGGGGGGATTTGCACTTGGAAGGGCAAGCTGGTCACTGAAAGGGCGCCAAGACACAGAACCGCTGCAGAAGGAAGGGAGGGGGAGAGGAAGGAGGCCGTCACAGTGCATTTGCCCTGGGCCGGGTGCCCCGAGGGGCCTGTGTGTTGAGGTCATTAGCTTCCTTTGACAGACAGGCAGCTAAGGCCTGGGGAGGGCCAGTTCCTGGCCTCAGGTCAGATGAGTGTGGCTGTGCTCATTTTGTAGACAGGAACTGAGGCTCAGCGAGATAGACTAATTTTCCCAAGATCACTCAAAATGACTTTTGAACCCAAATTTATCTGGTTCCAAGGCCCGTGCTCCTTCCACTACAAGATTCAGGGCCCCTGAACTCAGACAGCTCTAGTATCTCTACCAGAAAGTTATTTCTTGGATGTGTTCAATTTCAAATACTCCCAATTTCAAATATCATCCCAAGCAATGAAGATAAAGCAAATGACTTGCATTCCTATGAAGATGCTGTACAGCATATAAAGTCTTTTCGTGTCCATTATCTTTAATCCTGACAACGGTTTTGTACCTAAGGCAGGATAACATTCTCTTTTTACAGACAGGAAGCTGATTCTCAGAGAAATTGTATGATTGAGCTCAAAGATCTCACCTCTGTGGAGCAGGACAATAATCTGGGCTCCTGGAGGCCTGTGCCCATGACAGCTCTGTCACCTATCTATATGGACAGATGGACAACTCCAGGCCCAGGTGGGCAGGGTGCTACCCTCTGTACCAAGTCTGCAGCAAGGACCAGCCCAGTGGGTGGCCCCCTGGGCACAATGCTAGCTCTTGGCCACCTGCATATGACAGTAAACGTCTTAGTACATCCATCAGCCACCATCCGTGGTGGGCTGTGTGCCTCAGTCACAGAATCCCACACTGGCACCTTCCAGGCAGACTCCAATAGGCAGCCCAGGGCTCTGACGTCTCTGGCACTCTGGTGTGTGCATAAGGATTTTAGGCCCAGCCTTGACTGTGTAATGGTTCCTAGACTTCCCTGTGGCTTGGGGACACATCAGAGTCAGCCTGTGGAGCTGGGAACTTCAGCATGACCAGGAGGAGGGGGAGGCATCCTGTCTGAGAGAGGAGCCAGTGGCCTGGGAGCTGCCCCAGGGTACAGCATGGGGCCGAGGTACCGATTCCTCAGGGCCCGGGAGCAGATCCCTATCAGGAGATCACTGTGGACTCCTCCGAATGTCCCCCCAACTGAAGCAGATCCCCTGTGCATATGCCCACGTCCATAGGGCCTTGTACCCACTGTCCTGGGAAGCCAGTGCCCTGGAGGCCGGTGAGGTGGAGGAGGGACAGAACAGCTAAGGTCTTTTTCTTTGTTTTCTAGTTTCTGTTAGGTAGTGGCTGATCAGGGACCTGGGCTTGAAGCCTCGGTCGATCCAGAACTGCCCAACAGTGTCTGGAGCGCATACTGTTTAGCTCTAGTCCCTTCCTTGTGCCCAGCTGGGACACCACCTCCTGGTCCCCTGGCTCCTGCCTCTCCAGACACCCACCTCGCCCTGCTCAGGTATCTGCCCCAAGCCCTGGGCCCTCAGGCCCTGCCACCAGGCCTGCTTGGAGGGGTGAAGCTTCTGCCCTGTCAGCCAGGAAGGGGAGGCCCGGGGCTCCCGCCCACCCTGCCTCTCAGGCTAGGCACCTGCCC
Organism: Phataginus tricuspis; assembly: GCA_029783875.1. NCBI lineage: Eukaryota > Metazoa > Chordata > Mammalia > Pholidota > Manidae > Phataginus > Phataginus tricuspis. Next base: position 78,037,901 of record JAQQAC010008880.1, on the reverse strand, counting down.
TCCTTGCTTTCTCCCTTCTGCTCACCCTCCCTGCCCCCGCCCAGCCCACACTCAACAATGGCTCTGGCTTTTAGAGCCAGTCTGGCATTTTGCTTGGTTTTTATGACGGATGCAGTGGGGTGTTTGGGTGAGTGCTTGTGCTAAATAAATAGACTTTGAAAGAGTTATCATGCCCCGTTGCTCTTTCACTGAGTTTGTTGAGGTGGAGCAAGAAAAGAATGAGTGCAGGTGGGGATGAATGGGGGCTTGCTGATGCATGGCGGCTGCAGGGCTGCAGCTGGGAAAGGCTGTGGCGTCCTATTCCAGCACGTGCTTTTGGAAAGGGTTTTACTTTTGGTCTGGGTTGTTGAGTGATGATCTGATTTGGACTAATGGCTAGATCCTGTCTCCTGGCCCAAACCAATGCTGCTTCCTCTAGGCCTGGGGCTCCCCAGCTCCCTTCAGCGCACGCTGAGCCTGTTGTCGGACACACTGCCCATGGCGGAGCGCGGTGGCATGGAGAGCCAGCCGGGGCTGCCTTGCTAGAGCGACCACACACCCTGTCCCCAGCCCCGTCTCTGGATGCCCAGAGCTCTGGGAATCCCTGTGGTGGGGAGCTTAACCCTCCGGCTCAGAAGGATGCGGGCACAGGACCTTGCTGTTTATAAGGCTAGAGGGTGATCAGAAGCCGTGTGTCCCCATGTTCCTCCGGCCTATCTCCTTTCTCCCCTCTCTGCTTGGTGGAATCTCTGCCCCTGAAATTCAGAACAAAACACACATTTCACCTGAGGATTAAGAGCTTTCTCTGATGAGCTTGCTTCTGAGCTCCATCCTTTGAGGTGGGCTGCCTGGGAGCAGAGAGTGCCGAAAGGAAATGAAAAGGTAAGTGACTTGGCCAAGGTCCCACTGTGGTGACTGGTGAAACTGGGGTTGGAGCCAGCTGCCCTGGTTACATATGGTTGCTCTCTGCTTCGCCTCTTCCAGAAATCATGGCATACTGGGCATAGTTAAAAAGTTCCTTGGGGGTTGTGCACCCTTTGGTCTCGTTCCTGGTTGACTTCAGTGCCTGCAAGAGAGGAGACTGGGGCCAGGTAAGGAGGGGTAAAAAAGGAAGGGGGCAGCTGAGCAAAGGGGTCCAGGTTTGGAAGGGAGAAGACCCTGGGGTCTGCGTAGGATAAGGGAGAAGGAATGAGGGAGAAAGAGACTGGAGAAGCCTGTCCGGCAGGAAGGCTGTGGACTTTGACACCCTTCTGCACATGCTCTGCCTCCAGAGGGGCCCTGCTGGGGCTGGGAGCCAGACTCCAGCCTGTGGAGACCTCCAGAGAGAGTTAGGGTCAGGTCAGAGCTTGTGGGGCTCCCTCTGCAGCTTCAGGCCTCCCCCAATCCATGACCGCCAGCACCCACTTCTCCCCAAACCAGCGCTCAGCCACTTCCCTATCACCTCCCAGATGGGGGATTTAGGAAAGAAGATGCTCCCAAGGCTGGCTCAGACATTGTCCATGCAGAGGGGGTAGCTGGCAGACAGTGGAGGGAAAAGGACGGGGTGGGGAAGGGTGGTTCCTACATCTTACATCCACGTGGCCATTTCTGCCCTTCGGGCACATTCTGCAGAGGGGTAAGGGCCCAGGAGGACCCATGCCTATGGCTTTTAGGATCTACAGGTTATTAGGAGATGCCAGAACACAGACAGGTGTACACACACACAGCTTTTAGAACATTGCCACCATATACTGTTTCATTTAATGTAAAATGTACCATGTGTATGTCCAGTACTGTGCACGTGCCTGCCTGAGTGGGCGGCACTAGTTGTGAGATGGCCGTGGCCTCTTCCCTCTTCTCCCTTCCCTGTGCTGTTTCTACCCCCAACTCGGCTCTTCAGCCCTCCTTCAAGCCTCTTCCTCTCGGCCTTCCCCAGATCTCTTCAAGAAAGCATGCGGAATGTGGAGTTCCACACAACACCCCTTAGGTGCGAGTGAGCCATGCTGGAGAGGCCGTGGGAAACACAGGCGAAGGGACGGAGCTGCGTGAGCAGTGGGGGCGAGGAAAGGGGGTGAGGCGCCGAGGCCATGCTTGGGGAAGAGTTTATGACAGTTCTCACGGCTTAGACCTCCTGACTTGGGAAACCTGAAGTGACTCTGTGTACACACAAAGCACACATGACTCGCATTTCTTCAGAATCACAGGATGTTGGAGATGAAAAGGACCTTGGAAGGTTTTAGGCGCAAACTGCCATTCAGGAGGCCACAGGTGCAGCCTCGGGCCAGCTAACCCAGTTCTGGCAGGCATCTCAGCAGCACGCCATCCTACCGGGGAGCGTGCCAGTGTGTGTTCACCTGCTGGCCTGTCGTCTGCTCCCGTGGAGGCCTCTGGAGCTGGCACTCCAGGGCGTGTGAACCAGCGGCCGGAACGAACTCCAGCCTGGGTAGCAGTGGCTTTGACCTTGCTGTGCCTTGCTGCTCCATCCTTGGCCTCCTTGACAGCCGCAGTCAGGACAGGACAGGATGACAGAGCAAGGGGACACTTCCCAGAGGCATGAGGGGTAGGGAAGGGGACCCATAAGCTGGGCAAGGACACAGAGAGGTAGAGATCAAGAGAAAGGAGAAAAATAAAGCTATGATTACAGACAGATGACCCAGAGGCATGGACACAGATGCTCACATACCACATCATATACCACAACCACACACACACCATACACATGGATACACACACCCCGCCACCACTCACACCACATCCCGCAGCCACATGCAGACTGTATCATACACCACAGCCACACACACACCACACCATAATCACACACCACATACATCATACACACAAACAAACAGGCACTGTCCCCAACACACACAAACCCCACACACACTGGCATAGAGACTAAGACTAAGGGAGCAGATCCAATCGCAGAGAGACAGAGAGGCCTTAAGAGAGGAGAAATGGAAAACATAGAACAAACAAAAAGAGAGACAAAACCAGAAAAACAAATGTATACGCTTTTTTGCCCTAAACCACTGGTTCTTAGTGGAGAGTGCCAATGCCCAAAGACATTAGTGTCAGCTAAGTATCCTGCAGTATGCAGGACAGCCCCCCAATACAGAATTATTTGTTCCAAGATACCAATGGAAGAAATTTCAGAAAATGTGCCCCAGATGCAGAAATCAGCATCACGCAGCTCTCAGCCCCCATCAGGGCTGTGCTCCACTCCTGCACATGCTGACGCGTGTCACCTACCTGACCCTTGCAGCCCCTGCCAGTGTGGCCCTCAGTGGAGGCCAGTCACACTCGGGGTAACCTCTGCCCCAGCCCCTCCGTTGAATCCCAAAGACTTGGGCTTTGAATTTGAGCTCAGCCTGAGGCAGAACTGGCTGGAACCCCTGCATATTCTCAGCCTGCTCCAGACTCAGGCTGGAGTGACCTTCCAGATGCGTCCCCCACGGGCCCTGACCTCTTCGGTTCCCCCGGGGCTAGGTCAGGGACTGACTGCTGTGAAGTCGGGGACACACTGGACAACAGCCACCCCAAGTCTGTATGCTCAGCCTTACAGATGGGACCATCAAGTGGGACAATGACCTGCCCAGAGTTACAAAAGTCTTTTTAAATTTGGAGTCTGGGCAAGGGGACTCGGGGAGGGTGTGATGGCAAGTCTCAGCAGTGCGGCCAGGACCTGTGACTGCCCGCCATGGTCTCCAGTCTCCCTCTCGCCTCCTCACCCCCTGCCCCTGCAGCCTCTGGTATCTAGACACTGGGGGCTGGGATGCTGGGTTGCAGAAACAACTGGGTGATCCCACTTGGGGACCTCCTGGCCCAGCGTGGCCTTGGGTGGGCAAGAGAAGAGGCACTCCAGGGCACCAGGTCCCCTGGCAGCCTGCCCCAGGAGGCACAGAGATGTGGCTTTGGAATGTGAGAGGACTGTGTGGGTAGTGACCCCACCCCGGGGCCCACCTGCCCCACTGTCCCAACACCGTGCCGGGGCCCAGACCTGGGAGGGCATGGCTGGTGGAAGTTTGTCCTGGGCGCCCTGGCCCTCCCTCCAGCCCTCCACGCCCCTGTTGAGTGGTTCGCAGTTTCCTATCTGTGGCAGGTACTCACACAAAGGCAGGCCTGGGTGGAAGGGAGTGACTGCGCCTCCTGCAGCCGCTCTCCCCCTCGCTACAGACATCTCATTGTCATATCCCCTCTCGCCCCAGGGATCGAATTGGGGTCTTAGCTGGAGCCTGCCTGGCAGGGCAGGGAGAGTGGGTGGGTCAGTGGCAGACAAACACTGGCTTAATGGGCACCAAGGTCCTGGGGTCAAGGTTTGGGTGTAGCACCTTTCCCTGCCCAGCGGAGCCCACTGACCCCTGGGTGGGTGGGGAAGGCAGCTAATGGACCTGCGCTGTTTGCCCAGGGCTCTGTGGCTTGGCCTTGGGCCGGCAGCAGGAATAAAGTGCAGCTTTCCTTTCAGATTTGAGGGGGGCCCTCCTACAGCCAGCTCACAAAGACACCCTGCCCCTGCGCCTCAGCACACCCCTCTCTCTCTCTCTCTCACGCACACTCCTCGCTGCGTCCTCCAGCTCTTTGAATCAGACACAGGGAGGGAAAAACGGACTTGGAAGCTAGTGAGTGACCCACACATACTCGTGACCCCAACTGCCCAGATGCCCATGTCCCAGGACATTGGGTGTCCGGCTCGCCACGGGACTGCATAAGCCCAGTCACTCTCCATCCTTTTCCAGAGGTAACACTGAATTAAATGATCCTCGAGAGGCTCCCAGTTAGCTGGTGTCTGAGTTCTGTGTCATGGGACCAGGATGGGCTGTGCTTGCTGTCACCATTCTGCCACGTGACAGGCAAGCTGTTTCACCGTCCTGGACCCATTTGCCAGCTGGAATGAGGGGGTGAGTCTGTCACCTCTGCCACTAATTGGCTATATGACATTGGGTGATTTACTTCACCACTTTGAGCTCATATTTTGTTTTTTGTTTGTATCTGTAAAATGGCAATAGTAATACCTACGTCACCAGTTTGATGTGAGTTTACGTGAGAGCATTTAGTTAAAGGGCCAACCGGCTGGAGTGGGAAAATAAATGCTGCCTCACCAGAGGTTGTCTAAGAAAACAGTTGCATTATTTGAGGCATGTTTATACTGAACATATTCTTCATTGTTAATCTGAAATTCAAATTTAGGTGCCTGTCATGTAATTTATGACACCTCTGCTTTCTCAACCCTGCCCAAGTCTCAGGCTGGTCTGCCCTGGCCAGACCTTTCCATACAACATCACCAGGGGTCCCAAAGTCCAAGGCCTCAAGTCTTTTGAAGACCTTCCCTTCCTGGACTGGCCTGCCAGTAGGGAGAGAGACCCAGGTAGAGAAGGAGTTTGCCAAGGCCCCAAAGGACAGGCAGGTCTGCTGGCCTGTCTCTTTAAATCTCAGGTAATTTGGGAGGAGGGAAGGAGTGTCTGCACAGCTCCGCTCACTTCCGGGAGGAACTCCTGGCTGAGGAGACCAGAGGAGGGAGTCCCAGCTCTGCCAATTGTAGGAAATTTATGGAGCGCTCAGCCACCTTGCTGGGGGGCCCCAGGGAGACTGCTGAGGGGCCAGGGAGGTCGAGACAGGACCTCTGCAGGGGGAGGGCAGGCCGGCGCTGGGGTGCCCACGTGCCCCAAGGCTGAGTCAGTCAGGGTCTGGCCTCGGCTTCGGCCCCGCATAGAGCCCACCCTATACTCCATGGGGCGGCCACTGCCCAGGAAAGGATTCATTCTCTGCCTGTGGAGAAAGTTCTGGAGATGGTTCCAGAGGACGGAGTCCTGGGCCCAGAGCCAAGAGGAGCAGAACCTACAGCAACAACAAAGGGGGCCTCCGTCCTCCCTCTGCCCCCATCACCCCAGGTGAGCGCCTAGTCCTCCCTCTGCCCCCATCACCCCAGGTGAGCGCCTAGTCCTCCCTCTGCACCCCCATCACCTCAGGTGAGCGCCTAGTCCTCCCTCTGCACCCCAATCACCCCAGGTGAGTGCCTAGTCCTCCCTCTGCACCCCCACCCCCAGGTGAGCACCTAGTCCTCCCTCTGCACCCCCACCCCCAGGTGAGTGCCTCAGTCTGTCCCTCAGCTCCATGTTCCCCTTTCCAGGTCATTCTTTGGCACCCTCTCTGGACAGACTGTGTTCTAAGGCTGGCTTCTGTGGAGCATTTTATCTCCAGTCTTGGCTGGCAGGCTAGCTCCTCAGGATGCCAGGTGGAAGGGGTTGGGGCTGGCATGGACACAGGTGTTCACTATCTTTAAGATCCAGGTCAGTCATGCAAGCCTCTTGTGAGTACATCCCTGCCAGGCCTTGGGAAGCTCATGGCACCACAGAGCCACCCCCAAGAGATGCTGCCTTACACCTCTCCCCCCTGCCCCTAGAACAGCCTCTCTGGCAGAAACACACAGCGCATACACATGCACATGTGAGATGAATGAATGAATGAATGAGGCAGAGAGGGACTGCAGATACCAGTGACTGCAAGAGGACAATGTGATAATGGTTATTATTCCTGTGTTATCACATCAGCCAGGGACCAAAGCCCTGCTGTAGGCCAGGCACCGGGGGCACATGGGGACGAAGAAGCTGGGACTCAGCCATGGGATTTACTTCTCTTGGTGGGGAGAGGGGCAGGAAAGGCTGGCCAAAATGCCCCTGTGCTTAGGACAGTGCCCACCCACTCTCAGTCAAGGACTCCAGAGGCTCCAGAGTTTGAGCCCTAAGGAAATCTCCGTTGTTGCTTCCAGCCCCTGAAAACTTCCCTAAACTTATTTGAATCCCCTCCTGCCCAGTCCCATGGCAGCTTAAGAGCTGGGAGCTGGAGAGAAGGGGGGATGAGGAGGCCTGAAGCCATCCCTGCATGGGGTCCCCCCTCCAAAGCGCGTGTGGATCTCTGCACCCAGGTGCTGGCATGCTTGAAGGAAGTGCTTCTGGAGGGGCTTTCCCTGGGCCCCCAAGAAGGCGGGTAATATATCTATTCACAGGGGAAAGCGCAGAGTTGTGTGTCTGAGGGCCTTTTCCCATCTCCATGATCAGGGCCTGCCTGAAGCTGATGCGGAGGCTAGGGGCTGCTTATCTTCTTTTGCTCAAGGACTCTGGGCTGGGGAGGTGCCCCTTCTTGAGTTTTGGCTTCCCATGCCTCACACCAGCTGCCCACTTCTGCCCTGCAGGCCTAGGGGAGTGGGGGCGGAGCGCATGTCTGACTGATGACATCTTGAGGCAACAGAGGGCATTGTTGGAAGAGAGGCGGCCCCTGCATCCATTCATGGGACCCCGGGGGGCTTGGGAGGCGGGGGCTGAGGTTCCTGGAGTGCCCTTGTGAGAGGAGGACAGAGTGGAGGACCTGACCCCCCAGGTGGGCTGCTTCCACTGGTCTTTCTTGCCCAAATTTCTTCTTAAGACTGGCAGGCAGCTGGGCCTCTTCTTATAGCCTTGGGCTAGGAAGGCTGGGGCCGCCGCTCTGAGAGAGCCTTGCCTGTTCCTTATCTTCCTACCTGGTTCCAGGCTCTCAGTCCTTTTCTTCCAGAACCCCCCGAGTCTGGAGGGCCGATTCCGTCTGGGTGGGTCCTCCACAGGACACTGCAGTCGCTGGGAGGGGGCGTGGCCTAAGCTGCCAGTTACCCGCCTCAGGGAGGACTTGTGGGCAACTAGATCAGTATGAGGTGACAGCGCAAGTGAGGACAATATTGACATGGAGGAGGTGAGCTGATGGAAGAAAGCAGCAAACAGGGTCACAGGCACCCATCTTACCTCCTAAAATCCTCAAACCAGCCACAACGGGTAGGGTATTATCCCGTGAATGAAGTGGGCCCAGAGTGGGCAAGTGGTGACATCAGAACGTGTGCCCAGGGCTCAGAGGAGGACTCTGCTTGGGGTCGGGGGCCTCCAGTGGATGGAGCATGGTCCAGTGAGAAGGGAAGGCTTTATGGTCTCTGCAGGATGATAGGGGACCCAGCGTTCCTCTGTCTAGTAGACTTGTCTGGGTCTTACTCACGCCACCCCCTCTGCTTAAAACCACATCATTGGACCCAAGCCTCACTGTTGCCCTTCTCACATTTCTTCTGCATCATCTCTCCCTGAGCCTTGAATTCTCTTATTCCCTGAGCGCCAGTGTACTGAACAGTTATTGGCATAAAGCACTCCACTGGGGTTGTATGCAATGAATATGACACATTCCCTGCTCTCATGGGCGAAATGCACCAATACACATCAACTTGGATTAAAAGTGAGCTTGGCGAGCATCCTGAGAGGGTGTAGGCAAGTGTCTTGGGAGCATAGAGGAGGACGCTGTGGGGCCTGGCTTCGGTGGCTGTGGCGGTGCTGGGCAGCTTCCAGAGGCTACCTGGCCTGACCCCTCAACCTGATCCCGCTGGCACTTTCTCCCTCCCACGAGTTGGTGGGAAGGCGGTGAGCACCAGGGGCCTTCTCTGTATGAATACATGTGAATGGGCTTGTCCGTGAGAAGGAGGCCTTGGGACCCTGCCTCAGCGAACACACGTGCACGTGTGTACCTGCGGGCATACGGACGGGCTTGCGGCGGGTTAGAAAGGCGGCCCAACTCCAAGTCTGGAAAAAGCCACTTTCCTAAAGCTCTGGCTTCCTCCTCTAGTTACCAACGTGAGGTGGAGGGAGGTGGCCCACGAGTGGCCAGCCCAGGCCTCTTCCCTACATATGACTGCCCTTTCCTTCATCTGTGGTCACTGCTCCAGGCTGGCCCCCTCCCCCTGAGAAAATTCACGAAGAGCCATAAAACTAGAAGAACTACATAACTTAGTGGTGAGAGCCCGAGGCTAGGTGCTTAGCCAAGCATTCTGCCTTAACTCTGTGTTATGTTCCGGCCATGATTTGGTTATGCTGCCTCAGTTTCCTTTTCTGAAAAATGAGAGACTTATTAAGCCTTGGTCACAGGTTGTAAGGGCAAAAGTGATAATAGGTGAGATGCTGCTTTGGAAGCTGAAAAGCACATTTTAACAAATGGTCATGATGAAAAAACCCCACAAGAGTTGAAAGGCAATGCCCCAGAAGGCAGGGAGCAGAGATTTGGGAACCCCCTCCTATTAGACTGTATCCTCTGGGAGCCCCTACTTAGTGCCCGTACACTGTGTGTGCCCTCCCCTTCCCAAGGGCACCCTCTTCTGGGAGGGTGCTTGTGGAGAAAGCAGGGGACCTGTGCAGTGGACACAGTCCCATCTGCCACCTCTAATCCCTCTTCAAATCCTGACTGACACACAGAATGGGGCAGAGAAATGGCCAGGGGGCACTGGTCCCACCTCTGCCTCCCACTTATTTGGACATGTCACTTCAGAAATCCAGGCCGCGTTTGCCATCTGTGACATGAGCAAAGACTAGATCTCCAGCTCTAAAATTCCGATTTGAATTCTCCTCCAAGACATTCTTGATCTTGCCTGTTTTCCCAGCAAACAAATACATAACTTCACTCTTGAACACATAGATGTGTGCACGGATATGTACCCAATCTGCAAGAACGGAGGAGAGGATGGGGGGGAGGGAACTTGGTGGCCCAGAGGGACCCCCGAGGGGGAGATCAGTGATTTGTTTACTCTATAAAAAGAGGTTAGGTTTTGTGGCAGGAACCTTATGGTAGGGTTTCCGCCTGCCTCATACTGAATGAGACTGTTCAATTTTATAATTAATTTTCTGGCAAAATAAAACATTCTAGACCCTGAAAACACCTTTCATATTGTTATAATTTCAGATGTGCTCTGTAATTTCTTTTTGCTACATAATCAATGGATGCTTAAAAGGCTTCTCCTTTTTGGTTTTTCTCTTAGTGAAGTATTTAATGATTCATAAGAAAGCATGTATAGGGAATTTCTCATTCCTTTTAATGTGAAGATTCCTTTATTTAAAAAATGGATTATGAATGGACTGTACCTCTAAGTCAGGGTTTCTCTACCTTGGTGCTGTTGACATGCAGGGTAGGATAACTCTTTGTTATGGGAGGCTGCCCTGTGTTAGATGCTTAACAGATCCCTGGTCTCTACCCACTAGATGCCAGGAGCACCCCCACTCCCAGCTGCGATGACCGAGAATGCCTCGGACATTGGCCAGTCTCCTGGGGGACAGAGCAGGAGGTTACCCCCTCGTGGGGAACCGCCGCTCTGAAGCACTGCCTGTAAATAAGGGATTCTGGTATAATGTTAAGTATTCTATTAAATAAGGTGAAAATTTCCCCCAGAAGGGAGTAAATATAACTTAACCATTCAAACTGGAAGATATTTTATCAGTATCTCTCCTTCTTCCTACCCCGGGGAGGTGGCTGGCAGAGACCTGGTGAAGATGTGTACGTTTTGCTCTAGATCTAAACTTCAGAGTGGGGTTGCTATGGAAGAAGCTACTTGTGCTCCAGGCACAAGAATCTCCCGATGGGTCTACTCTTGCACCATTTTTATGGAATCTTTGGGTAGGCAGGTGTTTTGGGGGTCTCTTACACTGCCCCAAATGTGAGCGAGGCCTTTCTCTGCTGCCCCCTTGTGGCCCTGTGAGTTATGGCAAGTAATTGCCCTTCACAAACTCCTCAGAACCATGCATACCCTGCCCCACTTTGCGCTGGATTCTGGGGTTTGCCACCTAGAAGAGGGCCAGTTCCCTACAAACCTTGCTGGGTTGAGCCACAAGCTGGTTCTCCACCCAGAGTGGGGTCTGACTAGGGTTGCCAGATAAAATACAGAACACTGAGTTAAATCTGAGTTTGAGATAAACAGTGAAAGTGGTTAGTGTAGGTTTGTCCCAAATATTACATGTGACATACTTACATTAAAAAAGTACTCGTTGCATGCCTAAAATTCAGATCTAACTGAGCTTCCCATATTTCTATTTGGTGTATCTGGCAAGCCCAGGTCTCAGGGTACATCCTTGTCCTTCCTAGGCCCAGTAGGCCAGTCGGCAGAGGCGAGCAAAGGAACACGTAAGGAATAGAGGTTTCGGGGGGGGGACATCTGAGGGCTTCAGAGATGTGCAGGGACCAAAATATCTTTGGGCCTGGCAGCAAAGGGCCTCCTCACTCGTATCTTAGGAAGCAGGGAGCAGAAGAACTCTGTGCTTGAATCTGTTTCTAGCTTTGCCATTAACCTTTAGTCAAGATGTAGCCCCAAACTGGAAGCTAATTGGAGGAGGACAGAGAAAGGACACAAAGATGAGATAGCGACTGATCTCTGCCCTCAAGTACCCCTAGTGTAGAGGAAGAGACAGGTACTGAACACAACCCACAGTCTAAAATGAAAAGTGAGGCCAGAGGAAAGGGTGGAAAGCTTCCTGGGGAGGCAATGTGTGTGCTTGCACATGTGTGTGTACGCATGCTGAGGAACGGTGCTGGCTCTAGAATATCCGTAAAGGAGGAGTTTGTACAGATTGTTGGGCAGGTGGTGGTGGTGGTGAGGGGCGAGGTGGAGAAAACTTGCTTTGCAGCTGTGTTTGCGTACCAAGCATACTGCTTTTTACTTAGATTGTATGTTTGCCTAAGGTTGGCTTGGGGGTGGCTGATGGAGATAATGAGGAGGGGCAGTAAGGCCAAGCCATCTTCTGGCCCTGCTGCAGATTCATTCATTCCACAGACAGTGGCAATGAGTCTCCCACAGGCTTATTCCTAGGCCTGCAACACGGAATAGACAACACACAGCGTGGGTGGGGAGCGAGGTTCCGGGCACAGGGAGTGTTGTGGCACAGGCATAGGGAGAATGCTCTGCTCCGGGGCGGAGACCCAACGCTAGGTGGAAGGAGTGAGTGGGAGGAGGGGAGTGTGGAAAAGAAAGACCTCTTGGTTCTCTCCTTGGCCATTTAAGGATCCACCAAGCTTTTGCAAGCTGCACTTGCCATTTAGAGACTATCCTGGCAGCATGGAGAAGGACGGACTGGCAGTAAACAGGGTGTAGGGCAGCTAGGCAGCAGAGCATTTTGCTCATCTTGGGCAGAAGAGAGAATGAGGCCATGAATTCTGATGAGAGTCCCAGGGCTGCGGAGTTAGGGACCGAATGGAGAGAGAGCGCAGATGTTGGACGGACAGCCCTCGTGACCACCCAGGTGACATGCGCGGAGTGGGGCCGACACTGGGAGCGGTGGGAGTCTCACTCATAGCTCCTCTCCTGACACCCTTCTACCCCCAGCCCTGGGGTCCATCTCCTGTCACTACCAGTGTGTGAGTTCCTGGTCACATGATTGACGTCTGTGGAGAAATACGGTGATTTCATTCTTTCCCTTAGAAAGGCCAAATGGCTCTGGCCAGGAGAGAAAATTGGATAAAAGGGGCCTCACATGTCTTAGTCGGGGTGAGTTTTGATTTTAAAAAAGGTTTTTAGTTCGTTGTGGGACTAAAACTTGAGAGAAGGGGGAGTCAGAGAAGATTATTTTTTTTTGCCTAAAACATGTGAGAAGTACAGTGAGACTATAATCTGATTTAGGGGCCAGATGAGAAGGGCCCACTGTTGCTTTTTGATTGAGGCCTGAGGACACTGTTGGGAGGCGGGCACCAGGATCAGGTGGTTTGCTGAGAGGTCCAGGAAGGGGAGCCCCAGGCACTAGGAGAAAATGGGCTGCCTCTACATGTTGACTTCCTTTACCGAGATGAGGAATTCCTTGTGACCCTGGTCCATGAAAACAAGGCTTATCTGGGAGGGTGATCATCTCAAGGCCCTTAGTGAACTAAAACAGGGTTGCTCCAGAGGTCAGTAGGTCAGGAGCTGAACAAGTGTTTAAGTAGGACTCCGTCCCCCTGTATCCAATACACAGAGATAACACATTCACCCACACTCACTGGGCCTGGCACCCGGGGGGCAGAAAATCAGTCACTGACACTCTCCCACACAAGCTGGAGAGGAAAACCTTGCTCTGGGGTAACTAACTGGCTGGGAAAAAAGGGATCAGGCCACCCTTTGCATCCTGGTGGCCTCACTGCCCTGATCAGGGACCTTGGGTTCATTGCCATCGAAGTGCACGTTCTTGTACCTCTGAGCAAAGTTATCACCCCTGCTCCATGGGCCGTGGCCACCTCTGCCACTTTTCTGACCCCCATTCTCTTGCAGGATCTGGGAGTCTCCTCTGCTTCTAGCTGCCAAAGAGAATGATGTCCAGGCTCTCTACAAGCTGCTCAAGTATGAGGCCTGTGAGGTGCACCAGAGAGGTGAGGGAGGGAGCCCGCAGCTCCAGGCAGCCCCGCAACCATGCCTCCCCAGCAGCCCCGCACCTTCTGCAGAAGGCCCTAAATCGTCACTCCCCATCCCCTGCCCCATAGAAGCCAGACGCCTCTTCTTTCTGTCAATGCCAGGAGCCCTGGGGGAGACAGCGCTGCACACTGCCGCCCTCTGTGACAGCCTGGAGGCCGCCGTGGTGCTGATGGAGGCGGCTCCGGAGCTGGTCTTTGAACCTATGACATCTGAGCTGTTTGAGGGTAAGGGGCCGGGGGCCCGGGATGGAGGGAAGGGTGACCTGTTGATTACTCCAGGTCAGTTTCGGTGGTGGGTAATTTGGGGAAACCAAAGAGGGAATCAGCCCCTACTCTCCATCCCCCTTCTCCCTAGTCATCCTCACTGCACATCGTCAGAGCGCTGACCCCTTGAAGTGCAAGCGGCCTGGCGAGGGGGAAGAGATGGGCAGAAGCTTGCTCCCTGTGGATTCTGCCAGGCCCAGGGCACCCCACCCCCCACTAGGCTGCCCTGGTGAAGAGGAGCAGGTGTAGATATGGGAGGGACCCCCTGCAGGATCCTGGGAACAGACCCCATGACTGAGGGCTGTCTCTGAGCCAGGTCAGACTGCACTGCACATAGCCATCATGAACCAGAGCGTGAACTTGGTGAAAGCCCTGCTTGCCCACGGGGCCAGCGTCTCTGCAAGAGCTACAGGTGCAGCTTTCCGCCACAGCGCCCGCAACCTCATCTACTTTGGTGAGGGCTAAGGCCAGGGCCAGGGCTGGGGGAGGCTGGTGGAGGTGGGTGAGGGCCAGGGCCAGGGCTGGGGGAGGCGGGAGGAGGGGGGAGGGCCAGGGCCAGGGCTGGGGGAGGTGGGGGGAGGGGGGAGGGCCAGGGCCAGGGCTGGGGGAGGCTGGGGGAGGGGGTAACAGAGCAGAGGGAGGGTGGGCTGAGCAGAGCCCCAGCCCTGGGGCAGCTGGGAGGGGCCAGCCTCTCAGGACTTAAGGCCAGACACGACTCCCCCACGGCCCTCTGCACCACACCTGTCTCTGCCTTTGCTGACAAGGGTCGCTGAGCCCAGGGCTGAGGTGGGGGAGGAGGCAGTCGCTCCGGGAGACCACCGGTCTCACCCTGCACTCAGGCCAGGGGGCCCTCTTGTCCCCAGGGGAGCACCCTTTGTCCTTTGCTGCCTGTGTGGGCAGCGAGGAGATCGTGCGGCTGCTCATTGAGCACGGAGCTGACATCCGGGCCCAGGACTCCCTGGGTAAGAGCTGGGCTGGGGAGGGGAGGAACTGGGACAGCCCTCGGGCGCCCCTGGGGTGCGCACCGGGAGCACCAGGGACTTTGGTCCAGGGGCCATGTGACACCCGTGTCCTCTCCCAGGAAACACTGTGCTGCACATCCTGATCCTCCAGCCCAACAAAACATTTGCCTGCCAGATGTACAACCTGCTGCTGTCCCACGATGGGCGCGGGGCCCACCTGCCGGCCCTGGACCTCGTGCCCAACCACCAGGGTCTCACCCCCTTCAAGCTGGCCGGCGTGGAGGGCAACACTGTGGTGAGGGGCCCCAGCCCCGTGTGTCCCCCTCATGTCCTCATCCTGCATTCTGGCCCTTTGAGCAAACACATGGGAGCCGTCACCCCTGATGCTAGTGTCCCATTTTCAGCTCAGACTGGAATTTTGTTCTCCTCCCCTGTCTCTCTTGTCCCTTGTCCCCTTTCTTTCCCACGCGTTCTCTCCCCTGAGGGCTCAGAGAGCCTAGAGCCCACCCTGGGGAGGTTTGTGATGCCCGGGGCCCCTGCCCGTTCAGCCTCTCACCTCCTCCTCCAGGATCCGGGGAGGGACTCAGAGGGCAGTGGGAAGATGGGTTCTTCTTCTCCAAAGGCTGTGGTCGTTGAGTGAGGAGCGGCCCCCCTTCCCAGCTGTGCTGTCCCCCTGGAGAGCCTCCCACTCCCTCCGGGGCCCCCCCTCTGCTTGCCCCTCCTCACTTACCCTCCACCCCCACCAGGTGTTCCAGCGCCTGATGCAGCAGCGGAAGCACATCCAGCGGACGTGCGGGCCTCTGACCTCCACCCTCTATGCCCTCACGGAGATCGGCTCCTCAGGGGACGCGCAATCTCTCCTGGAACTTATTGTCACCACCGAGAAGCAGGGGGTGCTGTCTTCAGGTTTGAGAGCAGCAGGGGAGGGAAGTCAGGCTTTCTGAGCTGATGGCTCTATTTCCCCACCGCAGGCTCTCCAGACCCTGGACCGGACCCCAGTGAAGGAGCCAGTGGGCCTCCAGTGGCAGAGATACGGGCAGCCATACTTCTGAGTGCTGGGCGCCATCTACCTCCTGTACATCATCTGCTTCACCATGTGCTGCATCTACCGCCCCCTCAAGCCCAGGACCAGCAACTGCACCCGTTCCCGGGACAACACCCTCCTACAGCAGAAGCTCCTTCAGGTGCGGCCCCAGGAGCAGCTGAGCCTTGGGGCAGGATTCAGCTCTGCCCTCCCGACTCAGTGCTTTTCTGCCCCACATTGCTCCCTTCGCCCAGGTCTCAGAAACTTAGGCGCAAACTCAAAATACACACACACGCAGGGAGAGACGACTGAGGTGGCCAGCCTTAACAGGTTAACAAGGACCTTGCAAGGCCCGTGACCTTGTACATGGACACTGCCGTGTGCCCAGGGTGCAGGGCAGATGCCTGGAGGCGCTGAGTGCTCTGAACCCGGTTCCTCCCACAGGAGGCCTACGTGACCCCCGAGGATGACATCCGATTGGTGGGGGAGCTGGTGACCGTCATTGGAGCTACGATCATTCTGCTCATAGAGGTGTGGACAGGATAAGGGTGAGGCTATTTGCCCCAGGGGTCCAGCCTGAGCCCCTGTCTACAAGTTTCTGGCCTGGATGCAGATTCCAGACATCTTCAGGGTGGGAGTCACTCACTTCTTTGGACAGACCATCCTTGGGGGGCCGTTTCACATCACCATGTGAGTCTCTTTACCCTCACCCCCACCCCTTCCCTCACTCCCTGGCTCCCTGACCCCTTGAGAACCCTAACTGCAGAAGTCCCTCTCCAGTGGTGTGTATGTGGCTGTGTGTATTGTGCTTCTGATGGCTGAATCTGAGTGTGTGGGAACTGTCTGTCTGTCTGCCATCTTAGGCCCCAGGAGAAGCCTGGTCCCCTCTCGTCATGCCCCTCCCTGCTCGCCCCAGCATCGCCCATGCCTGCCTGGTGACCATGGTGATGTGGTTCACCAATGCCAGCGGGGAGGTGGTGCCCGTGTCCTTTGCCCTGGTGCTGGGCTGGTGCAGCGGCATGTACTTCGCCCATGGATTTCCAGGTGCTGGGCCCCTTCACCATCGTGATCCGGAAGGTCGGTGTCCCCCACCAAACTTTCTAGAGAAAGGTCCTGGATCAGGGACTTTCGCAAACCCTTCTGCAAGAGGCCAGGTGATAGATATCTCAGGCTTTCTGAGCCACATATGGCCTCTGTTGCATATTCTTTTCTTTTCCTCCTCCTCCACTTCTGCCTCCTTCTTTATTTTTTACCCAGTCCTTTAAAAATGTAAAAACCATTCTTAGTTCAAGACTATACCAAAACAGGCCAAGCCGATTTGGCCTCGAGGCCATGGTCAGCCAACCCTGTCCTACAGGGTGGGGCTGTTAGCCTCGCACGGGCAGACTTGTTGGTGGCTGGAAAGGACAGTTGCTCCAGGGGGCTGCTGTGATGTTTTCCTTCCCCTTGCCTCCCTCTAGATGATTTTTGGTGACCTGATGCGGTTCTGCGGGCTGCTGGCTGTGGTTATCCTAGGCTTTGCCTCAGGTAAATCATGTTCGGCATGGGGGGCGGTGGGAGGGAGAGGTTCGAGGGGCCCACAGAGCACAGAACTCTTCTGGATGAACTTGGGGGATGGTGGGGAAGGCAGAGCAAAGAGGAGACCATAAAGTCTGAGGATGGGCCACCCCTCAGAGGCGGGGGGAAATGGGGAGCGCTAGGAGAGGTGGCTCTTGGGGTCAGGATGACCCACATGGAAGAGAAGGGGACATAAGACCCCAAAGTATGCAGGGCTAGAGGGCTGGGAAGGAGGAAAGAGGCAGTGAAGAACTGGCTGTGGTCGGGCCAGTGTGCGCTCCCCATGGTAACTCAGCCCTCGGGTGGGGCAGCCTTCTGTATCATCTTCCAGACAGATGACCCTGAGGAGCTGGGCCATTTCTAAAGTTACCCCAGGGCTCTGTTCAGCCCCTTTGAGCTGTTTCTCACCATCATCGACCGTCCTGCCAACGGTGATGTTGATCTGCCCTTCACGTACAGCATCACCTATGCTGCCTTCGCCATCATCACCCCGCTGCTCACGCTTAACCTCCTCATCGCCGTGATGGGTGACATGCACTGGCGGGTGGCCCACGAGCGGGACGCGCTCTGGAGGACCCAGCTGAGCCCCCCGTGGATGGGAGGGTTAGTGACGTCATCCCAGCCAAGGCCTGGGCTAGGCTCACACACAAGCAGCAGGATATTTTGAACCCACGTGTTCGGACAGTTATTGTTCAGCACGCAAAATAATGCAAAGTGTACAGAAGCACTGGATGAGCAGGGCGACTGAGCAATTCTGGAATAATGGAAAATAATTCCTCATAGTTTGTTCAAAAAGTAAAAGATCAGTCTTTTCTAGACTAATCAACAAGATAATGGTGGCTAAAACTGCATTTAGTGAATTTCATTACTGAATGACAACTGCAGTATCACATCTTGGCGATATTTAAGTCTGCAAAGTTTGACCCTGAAAAATTGTACATGTTAAGAATAATGCCACAGAAACTTCTCCTAGGACTAGAAAGCTATCTTCAGTAGATAAGTCCTCATAACGGGGACAGAAAACTATTAACTGAATCAAGTCATTGTTTAAAAATTTACTTAGAAAACAATATATCTCAACAAAAATAATTTCAGCAGAATGAAAATGGAAATCCTCAAAACTGGACAGCCCTGACTCTACCGTGTAGAAAAATGGAGTTTAAAAAACCTAAACTGACTAACTGGTTTGCTCAGGAAAATACCTTTTCCATGCAAATATGCTGATCTCAGAGGAAATGTTTGCATTTAAAAGTGGCCTTTACGTATGTCAGGTCAAAACATCCTGCAGCCCTGCGGACCTTCCCATCTGCTTTGCCCCCTTCCTGTCTCCTTGGAGCGAGGTCTCAGCCTCCCGCAGGGCCAGTCTGGCATCAGCATGGATGTCAGGTCATTGGGTGAAGAATGCAGGGTTTACGTCCCGTCCCATTGATTCTCTTCTGCTGACGCCACCACCCCCAGTTCAGGGGTGTGGTCACCTTCTGGCATCCAAGAGCTCTGAGTTTCCTAGTGGTTGCTAAACTGTTGTCCCCTGCCCAGCGCCCTCTCCTCTCCTGCCCTTCTCAGTCTGTATTTCCCAGTCAGCACCCAGCTCCTGACATCACCTCTTTCCCCCACGCACAGGTCGTGGCCACCACGGTGATGCTGGAGCGGAAGCTACCCTGCTGCCTATGGCGTTGCTCTGGGATCTGTGGGCTCAAGTATGGGATGGGGGGCTGCTGGTTCCTGCGACGAGTGACGCTGTGGGGCTGGGCACCCCCCTGCTCAGACAACCTCCTGCTCCCGGGGCCCTATGCAGGCCTGTGTGCTCCCCAGGCCCGCTGCCTGTAAGGGGCCCTCCTAGGTGCTTGGGCCCCTGAAAGCATCCCGAGCAGCTGGCCCCAGTGTGTGCTGCTGCCCCTGGCCTGGCCATGAGGGGCTGGAATGCCCCCACCCCAGCTGCCGCAGACGAGGGGAAAAGCGTGAGGATGGGCGCACTGAGCAGACAGCACGGTCCAGGACCAGCCCTCCCATCCTTGGCTACCTCTCATGTCCTCTGCTCCCCGCAACAGAAGGGTTGGAAGACAGACAGGATCTCAACCGGCAGCGAATCCGGCGCTACGTGAAGGCCTTCAGCAACCAGCTCTCTGAGGATGATGTGGCCAAAGACTCGAAAAGCAGCAGCTCACCCACCCCTCCGGCCCCTGGCGACCCCTGGCCACCCTCTCGGTGTCTCACAGCACCAACTGGGAGCGGCTCTGGCAGGGGACCCTGAGGATGGCACTGCAGGGGGTGGCCAACAGGGCTCTGGAGGGCGGGGAGGGCGGGGAGTACCAGATCTGAGCGCCCGCTCCTGCTGCAGCCTGGTGGCCGCTCTCACTCCCCTGGGAGCATCCAGACCCAAACCCCAAGCCCTGACCGGTCTGGCCTCCCACTCAGGTAGCTGGGAGAGTGCGAGGAGCTCTGAGGGATGCAAGTGCAGCCCACCTGAGTCCCAGGTCTCCGCTGCGTGCCCGGCTCTGGGGCAAATAGCAGCCATGGTGGCCCACATGGCACCCTGAGCCCGGCGGGGCCATGAGGAGCAGTGGCCCGTGGCAGGCCTTCCCCGTGTCCTCTGCACTTTAAGGACAGGTACCCAGTCTCTATCCCAGTGTCACTGCAGCAAGAGGACAGCCCTTCCCAGGCTGCTCCAGATGGTAGCTGGGTGGAGGCTTGTGAGAAGTTGTGTGAGAGGAACGGATTGCTTGGGTCTGGTTGAGTCTCTACCTTTCTTCTACCTGCCAATAAAGCCGTTCCCTACTATCTCCTTGGCTCCCCTGTGCCTTCACTGCGCAGTGACCCTTCCAGGCAGCCTCCACCCCTCCAACGTCTTCCCAGCCCTTCCTTGCAGGCTGAGGCCTCACCACACCTCCAACTTGCAGAATCACTTCTTTCCCTTTAATGGGGGTCGAGGCGGAGGAGGGGCGGAGGGCTGGGGAGCGAAGCGTCCAGAGGGTTGGCTTTAGTGTGGCAGGCAACTCTCACGGAGGCCAAGGGGACCGGCACGCGCCTCCCATGTCCCCCCTCGGGCCTGTGTCCACGGCTCCCCGCCTGGGCCTCACACCTGCACTGAGCCCGACTGCCTCAGGTGCTGCTGCAGGAGCTGGACGTTGTGCAGCAGCTTCTTCTGGTGGCCCGCCAGGGTGACGCCCAGGGCAGGCAGGTCTCTGGCGGGGGAGGAGCGGGTCAGATCTGGGCCCGCTTCTCCAAGACCCCAGGCATGACTGCTGGCCTCCGGCCCGGAGGAGCCCCACCCGCCTCGCCCTGCTTACTCCAGGCTGAGCTGGGCCACATCACTGAAGGTGCAGAGGCCGAACTTGGAGAAGTTGTCCTGGTAGCACTCTAGTCCAATGGCCGAAAGCCAGGCCTGGGGTGAGTCCAGAGAAGGAAAGTCCAGGGCCACAGGGTTCAGAAGGGCCTGGGAAGGCCTGGGGGAGGGGCACAGGCAGGTCAAACCTCCCCCTTTGATCAGTTTTCTTTCCGGTTTGCATCTACCCTCCCTAGCTTTCCCAGGCTCCAGTAGCAAGCTCCAGACCTGTCCCCAGGGCCCCCGCCAGCCTGCAGAGTGTCTGGTTTGCGGATCATCTTGTCAAACGCAGCTACCAGTTGGTCAAAATGAGGCCGCCGGGTCCGGTCCTTCTGCCAGGTGTCCAGCATAAGCAGATGTAGTCCAGGAGGACAGCCTGGAGGTGGCGGCAGACGGAACTCCTGTTCTATTGCATTTAGTACCTGGGGGTTAGAGGAAGGATATGGTATGGGAAGCTACTGCTAGTGGAAAGGCGTATGTTGTTAGGCTGGGGGCTGGCATCAGGGGAAGCATGAGGTTGGGGTGGAGAAGGAACTTAAAAATATGGAAACCGATGCAGCCCCGGGCAAGTTCACTATGGAAAAAAAAAAGGGAAACCGAGAGCAATGCGAACTTAGAATGTGAGTGGGTCAGAGAATGGAGGTCTTAGTGTGGGCGAGTCTGCGAGGTTCAGGGGTTGGAAGGATGGGGGTGGGGCATCTGCAATGTCAAGGTCAAGAGCTCACCTCCTGATCGCTCATGTCCCAGTAGGGCCGTTCTCCGTAACTCATCACTTCCCACATCACTATCCCAAAGCTCCAGACATCACTGGCTGTTGTATGTTTTCCATGTGCAATGACCTCTGGGGCTGCCCAGCGAAGCAAACAACTTGGGCCCTGAGGGTGGGGTTTTTAGTGATAATCAGAGTAGTGGTCGCATTTACTGAGCCACGACTATATGCTCAGATGTGTGTCCAGGCTTTCGTATCAAGCATCTTGTTTGATCCTCATAACAACCCTGTAGGGTAGAGGATATTAATATTACCTCCATTCTATAGTGCAGAGGCTGAGGCATAGAGAAGTATGAACCTGTGAAGTCACAGAGCCTGAGGGTCCAGAGCTCAGGGTTTGGACCCAGCTGCTCTGACTCTGTGGAGTCTGCGCTTTAGGGGAAGCCCAGGAGGTGGTTCTAGGTTTTTACAGGTCTCCCACCTCCCCCGTCTAATGGCCTGGCCTGGGGCCCAGAAATCCCTCAATCCTCTCCAGCCCCCACCCCGGCTTCCAACCTGGATGGAGCACAGGTGAGCTCTAGTCCTGCAGACATTATGATATGCCACCTGAGGTGCCCACCCCACATCTTGCTCTTCCTCCAGCACCTACTGAAGGATGCTGAGCCCCATGGCTGTGCTCTTACCTGAGGACTGTGGCCAAGACGGGCCACTTTGCACACTAGGTGACTATTCACCAGCACACTGTGGGCAGAGAGTGCCCGGTGGACGAAGGCAAAGCTGGACAGGTACTGCATGGCGGCAGCCACTCCCCGCTGCATGGCCACCAGCTGCAGGCTGCTGAACTGGCCCTCCCGCTGCTGATGGGCAGGGGGCAGAGGTCAGCCTCCAGCAATGGGGCAGAGAACCTCGACACACCACACAGCAGACATTGGCACAAGAGGGTGAGGGGGTTAGGGAACCAGAAAATGGGCTGGGAATAAAGGATGAAGACCCCGGGAGGCTGGAAGCAAAGGCATAGGGCTCTGTCTCCAGGACAGTTGAGAACTGCCAACTTGCCAATACCCAGGGACCCTCCTCCCTCTCCCAGGCCAGACTGACCCTGAGGAAGCTGTCCAGGGGGCCCAGCTCCATGAGTTCCGTTAGCACCATGAGGGGCCGGCTCTTGGTGACCACGCCCTCCAGCCGCAGGACGTTGGGGTGCTGGAACTGGCCCAGCACGACAGCCTGACTTAGAAAGGTCGTCTGCAGGCTCTCGGCACCACCAGCCCACAGGGCCTGGATGGCCACAGCCTGTTCCCGCCGTCCCCGGGGCTGCAGGCGGCCCCGGCGAACCTCTCCGAAGGAGCCTGGGAGAACAGGTGTAGCTGGGGGAGGGTGTCAAGGGTGGACAGAGGGCTTATGGTGTCTTGCCCTGTTTAGAAGGGATCCTGCCAAGGGAGCTCCCAGGGGGCCCCAGTCCTTCCCACTCCCTGCTCCTGCCCCCACAGTACCTGCCCCAATGACCTCCTCGATCTTGATATATACAGGATCAACCTCCCGGGCAAATTCTCGGATGGCCTGGCAGGGGTCCTCGTATGTGGAGGGGTCGATGTAATACTTCACCCCAAGACCTGTGAGGTAAAGGTTGTTATGAAGGGGTGGTGGGAGGCTGTGCCGCCCACACACTGCAGGCATGCCCTCTTCCTTCCAAACATGGTGCTCAGCAGCACCCCTCAACTTTGGGGGAACCCAACCTGGCCTGGTGTGTTCCCAGCCCCAAGCCCCCAGCTCTCCACCTGTGCACCCCACAGTGCTAGCCCCCCACACCTGGGCTGCTGTACTGCTGCAGCTGCTCTGTGTAGCCTGTCCCACGCCGCTTCCTGAGGGACAAAATTGAGTCCTGGAATGACACTCCCGTTTCCTCCCACCTCCACATGGGCTGGGTGGTGGAGGACGGGGTCTGTGGGGGTTTCTGTAGGAGGCTCTGGGGCTGCCTGGACTTGGGGTTGTGCACCAGGGCGAGGGGAGTGGGGCACGGAGGGAGGGGCGCACCTCTGGAAGACCACAGCCAGCACAGCGATGGCCGCCAGCAGGAGGAAGGCCAAGGCCCCCAGGATAGAGCCAGTCACCAAGGACAGTCTCTCCGGAAGCCGGGCAGACAGCTCACCTGAGGAACCAGGCGCCCAGGATCACCGCCGGGCAAGGTCTCCCGTGCATGTGCACTCACACTCAGCCGGTGCACCCGCCCCCACCCACCCACAGCCCCGAAGGCCAGCTGCTCGGCCAGGAGCCCCCCTGCACACGGCCTTTAGTCTGGAGGGTGCTGGGTGAGGGGTCAAGGCAAGGGCAGCCCCGGGCTCTCCGCACCCCCACCCAGTGCCTGTCCCTCCCTGGCCGGGCGTCCTCTCACCTTGAGGCAGGGTCTGGAAATAGACCTTGCCCCCAAAGGGGCCGTGGCCTGCGGCAG
Organism: Phataginus tricuspis; assembly: GCA_029783875.1. Classification (NCBI taxonomy): domain Eukaryota; kingdom Metazoa; phylum Chordata; class Mammalia; order Pholidota; family Manidae; genus Phataginus; species Phataginus tricuspis. The sequence goes on along the minus strand of JAQQAC010008880.1, from coordinate 78,014,465 downwards.
TCCGCGCCCGGACCTGGAAGCCATAGATGTGGCCGGGGCTCAGCTGCGTCACGGTGGCCGTGTTGGTCTCGATGGTCAGGGTGAAGGAATGGGATTCATCTTCTGCCTGGGGGTGGCAGCCACTCACTCCCCGCCACCTGTCCCAGCCCTCTTGGCCTTGCTCCTACCCCCAGAGCCTCCAGCCCCTCCCACGTCCTTGAAACCCCCTGCTCCGGGCTCCTTGGCACCTCTGCTGTCCTGGCAGCCCCCACCTCTCACCCCCTGCAGGGGCCCTGCGAGCTCCCTCCCCCCCACCCCTCCTGACCTGGTCGCAGTAGCGGAGCTGATAGTCCAGGATGTTCCCGTTGGTCTGGTCTGGCTGTGGCCAGGACACCGTGAGGCTGTTGGATGCCCGGCTCACCTGGTGTACCACAGGGACTGCAGAGGGAACTGAGGTAGGGGGTTAGTGGGGGGGGTTTCCAGGGCCAGGGAGCGGGGGCAGGGAGGGGGCGCTAAGGAGAGGTAAGGCTCACCTGCGTGGCTAGTGCTGACATTGATGGCTGCGGCCTGAGGAGGGTCTGGGCTGAGCTCTGACACCCCGTTGACAGCCTGCACCTCCAAGATGTAGGGCACGTGTGCCCGGAGCCCCCCGACTAACACTCGGCTCTCAGTCAGGCCCCTCTGGCGGGGGTCGAAGTGGACCTCATCCCTGCAGCGGCGACAAGCGCCCCCGCTGCCAGGGTCCTGGGGGCCTCCACACTCCTTGCACACGACGTTGAAGAGCAGGTCCCCTCGCCCCCCCAGCTCCTGAGGCAGGCGCCAGTGTAGCATGAGAGCGGAGCCTTGCACCTCGAACCAAAGCTCCCGGGGAGCCGATGGAGGGCCTGGGGAGGCCACAGGGCAGTGGAAAGGGCCACAGAGGAGGGAGTTGTGGGGTGGGGGTGATTGAGGAAGGAGGGAGGCCGGGGAGGGTGGACGCCCAGAGGGGAGGAGACAGAGCTCAGCGTGGGGCCAGAGAGCAGAAGAGGCAGGCAGAAGGAGAAGGGCAGGAGGTGGGCCAGGTGGGGATGGGGTCGGCGAGAGGGAGGTTTAGGGTGGGGAGGAAGGGACCGAGGACACACGAGAAAGAGAAGTCACTGCAAATGCAAACCAGCCCCACCGTGTGACCCACAGGCTCCCCCTCTCTGGCCCCACTCCCAGTCCCATTTCCACTCCTGGGGCACGTGGGGGACTCACCAGTGCACGGGGCTTCTGGGGGGTCGGAACTGGCTCGGTAGAAGCCATCCAGGCAGGGGCACACAGGCGCTGCCGGGTCGGGGGTATGGCTGCGGGCGGGGCACAGGGAGCAGGGACCATTCCCAGCCAAGGCCTTGTAGGTGCCCCTGGGACAGGCTGAGGAGCACAAGAGGGTGAGGGTGGGGCCGCCATACTGGCTCCATCTACCCCCTCCTGAACCTGCACACAGATGTCCTCCCGGCTGTCCACACCTCAGGGACGGGTCCTTTCCTCCTGAGATCCAGCCCCTAACCCTCTCCTCCCTTTTGATCCCTAGGGCAGCGATTATTTCTGTCACTGCGCCAGGGTGGAATTGTATTTGCACTGATGGATTAAGGTGGGCTGGGGGCGTTATGGGCAGGCCAAGCACCAGATGTAGGTGTCAGGCACGACTGCAGAACTCTTTCTGCAAAGGCCTCCTGCAGCCTCCACTCTGGGGCAGGGCCATGCTCCTTAGCCGGTGTCCACTGCCTTCCCCTACCTGCACCCTGGCCACCTGGCCCTGGGATGATCCCTTCCCAACTAGACGGAAAAAGGGGACGAGGGACTCCACGCCAAGACGACCCAGGAGTCGAACTCCTTGTGTTCTCCGTCGCTTCTCAGGCCCCCAGCCCTAGGTCCTCAGCAACGGCTGTGGAAGTCTCCGCAAAGTTTTAGACATTTCAGATGAGCAGATGAGAGCAAGTTTGTGTGCTTTAGGAAATAAATCTAGAGAAAACAGGAGTCCTTTCCTAAAACATCTTATTCCTGACCTGTTGGGGACAAAATGAAGTCCGGGATGTTCAGGAGAGGGGCCCCAGGCGGGGAGGGAATCTTAGCCGCAGGGGCGGAGGTCTCACCTTGGCAGGCCTTGTCTCCACGCACAGGCTGATGGCCCTGCCGGCAGCGACAGCCCCCTACGGCTACCATCCACTTGCCTTCCCCGTTGCAGTGCAGCCTGGGGGGGCTGCCCCCGGCCTGGCCGCCCCCTCCATCCTCCTCTGGCTCGGCGTGAGCCACACAGGAGCCCACGGCTGCCACCAGGGAGGCCCCTCCGGCCCCACTGGCCTGCGTCTCGGCAAAGGAGGCGAAGGCGCGGAGCACGGACGGGCAGGCGTAGGAGAAGAGCTTAACCGCCACGAGGGCCAGGCAGGCGCCCGTGTCCTGGAAAGCCACGTAGAAGCCGCGCTGGGTGAGGGGGCCGAAGCTGCGCTCCTTGACGTTCAGGTGCAGCCCGGCCCGCTGCCCGGCGCCACGCGGGCCCACGGCCCACGCCGCGGACACGGGGAAGCTCTCGTCCGCGGCAATCGTGTCCACCTTGGTCCAGCGTTTGAGGTGCCAGTCGGATATGCTGCCGGGGCTGTCGGGCTCCTCCGCCTGGCGGTAGTAGAGGGTGAAGGTCTCCCTGCAGGCGCCGCCGGCCACGCCCAGGCTGGAGCACGCCCGCACCGAGAAGTGGAGCCGGATGTGCGCCCGCTGCGCCCCTCCCCGCTCTACGAAGTGCGTCTGCAGCCAGTTGTCCTGTCCGGTGCCTGGGGGGGCCCCTGCCACGTGGCATGCCTCGAAGGTCCGGGTCAGGCGACGCTGGTCGTCCAGAACACTGACTTCATCCCACTGCGGGGAGGGTGGGGGACAGCGTTAGCTGCTTGGGGCCTGGGGGTGCAGGGAGCAGGGGCCATGGCTCTTCGACTGAAAATTAAAATTAATGGCATGCAAAGCAGGGTGACGACATCCCAAAGTAGTCCTGTTCCTCGAGGGAAGGAGTCTTATCCCATCAGTCGCTACGCAGGGGCTCCTTCCTGAATTCCACACTCTAGGGAGCGGGGTAGAAGAGGGGCGATGGGCTCAGGGTGAAAGGGGGGCACTCACCCCACCTGGGGGGTAGGTGAGCCAGCCAATCTCGGATGTCTCTCCAGTGGTGTCCAGCAATATCTCTGCCCAGAGAGAAGAAGGGCCACGCAGTGGCCAAGCCTCCAGCCAGCACTCGCTACCCCCGCCCCATGCCGACCCCATTCCCATGAGGAAAAAAAGAATCTCCCCCTCCTTGCTCATTTAATTCACCAGCAGGGGTAGAGCTGTCTGTCAGGAGCCTTTCTCTGAAACCCACGCCATTCCCTGCCCCGTTTTGATGTCTTCACCCTTCTCTGCGTTTCTTGAATCCTTCCCATCTCCCCACTCCCAGGCTGGGTCTCTCTCAACAGGCAGGGGCTCTCCAGTCTCCCCTCAGTCTTACCTTCCAGAGCCAGAACTGAGGACAGCAGCAGCAGGGCCCACAGACCGCACACCATGCCCGCCCCGCGGCTCCCTGACCGGGCAGCCTCCTCAGCAGCCATGGGGCATTTTCAGGGCCCCACCCTGCTCCCTGGCAGGACCGCTGCTTTGCGAGCCTGGGGGTCTGCTGCCAAGCTTGCTTCCTAGGCAGACACACAGGATCAGAAGCAGCTGGTGGGAGGAAACTGCATAGCTTCATAAAACCTGACCCCGTGTCTCCCCCCGAGAGCTCTCAGACCGCTCCAGCACCAGTCATGGGGTGAGGGCCAGCAGGAAGCTCTTCCGACCTGCCAAAAGTCCACCATCTTGGGGGGCCATGTGCCAGGTCGCTCCCTCCCTCCTCCCTGCAGGTGACTCAACCCCCCCCCTCTCTGAGCATCCCTTTCTCATGGCCACCCTCTTAGAGCACAGGGCAGTTCTGAGCCAGTCTTACCCTTTCCTTCTGGAAGGAGCTATTCCAGTTCTTTCTCTTCATTTATTCTCCTCTCTTCCTCCTACAGCCACCCTGTATTGGAAGCCGGAAGATCCTTCTCATTAGAGCAGGCAGGTCAGAAGCTATGCCTTCCCTAGGGACACAAGATCCCCCTCGCCCACACTTCCTGACCCCCATCAGACTTGGGCACTCAAGGCATTTCAGAGAGCCAGTGAAGCTGGAGAGGCTGCAGAAGGAGCGCTATGGGGCCTGTCTCGTGTGTGGGGGGGTCAGGGCAGGTGCAAAATAACAGAGGTGCAGATTCCTTCCGTGTGATAAACGAGCCAGCACAGAGAAGGGACAGATCTACGTAGGTCTGACATACCACCATTTTGTGAACAGAGGTCCTCTCTCCATAGGGGGTACATTTTTCAGTAGCTTACAGAAAAATAAGCATAAGCATATGCCTTACATACATGAAAAGATGTTTCTAGCTTGCTCACAATGAAAGGAAAGCATGTTGAATATTATGAGATTCATGATGCATGGGTTTGGGGAAACTGTTGGAAGTAGGCTCTCTTATATTCACTGAGCATATGAGTTCAGATTGGAGGGACAATTGGTGATGTCCATTAGGCAGTTTCACTTCTAAGAATTTGTCCATCAGGTACCGTATACTTGGATCCACGTGCACACATGTTCAAACAAGAATATTTATTGCAGAGTTGTTTGTAAAGGGAAAGACTGGAAAGTATAATTGTTCATCAACAGCAAGATGATGTAAAAATTATAGCACAAACTTAAAAGGGAATAAGGGCTAGTGTTAGGTACTGGTGTGGAAATAATTTCCAAATGAAAGCAGTCCAGTGTAGAACGGTGTAATATATGCTCCAGACTGGTGGCTTCAGAAGGACAAACACAATGGAAGGACCATTAGGAAAGGTAAGCAGAACCTGGAAAGAAAGGAAGAGGGAGAGGAGGGTGCTAGTGCAAGGGAGATTTTTCTCACTATATTATTCCCTTAAATATTTGTATTTTAAAAATCTTGTTTATACATAAAATATCTCTTCAATGAAATCATTAGTTAAAATTTCCTTTAAATCGGTAGATAATAACTGTTTAGCAAAATGAATCAAAACAGTGTCCACGTCCTGAAATGATTTCTGGGGACTATGTAATAAGCTGCCCTTTCATATAAAATGTTCCCAAGCTTTGAGAGGCACACGGCTACAGTTCACAGGCACAGGCAGGGAGGTATGACTGCCTCCAGGGTCACAATGAAGATAAGTGGGCTCAGAGTTTCCTTTGTCTAGAGATTAGTGGTGACCTATCTTTTTGCTCGTGACTGACTCTCAGGAGTCTATGAGGTGCACGGACAGAGCAGTAGATTCCATTTATTTTTATAGAGAAGAAAACAAGAGGCACGTTGCTCAAAAGACATGGGACTGAGAGTAAAACAAACAACTTATTGGAAAGCTGGAATCTGATTTCTCCTGGCTTTGTGGCCGTGCCATCCATGGTACCACTGAAAACTATACATTTCACAATGAAGCTGAAAGCCCAACTATTAAACTATATTTAATATTGATAAATATGAAAATCATAATTTGACTCTACTAACCTAATTTTTCTCTGGTAATGCTGCCTGTACTATAAGATGAAGCCTTCAGTATTATCTCCATATGGTCATCACGAAAAGACTGTTTCTACGGCTGTACGCGCTGATGTGTCATAGGAACTGCCAACTGCCACCGAAATTTACCTTTCATGCCTCTAGAACCCTATTTATGAATAGAGTCCAACTTACTGCATATGGAGGCGACTAAGAAGCATTTCCAAACTGCCATGTGTGTATACCTCACATTTTAACAATGTTATATGTCAATATCTCAGTGAAAGTGGGAAAACAAGCATTTCCATACAGCAGAGTATTCCTAAGAAACAGGTTCTTTGCAAATGCTACTAGAACCACTCACAGATTAAATCAATATTTCAAAGAACAGGGAGATCATGAAGTAAAAAGCACGGCCTCATTACCAATGGCTATTTAATAAATATCCCGAAGTAATTCATGCTGTAGGTGCACCCCCAGACTCACTCAATGGCTTAATCTGAAGACATGCTTGACACACTAAAGTAGACCAGATTCTGTCCAGACCCATAGAGTCTGTAGGAATGCTGCTACCAAGAACTGAAAATGCCAGCAAAATGTCTATAACGGTGAAGGCTATTATATCATTTGCCCAGCAGATGTACTATAAAATAGCCTCTCTCAGTCAGAACATGGATAGATTCTGGAATCTATACAAAGAAAAAACGGTAAGCATGGTGTCTTCCTAAACTTATAACCAGACAAATAGTCATGGAGAAGGGATAATAAACATTTTGGATGAACCTCAATGCATTTTTTTTTGAGAGACAGCAAAACATGAGAGAAGAGATGCACTGCATATCGTAGCAGCTGTGCAATATGGAACATTCTGGAAGATGAGGAATGGCAAAGTATTTGATTATAATACAAGTAACAGTAGCTTGTGGCTGTCATGGGGCAGACGTGTGTAGTCTCAGCCTGTATCTTAGTGACAACATGAAGCCAGCATCTCTCCAGAAGATCCAGGAAAGAGCAAAAGCAATGATGAAACAGGTTAAAGCTACTCAGCTTCTGTCATCAAGGGAAATCAGAAAGAAGAGAGTAAAATGGAGACATTGCATGGGGATTGCCACTTCAGTAATTTTTAAAAATTTTACTAAGCACAAAGATATGCACTAAAAAGCAGTGGTGGATGATCCTCAAGTGCCCAGAAGTGGCCTTTTGCTGTTTGATGAGACCTTTTTTTAGATCTGGATCCAGAAGATTGAAGGTTATAAACAAGTTTCTTCAGAAAAAAAAAAACTGTGGCTGAGTGAGACTTGGAAACAAGGTCAGTTCTTGCTTATCAAACAAACAGATAAATTCAAGTCTTATTTTTTCCTATGTAAAAAGAACCTAAGTGGATCTCTATGGCAAGACTAAAAATAAGGAAAGAAGCAAACTTTGAGATATGGAAGAAATTGCTTTCAACTAATGCCCACCACTGCAGATTCTTTGGAAAGAAGTTTCAGAGGGAGAAATGTAAGTGATAAGAACATGCAACTCCATCCCCATGCCCGGAATACTAAACAAGCAGTACTCAGACCTTGAATCTCAAAGATGCCTTCAGTGGCTGAGGAGTAAGACATCTTTACACATTGGGCCCAAGAGAGTGTATCCTGGCAGCAGCCAAGCCACATCCCTTCCACCACACTGAGAGGGACAGGACGGCTTCAGGTCCTTGTATCTTCTTGAGAATGGTCAGTGTTTTGAAATCCTCTTACCCATGAAAAAGCAGAAAAGTCATCCCAATCAGGAAAACATTCAGATTTCAGATGTGTGTACGGTTTAAAAAAATGTAAAACACCAGAAGCAGCAGAAATGTGAATGTAAAATGGGAGCTCAGAAAATGAGACTGATTACACGGGGTTTTGTGTGACAAGAATCGCATTCTCTGACTTCACATTTTTTTTTTCTCAGCTTCTTTTCTGGATGTATCACTTTCTATCTTTTTGCTACAGTAGAGGCACTGCATCCACAAGCCTGCGACATTTCTTTGGTTTATAAAAAACATGACAGTTTCGTAGGCATTGAGGCTGTATTTTGTTTTCAGAAACTGGCAAAGATTAAAGATGTGTAGACTCTTGGTTTATAAATCATAGCTTGTGAGTCCTGTTACCATAAAAATTAAAGATTGAAAAATAAATTAAATGAGTAAATCAGTAAGAAGTAAAACAATGAACTGTCCTCAACTGAAAATGCAAAACATGATACTTTTATGAAGAAGCCAAGCTGCCTTAATTGATGCATGCCAATCCACAAAATGAATTTTTAAAAATTAAATAATATAAGCCAAATAAGCTGGGAGGAAGGTATGGCAGAAGATACACTGGGCCATTAAAATTGGTTTCTGTAGGAGGTAGAGGTGGAGGATGGTAGATAGGGGGATTATTAACTCTGTCTTATGCATATTTTTCTTGTTTCAGTGAGCAGTTCTTATTTTTATAATTAAAACAAAAATCTTAACAAAAAAGGAAAATATTTTAAAAACCTCGACTACTATGGCATATGTTTACATTGTATCCACACCCTCACCCCCCACCCCTAACTTCTCCCTTTTGGGTTTCAAAATAATATAACATTTTTCATCTTTAAGAAGAAAGCAGAGATGGAGAAGCAGAAGGAGCTGGGAATGGGGTGGAGCAAAATAACTTTCATCCCTGGATTTTCCTTAAGCTTCTTTCCCAAAAAGTTCAAATTGTCCCACTGATAATATCATTCTTCCCTTATACGGTGTCAAGCAAAGGACCTTGTCTTCAAAGGGAAATGCAGGACCGGAAGGGGCTGTCCACTTGGAACCCGGGAGAAGTGAGCCCAGATGGGAAAGGCAGTGAGGCAAGCGTGCTGCAGGTTGCAGGGCCAAAGGGACCAGTGGTTTCGTGTCTGGTGTGGTTGCTGAGCTGCTCCTCACACCTGTTAGCCACAGGGTCAGCGTGGGAGGGGTCAGCACCACAGGCCCTGTCCTCCGTCCTGTTCTGCAGCTGTTAAACGCCCAGGAAATTCCAGTATAATCCTTGCTCAGCTTAATGCTGCAGCCTCTACCCTTTAATCTCACCTTGGATGTGGTCTCAGTAGCTCTCTCTTCCAGCTCTGGCCTCCTGCCTTGAAAAGGATCCCATTGGCCTTTACAGGGGCACCCAGAGCAGACAGTGAGGAGGCGGCTAGCCTCCAGTGCTTCTGGCCCCCGCTGCCCTGGCTGGAGGAGCCAATTTGTAGATTACCTAGCAGAGGACAGTCCTGTGTCCCTCGAGGCCTCCAGTTCCCACGATTGTCCCTCAGAGCACGCAGATGCAGGCGCCTGTGCCTCCCACTCCCAGGCTGTGGAGCTGGAAAGGCTTTTAAGATGCAGGCAGTGTCTGGATCTAGCCAGACAGCCACTTAGAATGAGTGCTGTACACTGACCGGGGACACGCATGGCTCTGGAAAAGGGCATCAGGGAGGCTGTGGGGGCGGCCGGTACATGTGTGTGGGAGATTTACGAGTGCCAGGCCCCGTGCCTGCGAGGGCAAGTGTGAGCGTGCAAGGGAGTGTGGAGAGGCGAGATGAGGAGGTGTGTATGTGACAGCAGGCACGTGAGGGCAGATCCCGAGTGGCCCTCGCGCTGGTGGCAGATGCCCACGAGCCCTTTCCCTCCCCCTGGGCCTGGGGCTCCTCCACCCCTAGTCGGGCTGTGAATAGCTCTCTGCCTCAGGAGTTGCTTTTGCAGTAACACCCAGGCTGGGAGAGGGAAGTAGACAAAGGGACTGGTGAGGCTACCTGAAACCCCGCCGCCTCCACCGAGTGGGGTGTATTGTGGGGACACAGGATCCCGGGCCCAGCTCAGGACACGGGGATGAGCTGGGAGAGCAGCTGGCCCAGAGGGGGAAAGCTCCTGCCCTTCCCACACTCAGCCCACCACTGCCTGTTGCTCCCCAGCATTCCGGTGACACAGCGGTCACTGCCAGACATCTTCTTGCACCCCAAATGAACCAATAGACTCCAAAGGAGTCCTCTCCCAAGGCCACTAGGTAGGTACACAGGAGCCTGCACCCTAATCTTACTGAGAGAAAAAAGGTCCATTGCCCTGAGAGAGCCAAGTGGCCCCTCTGAACAGCTCCTGGCAAGTCTCAACCCTCCGGTGCCCCATTACATGGACAGGTTCCCTGGGCGGCCAAAAATCCCAGTCCTTTCCCACCCAACCAGCATCTCCCTTCTAGAGCCTGAGTCAAGTTCTCCTGGCCTGTGAAGGGCCTGGCCCTGGTTAACTTATTGGGAACAGGCCCAGCTGCTTCTCTCCATGGGCACTGCCAGGGACATTACAACATCAGCTATGCTGGGCACATGCCAGCTCCCCCAGGGGTGGGAGGAAAGAGGGTGCCAGACAGCCAAGGGTGGTGGGTGGGGTGGGGGACAGGTAGGGCCAAGCACCCAGTAAAGAGAAGGGTGGAGCTGCGGCAGCAGCAGGCAGTAGACTTCGGTTGCAACTTGGGGGTGATGGCTGGGGAGCACGAGCCAAGCCTCCCGACACTCTAAGGCTTAGGTGTGGTGACGGGTCAGGGCCGGGGGCAGGAGTGGGATCCACCTCCTTGCTCCTCCCCACTCCTCCGGGATTGGAGAGATGCCCCTGGAGTCAGACGGGTGGGCAATCCTTTTCAGAACACTGGGAACGGGCCTCTGCGAGGACCCCTAGATCAGAAAACCCCAGGCCAGAGCCAGCGGAGCGTCGGTGCGGCCACAGTGGGGGATCGCAGCTGCAGTGTTAACAGGGTATCAGCGACAGCTGGTGGGGTGCGGGGGTGCCAGGCTGGGCAGTTTCACGAACCCCGCCCTCGCGGGGGACACAGTACGCCCCCAGGGGGCCCCTGAGGATCTGCAGAGGCCCAGCCTGAAGAAACCTCTACTTGTGCAAACCGGCATCCCTCTGTCTCCGGGCACACCGCCCTCTCGGCCCCCAAACCGTCTGCGACCGTGGGGCTCACCTTCGCGCCGGCCACAGGCTCCGCAGGTCTGCGCCCCACGAGGCCCCGCGCTGGAGCTGCGGCTCCCCGCGCTCGCCCGGCGCTGCCCGAGTCTCGGTTCGGGTGCAGGAACCCCGCTGCCGCGGCCGGGGGCTGCCGGGGGCCGCGCTTCTCTGGGGTCCCGGGCAACGCGGGGCGGCGGGCGGCAGGGGCTGCCCTGGAGGCGGGGCGCCCGGGGATCGTGCGGGGCCCGCGTAGCGCTCGCCGTCGCCGCGCTCGGCCGCGGGTTCCGCGGCGCGCAGCTCTGCTCTGGAGCGGCGGCTGGAGCGAGCGCGGCCCGGCCCGCCCCTCCGCGTCCCTCCCCGCCCGGCCCGCCCCTCTCCGGCCCCAGCGGCCGCCCTCCCTCCCTCTCCTCTCTTCCGGGGCGCCGAGCCCGCCCCGCCGGCCTAGGCGGCGAGCGCCGGGAGGGCGGCGGGGGCGCGGGGCGCCTCCTCCGCCGGGCCGCGCGGGCGGAGGCCGGGGACACCGAGGAGGGCAGGCGCGGGGCGCGGCGAGGCGGGGTCCGGCACGCGAGGTGCTTAAAGCCCTGGGCGGGCGCGGGCTCTGGGCCCGGTAGTGGCGCGCCGATGCCCTGGGGGGCAGCCGACCGCAACGCCCGCGCCCTCTCGCCTCCCCTGCTTTGCTTCAACTCGAGAAACTAAACCCACCGTCGTAGCTCCTACTCAGGTTTGAACTCAGGTGGGTGTGAGCTGAGAAGAGAAAGGAGAAGAAGTGGGGTGGAGGGAGGTCCCGGAGGGCACGCGGGAGGGTGGGGTGGAAAGGCGCAGGTGGACGGGCGGCGGGGCGTCTGGCTATCAAAAGTGCCTTTGCTCTGGCCTTAAACTCTCCTCCCTGTTCATGACCCCGGATTCTTGGACAGGCTGGGGCTTCTGACTCGGCTCGCCCTCCCTCCACCCTCACCAAAGGGCAGGGAAGCCTGGGTCTGAGAGGGGAAGTCCAGATGTGGGTGCCGGCTTTCCATCGCCCGGGCAAGTCGCTGCACCTCGGGGTGCCTCCGCCCCTGCGCGCTCCCGGGAGAGAAGCTGTCCACGGGGCTGAGAGGCGGTGGAACCAGCTCTCAGCGGGGGCCTGGAAGGGTAGAGGAACCGAGCGGGCGCCAAGAGACAAAATGTTTCCGCCCACCCCTAGCCTCTTCTCAAACCGAAGATAGGGTTTGGGGTCTATTGTTCGACCCTGCAGCGCTGAGCCCCCGGGGGGCCTTCCCTAGAAGTGTTGCTACCACCTGCTGGTTCTCTACAGGACCACAGGCATCTGGTGAAGCTCCCTCTGGCTTTTTCCCCATTCCCCAAGTCACCCTGTCCTATCTTATTCTCTACTTCTTTAATTTATTCATGACTTGTTTATTAACTACTACCTGGAAACGGGCTGATCAAAACTGGTACTTAGAGAGCATTCAGAAACCAAGGAAAGTTGGGAAAGAGATTAGCCAACAAGCACAATAAACAAAACAATGAAACCCATGAGGAGGCACCTGAGAGAAACGAACAGGCTTTAATGAATTGGCTGACTGAGTGACTGAAGGGAAGATGAAGGGGCCGGAACTAGCCCTCGGTGGGCAAGGGGCTTCACTCTCGACTTTGGAGTCAATAAGCCTAATGATGCGGAATGACTCTGCATTTGGGCATCATTAATAAGCCCGTTTGCTGCGTGAGTCTAACCCTATCCTGCTTCTTCCCTTTGCTCTGAAACTGGTAGAGCGCTGCCTTCATGGTCGACTCCGTTATCTCCAAGGCCTTGAAGAACTTTTGAGAAGAAACCTGGATTTACACTGTATGTGGTATTATATAACTCATGGTCCTAATCATAGTAACAACATGACTGATTGCCAGAAAGCTTTGGGGATATTGGAAACTTAAAAAAAAAAAGGCATATATTTAAATTATGTTTAAAGTTTCAACAAAACCCATAGAGATTACTTTATAAAACCCAGAAATTCCACTAGTAATTTGCAACACATTATGTGTTGATATTATAATAAAAATATTTCTACTGCTCTCATATATTATGACCTATCTCACTGTTTACTGTCCATTAGTTACCTATAATATGAAATTAAGTTTCTGTTGTCCAAGGCTTATACAGTTATTTTTCTTTTGTTAACAGTTTGAGAGGCATCCAGTCTTCAAAGACAGCTCCCTTGTACTCGACAGGCAAAGAGGTTTAAATTTGTGGTTACAATTGGCCTTGTATCATAATTCCCTGTATGTTATCAAACCAAGTTTTAAAGGTAACTGGATAGCACAGGAAACATTGTTAATTTATGCTACCATCTGAGCTATTATGCAAAGTAATGAATTCCTTTTTAAAGGTGAACGTAAATCTTTGCTATAACTTGTTCAGTGCCTGCACACATTGGGTGCTTAGAAGTGTTTTAGAATAAGTAAATAAAAAATAATGGCATTTAAACTTATTCTGTGCTGTAGGGCAGGACCTAATAACGTTTGTGGCTCACGGAATTCATTACCTTGGGACCCAGCCATCTCTAATGTAAATTTAGAGACAAAAGAAACTCCTGAGTAGAAAACTCCAGGTGGTCTGAGATGGCTCTGGGATTGGTTCTACCTCCTTTCTTTCTGGTTTTACCTCCTTCTGGGGCTTTTTTTCTCTTCACATCTATCAGCCCCCAAGGATGCGCGCTTTTCTTCTTTCTTATTTCCCTGTAGAATGGCTAAGGCAAGCTGATGTTACTATAAACAAAGAGCTTTATAAGTAATTTCAGTGGTGGGATTGCTAATAGAAAGCAGTAAAGGAATTTGCTGAGCCCCTAGATGTTTTATTCCAAGACATTAGTTATCCCTCCAGACGCCCAGGCCCTTCCCTAAACTGTCTGAAGGACCTGTGGCCTCCATGTATAATCTCACTTCCCAAAAGCTGAAGTCTGGTCTCCAAATATTTCACCTGATAAAGTGTCAAATGCTCATTTAGGCTGCTAAACATTTTTTTTTTTCTGTTCAGAAATATCTAGAGTGTTCTAGGGTTCTTCTACAGAACTGGTTTGATTGAAGGACAAACCTACTTTGTACTGATTTGTAGATCAATGGTGGTGGAGATCCTGGTTGCTCACTGCAAGTGAGTGATCTTCAAAGCTTCCCCATCAGAGTCTCACGTGGTGACAGTACTTTAGCCAAGCAATACTAAAAAGGCGTTCAGCAGGATTAGTGCACAGAGACAAAGAGGAAGACTCCTTTCTCAGACCAGAATGTTTGTCAGACAGAGATGGACTTCAGCTGCATGTAACAACGAAAGTGTACAGCAGTGGTTTAAACACATCTAGTGACCCAGGAATGCTGTGGGAGCCTCAGGTCAACAAGAAGTTAGTTTCTGCCCCTCCACCTTTAGTGTGGGGCTCTATATCAGGTCTCAGGATGTCAGCCAGAGCTCCAGCTGTTAATGCTTATTAGTTTCAGTCAAGGACAAGGAAATGGGTACTGAATGAAGGATAGAGTTCAGCTGAGTCTTAACACCCTTTAGAGAACCTTTCGGGGATCTCCACCCAGTGACTGTGTATATATTGTTGACTCAGACTGTCCCATGACCACCCCCAGATGCAAGGGCCTGGGGAAATGCTTGCTGCACCAAATAGTATTGAAGTTCTGTTAGTGAGAGAGAAGGAGAGAAAGAATATTAGACAGGCGAGCAACAGCCTCTGCCTCAGATGAGCTACCGATCACAGTTGTCTGCATGTTTTCCTGCCATCTGTAAAGATGGAGGCTTTTCCTAGGACATACTTGCTGGTATTTTGCCACCAGACCAATATCTTTAGTATGTATTTTTAATGTTCCTGAGTGATTCCTAGGAATTTCTGGAGTGAATAGAAATGCTAGAGGCCTCCTTTCAGTAAAATAACTATGACACCATCTCCAAAGGAAAATAACCAGTTCTCTTCAGTCACTCATATAAACAATAAGAGTTGAAAACACTGTAAATTTTAATAAGAATTTGGGCAGCCCCCGCGTGCAGGACAGGGCTTGTAAGTGCTGTTCCCCCCTCTCGGATCTAGGTGGGAATTGAGGTGATCCACAGCATGGAGCAGATGGCCCCAGGGTCTGCTCTCCCAGTCTAACTCAGCTTTGTCCTCAGCCTGGTCCCAGATAGTGTTTTCTGAAACCATTTAGACCCCCTGAAGCAGGAAGGGTGACCTGTGTTGCATCAGATCTGCCTCCAGCTCTAGATATGGCTGGAGCACCTCCTGGTCTGAGGCTGCTGTTGTTCCCTTGTATTAGATGACAGCAGTCTTTCTCTCATTCATTGGAGATTCTGGAATCTATCCGATGAAACCTGTAAGCACCAGAAACAAAGGGAACAAGTTAATATAAAGGACGAGTAAACAACAACATCAACACTTGAGATCTTTTAAAAATCTGAGGCAGAGTGGAAAAGGAGGAAGGATGGATGTCAGAGTTTAAAGAGAAAGTCTCCACTTTATATTCTTACTGAGTTAAAAGCAGATGCAGAAGCTATTTTAAAAGGCTGGGATAAAAAGGGAGTGAAAAAAAGAAAAGAAGAAAAGAAAAGAAAAGCATTATAGCCAAAATAAAACCTCAGTTGTGCAGAAAGAAAAAAAATGACAAAACTCCAGGAAAAACAAACCAGTGAAACAATATGAACCTGGGAAGACATTCAAGATGTGAGACATAAATAGATTATTTTTTAAAGTAGCAGATAAGGTGAAAGGTCTAAAAAACACAAAGGGGAATTCTAACCTTAAAATGACAATAATTCCAGAATGAGAAGACAGATCAAGTACACAAGAAAAAAAAGAAGATTAACAAAAATTTTTTTCCAGCATCTGGCACATATTAAATACTTAAGAAATATTTATTAGATAGTTAAATTAACTAAAAAAGTAATGAGACTGAAAACTTAAAGGTTTTGCATCTTCTCAACAAAACTGTTAAGCAGAAACCAAGGCAGGATATATTCTGGTAAAAATTTTCCAGTTAGTACCTTATACTTTTATACAAACACACACAGAGTTTACTTTTTACAAGAGTTAAAATCCAGATACATTCCTATTTCTTCTCTGGGGCATTGATTAATGAGAAGGTAGTGGAGTAATACTTTGAGAGTTTTCAGAAGAAAAAGGTAAAAAAAAAGCTAAATATTGCCCTCCTAGCCTTTCTTACAGTTAGGAGTGGAGACCAGACAACTTCGGTTCATGAGAGGAAAATGGAATTTTTTTCTGAGAAAACTTGGATTTCTATAAAAAGACCCAGATTTGACTGATGTGGCCTTTTCTCCTTTGTCTCGCTTTGAAATCATCATCCCTTGGACGTTGTATTGGTTTCCTATCAATGCCACAAAAAGACTTAGTGGCTAAAAACAAGACTAATGTATTATCTTACAGTTCTGGAAGTCAGAAGTCCAAAGTGGGACTAACTGTGCTAAAAAAAAAATAAGATGTTGGCAGGGCTGTGTTCTTTCTTGAGGTTCTAGAAAGGATCTGTTTTCTTGCCTTTTCAAGTGTGGCTTCTAGGGGCCACTGGATTCCTTAACTCGTGGCCTTCTCCATCTTCAAAGCCAGTAATGTTGGGCTGAGTTCTCCTTGCTGACTGCCTCTCCTCTATCTCCCTCTTCCACTTATAAGGACCTTTGTGATTATACTGGTCCCACCCAGATAATTCCGGATAATCTCTCATTTTAAAGTCAGGTGATCAGCAACTGTAATTCCCCATTGTCATGTAAACTAATACAACAGGTTCCAAGGGTTAGGATGTGGATATTTTGGGGGACCATTATTTTGTCTACCCCAGACATGAGGGCTGGAGCTACAACATTCATATTAGCAGCTGAGCCAAAGCCAGCAACCACATACACTTCTCATTACGTGAGAAAAATAAACACCTGTAACTGTGATTTTTGTTACCTGCAGCTTCATACACCTCTATGATACAAACTCAAATATTGTATCCCCAGCCAAGGGCTTATTCTTTTCCAAAAGCAAGATAAACTCACTTTCAGACCTGCAAATTTTTAGGACATTTACCACTCAAGTCTGTTTTTCAGCGACACACTGCAGATGTGCTCTGAACAATTAAGAGATGAATAAGCAATTGCATTCTTTATTAGAAGAGTTGTGATTGAGAAAAGTGGTTATAATCACTGAAACAATCTCAAGTATAGGATAAGTAAAATACAAAACAAAATGCAAACTTGCAAATCACTAACTAATAAAAAAGAGGAAATGAAGTAATTGAGGGTAATAATGGCAACAAAAGTAAAACATTCAATGTAAATTTAAAAGGAAAGTCTTTTAAAAGGTTTTAAACTCCAGATTAGTACAATGCAAAATATGAAAGGGAAATAGCAAGGATGGGGACGTCATCAGTGTTAACTTCCTTGACACCCATTGAAGGTAGTCAGTAGTAGTATTGGTATCATTAGTAAAAAGAATTTTGATGTTTTAAGATCATCAAGCAAGATTATCTTAAAATAGGGTGTTAACCTTACAAATCATAGATAACACATAAAAGCAAATGGATATATTTCATTCATCCAAAGGCAAAATAGATAAAAGATAACATGGAAGCATTAAGATATAGAAAGCACAATTAAAGTGACAAATGTCACCAAGTACAGTGTCCTAATGAGCATAATATTCTAGAGCAATTTCTATGGTAAGTCAGTGAATTAAGTACACTGTGAAATTTCTTCATGAAGCAAGTAACGAAAAGTCTCTTTTACATTTTATAGTATAATTTTGCATTTCTAGAAATATTTATATACATGAAACAGTATTTGGAGGACACTTGACCCTTTAAAATCTCCCAAATAAAAATGGAACTGTCAGTGACAGTACACAATAATACTGTTAAAATTAAATGTATAATTTTGGAATATTTAAACCATGGAGCTTAAATACATACTGTGCACACACAAGTGGAAAGAGAAATTTGCCCTCTTCCCTGTTTCCCATCTGTTCCCCTCCTACCCCTTTCTCTGCACCTTCACAACCCGAAGATTGTTGAGTGGAGAGATGGGAATATAATATTGACTTGTCTACAAAATTGATTAAGCTCTTACAAGCAATACTTTCAAAGTTTCATTTGAGTCTTTGTGTAGCTAAAGTAGCAATCATGAAAAGGGATAAAACTTAGAAATGAGCTCACTTTTTATTTATTGTTAAACCCAAGAGGATGTAGTGTGAAAGCAAGAAATGATTTTTTAAAAATCATGGAATAGTCACATTCAGATTCTACAAAAATGTAGGCTTAGCGATGTAATTACTTTAAATGAAAATGGAATTGCTTATTTTCATATTGTAAAATAGTGTAAATTTCTAAACTGGATCATATTCATTCATTCCACTCAGAGGATTAATGAAGTAGAGACATTTGACAGATCATGTAAAACAGTAAATAAAACTAGAGTAAATTACAGAAATCTCCCATGTTAACTCTCCTTAAATCCCTACTGACATTATCAACTCCCCTTTTTTCCTTCTCACAAATCTTTAATTGCCTAGAAGGAGCTTTATGCTGCTTCTAATGCTGCTCTTCATAATAGTGTAATTACTAATTTTATTATGGGCAAGGTGGACTTTGCTAATTGTTAGATAATTAGGTTCTTCTTCCTTGTAGTTTTGTACCATCTTGTGAGTTGTGCTTTTTTGAATCACTGCTGCCTGTTGGGTAGTAGAAGAAAAAAAGTGGCATATTTATGGCACACATTGGTTGTAAGGTGAAAAAAGAATGGATTTAATGCCACCCTGTATTACTCTTGGAGACCCCAGAGTAAAGTAAATATTTCAGAATCTCCCCTAAAGGAGATTTTAAATACCAGATTAATTTATGCAGTATGTGTTAAGAAGAATAGAAAAATGAGACATCAATGCTACATTCCTTGAAAAGAAAGTCAATACTATTGCTCAAACTAAGCTTTCTACTTGGAGGAATTTTTCTCTCTTTTGTCATCTAGTTAACTCCTATTGATTCCTAAAATCTCAGCTCACAGCTCTGAAGTAAACCCTCATGTATTTGGCCAATTGGTTTTTGATAAGTGTGCCTAAGATTGTTAAATGGAGAAAGGACAATCTTCAACAAATGGTCCTGGAAAATGGTGCTGGATTTCCACATGATGAAGATTGAAGTTGGACCCTTATCTTACACTATCTACAAAAAGTAACTCAAAATGGGTCAAAGACCTAAACTGAAGAGCTCTTAGAAGCTCTTAGAAGAGAACACTGGAGAAAATCTTCATGACATTGGACTTGACAATGATTTCAGACACAACACCAAAAACACGGGCACCAAAAGAAAAAACAGATAAATTGAACTTCATCAAAAGTAAGAACTTTTCTACATCAAAGGATACTATCAAGAAACCAAAAAGACAACCTACAGAATGGGAGAAAAATATTTTCAAATTATGTATCTGTTAAGTGATTTATATCCAGAATATATAAAGAACTCCTAAAACTCAACAATAAAAATCCAAACCACCCAGTTCAAAAATGGGCTAAGGACTTGCATAGACATTTCTCCAGAGAAGTTATACAAATACCCAATAAGCACATGAAAAGATGCTCAACATCATTTGCCAGTAGGGAAATGCAAATCAAAACTACACATACCACTTCACACTTAACTGAAATTAAAAAAATGGAAAATAACAAGTGTTGGTGAAGATGTGGAAGAATGGGAACTCTCATGTATTGCTGGTAGGAATGTAAATGGCATGGCAGCTGTGGAAAACAGTATGATGGTCTTCTAAAAAGTTAAACATAGAAAGGGAGGGACAAGGGGAAAAAGGGGCATTACGATTAGCAGACGTAATGTTGGGGGACACAGGGAGGGCTGTACAACTCACAGAAGACAAGTAGTGATTCTATAGCATCCCACTACGCTTATGGACAGTGACTGTAATGGGGTTGGTGGGGGGGGACCTGATGAAGTGGGTAGTTTAATAACCATAATGTTACACATGTAAATGTAGATTAATGATACCAAAAAAAAAAAGTTAAACATAGAACTACCACACAACTCAGCAGTTTCACTCTTTGGTGTATATCCAAAAGAATTGAAAACAGGGTCAAGAACAGATATATGTATACTAACGTTCATCGCAGCATTATTCACAATAGTCAAAAGGTAGAACAACCCAAGTGTCCATCAACAGACGAATGGATAAACGAAAAGTGGTATGTACATTTAACGGAATATTATTCACTTAGAAAAAGGAGTCATATTTTGGTACATGCTACATGGATGGACCTTGAAAATATTATGCATAGTGAAATAAGACACCAGATTATAGGAGGACAAATATTGTATAACTCCAGTTTTATGAGGAATCTAGAATAGATTCATAGAGATAAAAAATAGGATAGAGGATACTAGGGGCTGGGAGGGAAGGAGAGAGGAAGAGTTGTTATTAATCAGTACAGGGTATTGACATTGGTAATAATTACACAACATTGTGTAAATAGTTAAGGCCACTGAATTGTCATCAAAATGATAAATATTAAATTGTGTATATTTTATCACAATAAAGAAAACCTCAAGTCACAGATTACTGTTTCAGGGAAACCTGCGGCCCAATTATACTAACTCGCAGACAACTATGATCATTCTTTCATCATATTTATCCTAGTTTGTAAACATGTCTATTTGTGTGATTTTTTAGGAATGTCTTTCTCTTCCCAGGACTGTGTGCTCCACACTGATTTCCAGGTCAGGCTTGCTTACTTATCTCCCAAAGTATCTAGCCTACTGAAATAGTTTGATATAAAAGTTTTTATTGATTCATTTTTTCCAGTATTAATGAAGGAAGCTAAAATACAATCTTGAGTACATACATTTATAATTATCTAAATCTTTTCTAGCTGTGACATTTATAGAGTTGACTAGTTTTACTAGGTCATTTAAAAATATACTTTAACAAATGTGGCATGACTAGGCCACACACAAACACAGATAGAGAAACAAGTCTAATTGTTCTATTGTCACATCACATAATTATCCATGATCAAATTATGGATTGTAGAAGGGATAATTATTCCTAATGGTCTCCAAGAGCCATCATTTTCTTTAATTTGAATTTAGTAGGAATCACTTGAGGTAGCTGATTAGGAAGGAGCATGGCAAACATTCTGATTTTTAGGTAGTTAATTCTGAAGACTAATAATCATGGTAAATAAATAAAGTTTCGTATGGAATCTACATATCTTGTAATGGGCTTCAAATAAACTAGCAGAGGGGGAAGTATGGATTTGCACGTCTAATAATTTGCAATCACTTTTCATGCAATTGGTAATAGATTAAGGAATGAACCCAAAAAAGCATGAGATTTGCTCCTATTTTTATTTTTATTTTTATTTTCTCATTTGACCCAAAAGTTTAAGATTTTAGGATAGCTTTCTTGGTGAATGCTTTAGATTTTGAATACCCAGAAGAGTATTGACAACATATTATTCTGTAAGCAGATTTACAGAGCAATCCTCCTTCCAGTCAAACACTTCTTTTTTTAGTAGTAGTGATAGGAATGAGGATGGTGCGTTCGGGGCTACTTAACATGGGCAGTTTCTGTAGGTGACACTGATAATACTGAAGTTATGTTATTATGTATCTACTCCTACTTAATGTGCTTTGTCATTAATAAGTGTCTTCTCCAGTTATGTCAGTTAGTTTATTTTTTCCAAGTGGAAGCACTTTCATGTCTGTAAATAAATGATTAAGGCCTTTAAGATATTTTTGTTGGGACTCTGATAAGTTTGTGTATGTTTTAAGATGTGTGCCTCTCTCTGGGCCTAGGGTTCCTCCATCTGCTAAATGCCATTGAATAATTTAAAAAAAAAAAGGCTGCTAAGAAACTGGCTGGCAGAGAGAAAACATTCAAGCAGTAGAAGTTAGTATAATATGATAGAGAATGTTTTTGGATGTTTCCTCTTAGCAGCTGCTTTGAAAATTCTTCTTGGGGAAAGTTGTTTTGTTTGGAGGAAAAGGGCTGGTAAGATATTTGAGGCAAGGGAGATGCAGTGGACACACTCAGGTACCTCAAGATGCTCCCAAGCTGCCCTGTTCGTCCAGCGCTGAAGTCAGGTGACTGTCATCACCCTCAACCTTTAAAAATTCCATTTGAGTATTGTATGCCTATGGAAATTTGGATGTAAGAGCAGGAGCTGGGCTGAATTGCTTTATGTAATAACTGGGTGAGTGTTCAGGAGTTTGTGTTTAATTATTTTT
Organism: Phataginus tricuspis; assembly: GCA_029783875.1. Classification (NCBI taxonomy): domain Eukaryota; kingdom Metazoa; phylum Chordata; class Mammalia; order Pholidota; family Manidae; genus Phataginus; species Phataginus tricuspis. The sequence continues at coordinate 77,992,739 of JAQQAC010008880.1, read as the reverse complement.
GAAACAGCAATTTGACACAAATATCAGGCTGCCAAAGGAAAAAGAGCAGTCAAAGGGGATCAAACTTCCTTTCTTCTCAATAAAATGTACCTGTCAAAGGAGATACTATTTGCTCCACTACTTGAGGCCCATGGACTTCATCAGTGACTCTGATTAGGACCAATGGGTAATGACAGTAGAGGTGTTGATGGTGGCCTCAGAGCTGGATCTCCACAGGTTCCTTCCTATTCTACCAAAAAGAGAGGGTGTATCATGATCGAAAATGTTACTCTCCCTGGGGCAGGACACTTAGGTTTACTTCTCAGGAGTCTTGTAGGAAAATCCATTAACAATTATTTTTGTCTTATTGGAGGAATTAAAGGATAACTTTCTTTCTACTCTAAATGAAGCAAAAGTATAAACAGAGAAGAGAAAATTCTTAAAAAAAATTTTTTTATTAAGGTATTATTGATATACACTCTTATGAAGGTTTCACATGAAAAAACAATGTGGTCACTACATTTACCCATATTATCAAGTCCCCACCCATACCCCAGTGCAGTCACTGTCCATCAGTGTAGTAAGATGCCACAGATTTGCTATTTGCCTTGTCTTTGCTACACTGTCTTTCCCATGATCCCCCACACCATAAAGCAGAGAAGATTCTTAAAGAAAGTTTTGTAGATATCTTTAAGGAAAGGCTGCCATGACCTTGAGTTACCTTTCTTTGACAATGGTCATAATCTGTTACACCTCTGTTCCTTTTCCCTAAGATATAAAAATCACCATATAACTCTGCCTGGAGGGCCCTTGAAGATTTTCATGTGGAATCTGAGATAGAAGGAAGAGGATCTGGGGAAATTGAAAAGACACAGAAAGCTGGAAGACATGAGTGGGGGAAGATGGAGAGAGAGACGTAAAGGAAGTCCAGGAGGAGCCTCTTAACTAGTTTCTTCCCGTGTCTGTGGTTAGAGATAACCTGTGTCGCCACCAAGTCAAGAACCTTCAAAGACAAGAAGTGCACTTTATACTGTTCTCTTTTCTTTTTACTGACCTGATATAGATGAATAGAAGGATCCCAAAAGTTGCATTTTTAAAAAACCAATGGGAAAATCAGTAACTTTGAATTGCTCCTTGTAGAGGCAACTCCTACCAACCAGAAACAACCATTTAGGATTTTACTGAGCTAGAAATAAACTACTACCATGGCTGTGCCATTGTGAAGTTTAGAGCTTGCTTGTTACAGCACCTAATGCCACCCTAACTCTGCACGCTGTTGGGAAGCGGAGAAACAGAGATTGTTCATGAGGATGCAGGAGTCAAAGGATCAGAGAAGCTGGAAGACTGAACAGAGGTTTGGGCTGGACCCATCTGAAATCTAAAATGTTAGCCACGATACCAGGGCTCCTCCTAACCTGCGTATGTTGCAGGGATGGGAGGAAAAGAAAGCATTAAACAACACAAAACACGTCTCTGCCTCAGTCCTTGCTTTCTTAGCTGGTCAGAAGGTCTAAATTAATAGTGATTGTGACCTTCACATCCCATGCTTTTGCCTCTCCCTTATACCAGCACCTGAGCAGGAGAGGATGAGTCACACCTTCACCCTCAGAAGATCTGAGTCTGGGGGGACCTGGCTTTGTTGGGTCACTGCAGTTTTCATTATCCAGGAATATTGGACAGAGGGACAATAAGAGGCATCCCCAGGATCACTCCAGCTTCCAGAACAGTCCTGCTTGTCACCGTTATGCAGCAGCCACCAGGTTTCCCTTTGGTCATGGGGCTCATCTCTCAAACTAATATAGTAAACACTTTATGAAAATATGTCAAAAATATTTAACTTATTGCTTAACTTTCCCTCTCACGTTTTCCATCTTTGGTGTATGTGTGTTTATCTGGTGTCTGTATTTTCTCAGCTTTTCTCCTAAAGTTTTCATTTAAGCAATAATTTTACATTTCGACAACCTCGCTCTTGTTCTTTGACTTTTTTGATGTTCACTTTAGTCTTTTCTTAATCAATAAATAAAATATGTCCTCAAGCTTTTCTGAAAAGAAAAAAAGATGTAGAATTCAGTTAAGGTCCTTTTCTTTTCCCTGAATTATTCTGTTTCCTCTGGAGTCAATACACTGAATACCTTGGTCTTTTACTTTTATGTTAGAGGTAATTAATGGTGCCTGTGAGAAGCAACTCCTGATTCTTGGCGCCTTAACTCAGTAGAAGTTGTGTTGTTTTGCTTTCTCTTCACACAGAGACCAGTGCATAGCTTTCTGATCAGGAACCTCACCGGGCAGCCCTCGATGAGGGGCGCCTCGGAGACCCAGGACCCAAATACCCAGGTCTTCCCACTGTTGTCCCAAAAGGTGAGAGAAAGGCGGGGCACAGGTGCGTGATTTGGTGTTTGGGGCCAAGCCTGGAAGGGGCCTGTGTTTCTGCTCACATTCCACTATCTAGAACCAGTAATCTGGCCCCCTCTAGAGGCAAGGAGACTGGGAAATGTAATTTTCCTGGACTCCCAGGAGGACAATAAAATGGTTTGATAAACCTGTATCATTCTCTTTGCCATAGCTGTTTTTCTTTTTAAACCAAATGTCTGCTGACACTCATTTGTCCGATCGTGCTTATGAATTAAATGTGTTGATTATTCTCCGTAACTAACACACATTTCCTCCGATAGGGGCGGCTTCTTCCCTGAGTGAGAAGACTGACTGCCTACTCTCTCTGTGTGGTGGATGGCCTGGCAGGCTTTCCTCTAAGATAAGTAAGCTGGCAATTTCTTCTCAGGACACCATTGCCCGGCTTAACAGTTCTATTCCTTTGGGAGGTGTTTTTCCCAGCTTCATGTTATAGACATTTTCTTTAAACATATTCATACGTGTGGAAGTCAGAAAGGAGGCTCTGATTCAACACCCATTGAGCCTAAAGTTCGTTGTCTTGTGTGAAGTTCTCTCTGCTGCTCTGAGAGGTCCACAGGGGATGTACCCCATGGACTTGAGGACTGTAAACTGGCCCTGCCTCCCTGGCTGCTTTCTCTGCTACTGTATAGAGCTGTGTGTCCCTACTCTGATTTATATGTCATATTTATATATCGGATGTATACTCTGACTTGTATTGGGCCATAATCATCTTTGATCCTTCAGAAACTCATAAAATCTTGTCAGGCTAATACTTCCCTTCCAGTGTTCTGTAATCATATTTATTTATACTTCTTTATCAAAGCTTATATTTCAGTAATTTGTTGCTTTTGTTTGGAGGGAGGGTAGGTAAGTGATTTTCTTCAGTCATCTTGAACTAAAAGCTATCCAGTTTTCACTAAGCAATAAATGATTTTCTACACCACTATAACTATTTTCTGTGTTTTAAAGTAATCTCCTGAAACAAGTTTGAAATATGTAAAATATTCCATTTTGTACTCTATTATAATTTACCAACTTCTGTGGTTGAACATGTAGCTTGTTTCAGTATTGTTTTTGACAGTTATAAACAATCAGCAATGGACATTCTTATACCTGGATATTAAATGTCTGATGATTTTCTTAGATAAAATTCCTTGAAGTGGAATTGCTGACGCAAAGGCTTTTTGCTTTTTTTTTTTAATGACTTTGTATATGTATAGCAGATTGCCCTCCAGAAATACCATATTGTCTTATAAACCCATCAACAGAAGGTATTAGCATTAAAAAAATCTCTACCAATTTATTTATGCCAGTAGTACTTCCTACCTGGGTCCCTCAACTGTAAACTGTCCAGGTACTGGAGTCTTGCAGAGATTAAGTGTGCACCTCACACATGCCTATCAGAAGCTAAAAGCACAGTAAATTTTGTTTTAAAAATGATAAATTATTTAAAAAAATAAAAGAACCAGCTGGCTGTCTTTCAAGGTCATTACGAAGATTAAATGAAGTAATATATGTAAAAATACATGGAAGTGGTATATATTAAACGTATAAGTGTTCTGCATTATTGTTCTCTCCCTAATCCAGGCCTCTTGAATGCAAGAGTAATCTAAATTCCAAGGCTCTAGCCAGGACACAGAGAAAGCAAGCAAATCATGTGGATAGCATCTGAGCTTGGGGGGGTGGAGGGGATGGTACCACTGACCCATTACTGAAGATCAAAGAAACCAACAAAGCATTGACCCCAGGGAATTTACTTCCCCTTGGCCAAGCATTCAGATTTCCTTTTGACTACAGATTTATCTGGGCATCGGTGTGTGAGCAATTTATCCACAAGACTGCCGTCATCTCCTCCCTGTGCACTGTGGCTAAGTGATTTTCTGCCGGCCCCCACTCCCACTGAGTCTTTATGTGAGTAGGACCCATGTACAGAGAAGACTCATTTCTGGTTCACTCAAGAGCTCTGGGGGTTTTGATAAGAAGGTGGCAGGCAGGAAGGGTAGTTTTGAAAAGAATAAAGAGAAAAGAGCTAGTTAATAAACTTTGTGGGTGCTTAAAGGGATAATCTTGGATCTGGAAAGGTGAATATAAGAGCATTGGAAAGTTAGGTCCAGAAATTATCAGACGAAGAGAACTTGGATTGAATAGGTGGAATGATGTCCAGATGTGCCTCTGCCTTGACCTAGTCTGTCCATTTTGGATCTTTAGGATGAAATACTGGATGGAACATTTTGCCTTAAGAGCCTTATTTTCTTCTTCCTTTTTTCTTCCTTCTCCCTCTCCTTCTCCTGGCCTGGAGCACACCCTTGTCAGTTCAGTGAAGCCATTGTTTCGCATGGACGCCCAACTCTAAAATACGTTTGATTAGGAATGTCATTACACCCACTCCTGCGGACCTGTGTCCTGCTTCGTTTCCTACGTATGTGCCCAGAAATCAGCTCTGAGCACCTTCCAGGTGTTGCTCTATGAAGTAAATGAGCCAGGGAAGTGTTGAAAAGAAGGATGTCCTTTTTGAGTTTCTATCAATTAGGTTATGCTTTCTTCTGCTATGAAATGTTAAATAATCATGGCTTAAACAAACAAGCAAGTTTATTTATTTATTTTCATTTACATAAAAGAAGCCCAGAATGAGGCAGTCTAGAGCTGCAGGGGGGCTTGGCAAGAACGTTTATTTCATTGTCACAAGAAAGCCTGCCGGTAAGTCGTTCAGGGCAGCTGTAGAAGCTGCACCATGACTAGAACCCAGAAAAACTTTCTGTTTTGCACTCCCAGAATACTGATTGATAGTCCACGACTGAGTGGAGGGCATCTACTCAGGAACCAAGGAGCAGAAGGGAGGGAGGGGGGAAAGAATAAACAGAGCAACTTCCTTTTAGGACTTTAAGTGGAAGGTGCATACAGCTCTGGACATTACATCCCATGATCAGGACAAAGTCACATGACTCTTTCTAGCTCTAAGCAAATATTCTGAATTTTCATATGCCTGGCCAAATTTAGTTTTGGTTTATTGGAGTAGAAGTGGAGAACAGATATTGGGGGACAACTAGCAGTTTCTGCCACAACAGAATGTTTTACTTGGTAGAAAGGATGGAAAAATAAATCGAGGCTATGATCAAGTCAACTGCTTTAATGAAAACAGAATTTTAACTCCAAGAAAATCAATAAAAGTTATACAAGAGGTAACTGTAATTATGCCTGTATGACGTTGCAGTAAACAAGTACTTAAGACGTCATAACAGTATGAATGTCATTTTAATTTTTCAAAAGTCAACCTGCAGACAAGGCACAGAATACGTGATCATAGTACAGAACAGAATGTAAATGATGCCAATCTTAACAATGTGAAAGTAAAATTCTAGATGGCAAATTCAGTGCATGGAAGGAGGGAAAAGTAACAAAGGCAAGATTTAGGACATCGATGTCGTCATATTATGAAGTGTAGAATCCAGAGTTAGTATGGATTTTTGAAGGAGAAAAGAATAAAGATGTAAAGATGTGTGAAATGTGAGTACTTCTTGGAAGTACAAAAGCAACTAATAGGGAATTTATGTAAGTAATAATTATGTGGGAATATTGGGCTTCGTTAGGAGAAGGGGTGAGTCCACTAAATATTCATCTGTTTAAACTATACCACCACAGTCTGTCTATAGCCCCCCTTCCCAGTGGAGTGACATCCCATTGTTTAATATGACTGCCGGGCGCCCATCTATGGGCTGAGAAGATAGATAAGAGAATGTCATTGGGGTCCGAGTAGATAATACGAAAGGTGTGCATTGGAGGACTAGATGGATGATTGCCGAAATGAATGTGGGGTCCTTCATGCGGAGAGCTCCTCTCGGTCAGGTAGAGACGTTGCTTAACCTAGGATGATGTCGTGAGCCACTGGAGCCACCTGTACACACCCAGGGACCTTCCCATTGTCATTTGCCTCCTTATATGCCTTCTCTCAAGGAAAAGGATGTGCTGGCTAAAAAGCATGTTCCCAGAGCCCATGACAATTTTATTTTTCATTATTGAAGTTTAAATGTATAAGCTGGCATTTTAATTTATGGAGCAACTTTTTCTTTGAAGTTGAATAGATCATGAGAGACGGATCCATCTTTCCTGTAGTGGAACAGATTTGTGAGCCTGGAAAACTCAGGATGGCAGCTTGGCCCGTGCCGACGTCACGAAGGCCACGGTGCCACAGAGAAGTCCTCAGGCCGCCAGCGAAGCTGCCTGCCTGGAGGGGCCCTTCCCTTGCTGCTCGCCTTCCTACGTAGTGTTTCTTAAGTGGGTTAAACCCTTACCCTCACAAAACTGGAGAAAGCTGGTCTTCACTGAAGTTGTCTTCTGCCCTTGACCCGTTGACCCCTGTGTCTGATTTTCTTGGACATTTTGTGATTCCCTTCATATGCTTCTTTATATCCAAAGCTTCCTTCCAAGGATGAATGTCTTCCTTTGTTACTGTCACCTACTCCTGTTCCAACTACCTCTTGTCTTAGGTTTTCAGGTCCCATTTTCTCACTCCATGAACGCTTAAGTTCAAATCCTGGCCCTATCACTACTAAGCTATGGGTGTCAAGTGAGAAAAAGTATTTAACAACTTTAGCACTCAGTATATTTATCCATAAATATAATGGACTGACCTTGCAAACTGTCAGGACCTCACATTAGATGAATCTATGGATTCTTGGGCAGAATTATCTAGACCAATATTTACCAATCTAATCACCCTCCCTCCTCCCTCCCTCCCTCCCTCCCTTCCTTCCTTCTCCCTTTTCCTCTTAATCCCTTTCTATCTATGTTTGCCACATCCAAGCTGCATTTTATCTAGTTGTATGTGTCTTAGAGGTTACCAACTTATTTATCTCTATTTAGCACATCTTAAGAATGCTGCTGATATCTCACAAGCTGCTGGCCTCTACATTTTGTTTCTTTACCCTCTTTACTAACTTTCTTGTTTCTATAACAGATTCTAACATTCTCATAATGTTAAATGTGTAACATATGTAAACAGATATTTGCTCTCTATATAAACACTATGACACATGTACATTACAAATATCTTTTAATTCCTTCTTTCTTGATTTTCCATTACACTGGAAATTTTTTTTTACAATTTATTTTATTTTAGTATCATTAACCTACAATTACATGAGCAATATTGTGATGATTAAACTACCCCCTTCATCAGGTCCCCCCCACCAACCCTATTACAGTCACTGTCCATCAGTGTACACTGGAAATTTTGAAGTCTAGACTAGTTGTCCTGTACCAGCTTTTTTCTGTAATCTTTATCTTTTTATCCTTTACTTTCCTCAGACTTGGGACATTGTTAGGAAGATAAATAGGGGTTCACCTGACCTTAACAAGCCTCTTCGAGGGGCTTCTTCTTAAGGTTTTTTTTCTTTCCTAATTATAGCTGGATGAAGCCCAGGGGGAGTGCCGTCCTGAGAGCTTTTATGAAACGTGCAGGAGCCAACTCCCTCTCAGTGTGTGCGTGCTTGCGTGCGTTTCCCGCATGGTGACACAGACTTTGCTGTACAGCTTGCCTCAGCTATGTCCTGGGGACCTGAGGAATGGTTTAGAGGACAACAGCAGGGGAAATGACTGCTCCCTGGTAGAGGACCTTATTCACCCAGTCGGGGGCCCTCACATCCCCTTAATTCTGTTTACCTTTCAAAATCCTTAAGGAAGGATGAGCATTATTCCACCAAAGACCACACCCCAGCTATGCAGAAACTCCTAGGTTACTCTGTTCTTCACTTTGCTTTCATCCAGCATTGGGTCATATTAAATGTAACATTTGTGTCTTTATGGGAGGGGAATATTATACTTAAATATACTTCAAATATAGATAGATATTTTAATGAGTAAGGCTTCACAGACATACTTAGATACTATGCTCATTGATTTTTTTTTTTTTACCTCTGGGATATGTATAGTTCAAGAAAAAAAATAAAGAAGGGTTCTCTGTCAAAGCACATATTCTTAGGTTCTACTTGGGTGGACCCTGAGTATATCTCTTACTGACTTCTAGCTGCATCTTATGCTTCATTAAGTCAACTAGTATTCCTTGGACAATGTTCCTAGAAATTTTGTTTTCTCTCCTTAGTGTAACCCTCAGTAATGCTTTTCTCTTGATTCTAAATTCTACATAAGCATATCATGGATGTCTTTTAGCTAGAGGTGTGTGTGTGTGTGTGTGTGTGTGTGTGTGTGTGTGTGTGTGTGTG
>JAQQAC010008880.1:77959155-77984141 GCA_029783875.1 Phataginus tricuspis | reverse complement strand
GTGTGTGTGTGTGTGTGTGTGTGTGTGTGTGTGTGTGTGTGTGTGTGTGTTATGATGATCCGCTCTTCAAACAATTCGTTTCTCTGGCTGTGTTCTTAGAATCTTGTTTTATTTCTAGAATCACAGAATCTAGAATCATTCAAGGAACAGGCCTTTATTTACCTAATAACATTTTTAAATGAATTGCATTTAAAGAGAGATTATTGGTCATTCAATCCGATCTTCCGCCTGCTGGCTGCTGACTGGAGGAGGAGCTCAGAGTGCACCTGCTGGTCATTCCAGCTGAGCGTGTCTGGTGCACAGGAAAGACTAAATACATGATGATGATTATTATTGATGTTATTTTTGTACTCTGAGCCAACTTACCTGGGATTTCTTTTTTTTCTCTTTCTTGTATTCCTTGATCCCCTCACAACTTCTCCTTTGAGTGTATTTGGTTGCGCTCAGAGGCCCTTACAGAAAGAATACCCTGAAATTCTCACTTTCTGTGAAATTCCCATCGTCTTTCAAATATTTGAAATTCTTAAGACTGCAAATATATTTGCTATAAACAAGAACCCCCAGTTTTGTTGTTCTTTTGTCCAACACTCTTGTGAAGAGGAAAACTCGTTAGAAACTACTTGATAGCTTGCGTCTGATCCCAGCTGTTTCTCGTTTCTCTATCCCAGGGGGAAGCCGAACCAAACACTCACCCTGGTGCGGCGCAGCACCTGCCCCAAGAGCTCTGGGGCCAGACTGCCCGGGCTGGTCTCTCTCAACTCCTTACTGAGTTTCTGACCCTGGGCGGGCGGGCAGATTTATCCAACCCATCGGGCCCTGGCTTTCTTATCTGTGGAGTGCGGGAAGTAATAAAAGCCCCTGCAGCTTAAGGTCCTTGTCAGGATAAGGTTGTTAAACATTTCCGTGCTGAGAACAGTGCCTGAGGGAGAGTGAGCGCTAGTAGGCACTGGGGGAAATGCCCGCCGGCACTGCCTCGCAGCCCAGCGCCAGAGAAACTCCTGCAGCGCTCCCTCGGGGGCAGAAGCCAGGGAGTGGCTGCAGGTTAAACCGGAGAGCCGGGCAGTTCCTTAGCGTTAGATTGAACCCCGGTGTTGTCTGTCTCCTGTGACCTTGGGCCAGGGAAGTAGTCTCTCCAAGCCTCAATGCTCTCATTTGTTAAATGGGATAAATACCCACCACCTCTCAGGATTATGCAGCTTCCCTCCAAGGGTGAGGACAGGAAAACTAGATTGCGCCTGGACACAGCAAGGACTCAAAACATGTTATATGTTAGAAAAAAAGAAATTGCCTATTCCTTTAGTCCACTAAGTTTTAAACTTGTTTTGGGAATTTCCTTGTCATTTGTTTTCAATTTGCACGTGCAGCCTTTTGTTTTTCATAAGACGCTCTCTTTAAGAAGTCTTTGTTTTCCTGAAATTTTTCCAACTGCTTCTGTCCCAACTTCCTTCAGCAAGAGATGCTCCTTTATAATCTAGCCTGTCACTTTTAACAGCACAGCAAGATCTGAAACAGATATAAATGAAGCTTTCTCATGAACTTACTGCTCTCAGTACCGTAGTCGAGAACAAACATCCCTGACAGGTCAGATAATTGCGGCTATTGATATGACTCAGCGCAAGCCTTACATCTGGAATCTCAGGGTGCGTGTGTGCATATGAGGGAAGATGCGCAGGGGTGTGTGCCAGCACTGGCTTCCCCCTCTTGAACTTGACTTACCTGCTTTGAGGCTCCTTGCTCTGAGGGTGACAGCAACTGGACAGCCTGGTTCTCATTCTGACTTCTCTCTGAATAGCTCTCCTTTTTGTCACCTGACCAAATGTTGCCATTATCCCCATTAGCCACACCCAGAGCTCACCATGCCAGCCTTTCACACGGGTTGTTTTGACTGGGTTCTCATTAGCCAACCTGTGGTCACACCCGTGCCTTCCCGGCTGTGGTTGACATGCAGTTAGTGTCTGCCCAGTTGGACATAGTTTTCTGTTTTTCTCAACTCTCTTCTAAACCCACACCCTTACCTTGTCTAGTTCTCCTCTAGAGATACTGTTCCCCGCCTTTTCTGTCTCATGGAGAGCTCTCAAGCCCACGCCATGGGAGGGGCCGTGGTGGGTGGCATGGGGCTGAGCGTACTTCCAGCTACTTCCACCACCTTTGCTCTGCTCATCGTTATTTGAAGTCTCTGCCTTTTGTGGCTAACAGCCCTCTTGAAATCTATAGCTTAGCATCCTCTGCTGACCCGTTTTCACATTCCAAGATGACTCATTCATGTTCTTTTCTCGAGTCTCCCTTCTGCCATTCATGGATGAGCTCAGTCTGTGGATTGCATAATCCCTCAAGATCTTGGATTGTATACTAGTTGGGACAAACACCAAATGCTCTTACCTGACGACACAGTTCTTTCTCAACCTCTTTTCTCTCAGCTTTTCCAGTGCACATTCTCTCTCCCTCCCTGGGATCGTTCACTCATGCCATTCCTTGTGTTTCTGTCCATTTTTGTTTTATTTTTTTACTTAAAAATTTTTATTTTTATTTATATTTATTTTTTATTTTGCTATTATTAATATACAATTACATGAGCAACATTGTGGTTACTAGACACCCCCTATTATCAAGTCACCACCATATACCCCATTGCAGTCACTGTCCATCAGCATGGAAGGATGTTTTAGAATCATTACTTGTCTTCTTTGTATTATACTGCCTTCCCCGTATCCCCCCACCACACCCCCACACCCGCTACATTATGTGTGCTTATTGTAATAGCCCTTTTTCCCCCTTATCCCTCCCTTCCCACCCATCTTCTGCAGTCCCTTTCCCTTTGGTAACTGTTAGTCCATTCTTGGGTTCTGTGAGTCTGCTGCTGTTGTGTTCCTTCAGTTTTTTCTTTGTTCTTATACTCCACATATGAGTGAAATCATTTGGTACTTCTCTTTCTCCACCTGGCTTATTTCACTGAGCATAATACCCTCTAGCTCCATCCATGTTGTTGCAAATGGTAGGATTTGTTTTCTTCTTATGGCTGAATAATATTCCATTGTGTATATGTACCACATCTCCTTTATCCATTCATCTACTGATGGACACTTAGGTTGCTTCCATTTCTTGGCTATTGTAAATAGTGCTGCGATAAACATAGGGGTGAATATATCTTTTTCAAGCTGGGCTGCTGCATTCTTAGGGTAAATTCCTAGGAGAGGAATTCCTGGGTCAAATGGTATATCTATTTTGAGTTTTTTGAGGAACCTCTATAGTGCTTTCCACAATGGTTGAACTAATTTGCATTCCCACCAGCAGTGTAGGAGGGTTCCCCTTTCTCCACATTCTCGCCAACATTTGTTGTTGTTTGTCTTTCAGATGGAGGCCATCCTAACTGGTGTAAGGTGATATCTATTGTGGTTTTAATTTGCATTTCTCTGATGACTAGTGATGTGGAGCATCTTTTCATGTGTCTGTTGGCCATCTGAATTTCTTCTTTGGGGAAGTGTCTGTTCAACTCCTCTGCCCATTTTTTTATTGGCTTATTTGCTTTTTGTTTGTTGAGGTGCATGAGCTCTTTATATAATTTGGATGTCAACCCCTTGTCAGATATGTCATTTATGAATATATTCTCCCATACTGTAGGAAGTCTTTTTGTTCTACTGATGGTATCCCTTGCTGTACAGAAGCTTTTTAGTTTGATATAGTCCCGTTCATTCATTTTTGCTTTTGTTTCCCTTGCCTGGGCAGACATGTTCATGAAGAAGTTGCTCATGTTTATATCCAAGAGACTTTTCCCTATGTTTTTTTCTAAGAGAGTTTTATGGTTTCATGACTTATATTCAGGTCTTTGATCCATTTTGAGTTTACTTTGGTGTATGGGGTTAGACAGTAATCCAGTTTCATTCTCTTACATATAGCTGTCCAGTTTTGCCAACACAGCTGTTGAAGAGGTTGTCATTTCCCCACTGTACATCCATGGCTCCTTTATCGTATATTAATTGACCATATATGCTTGGGTTTATATCTGGGCTCTCTATTCTGTTCCACTGGTCTATGGGTCTGTTCTTGTGCCAGTACCAAATGGTCTTGATTACTGTAGCTTTGTAGTAGAGCTTGAAGTCAGGGAGTGTAATCCCCCCTGCTTTATTCTTCCTTCTCAGGATTGCTTTGGCTATTTGGGGTCTTTTGTGGTTCCATATGAATTTTGGAACTATTTGCTCTAGTTCATTGAAGAATGCTGTTGGTAACTTGATAGGGATTGCATTGAATCCGTAGATTGCTTTAGGCAGGATGGCCATTTTGACAATTAATTCTTCCTAGCCAAGAGCATGGGATGAATTTCCATTTATTAGTGTCCTCTTTAATTTCTCTTAAGAGTGTCTTATAGTTTTCAGGGTATAGGTCTTTCACATCCTTGGTTAGGTTTATTCCTAGGTATTTTATTCTTTTTGATGCAGTTGTGAATGGAACTGTTTTCCTGATTTCTCATTCTGCTAGTTCATCATTAGGGTATAGGAATGCAACAGATTTCTGTGTATTAATTTTGTATCCTGCAACTTTGCTGAATTCAGATATTAGATCTAATAGTTTGGGAGTGGATTCTTTAGGGTTTTTTATGTACAATATCATGTCATCTGCAAACAAGGAGAGTTTGAGTTCTTCATTGCCGATCTGGATGCCTTTTATTTCTTTGTGTTGTCAGATTGCCGTGGCTAGGACCTCCAGAACTATGTTGAATAAAAGTGGGGAGAGTGGGGTTTCTGTCAATTTTTTTTCCTCTGCTGGACACCTGTCTTTCTGTCTGTCTGAACTACTCTGGCACCTTTTTGATGCTGTTCTCAATAGGTGTTTGCCATGGGCTATAGAAAAGAAGATGGATTTGAGATGATGACCTTAATTCAATTAATTACCTGCTCAAAATAAGCGGATGGAGACGGGTTCAGTCGAGGGTACTCAATACACATTATATATCTGTCTTGAAAATTATAAACTGCATATCAAGAAAAGGCTCTTTTGATACTTCCCTCTCTTCCCTCTCTTGCTTTATTTCTCAGAAATAACCATTATTATCAATCCTGTCTGCATTTTCCCAGGCCTTTCTCTCTCTCTTTGCATCCCTTGCTAAAATAAGCCACAGGGGAATGCATAATAGGCACTCAAACTACTACTGGTTGAATGAATGAATGTGTACGTGTGTGTGTATGTGTGTCTATATGCACACAAATGTATACATATAATATACTTTGCATATGTATTTGTGAATGCGTTTTGAAATAAATAATATTGCTTTATACACATTATTTGGTAGCTTGCTTTTTTTACTTAACAGCATATCTTGAGAATATTTCCATGGTACCACATATTGGTATATAACAGTACACTTTCTTAGTATTGTGTATTCTGGATATTTATTTGTCTATTCCTTTACTGATGGACATTTGCATATTTTCTATATTTTGCCATTTATAAAGAACGCTATAACAGAAATCCCAGCAAAATTTCCTGCCTATTTATGCATGTATTTTTATGGAATTATTTCCTGAAATGAATTGTTGATTGAATGGTATGTGCAGTTTTAATAAACATTGCCAAACTGCCTGCCACAAATTGTTGCAGTTTATATTCCAGCTGTGTATGAGAGTATGTATTTCCCCACATGCTCACCAATGTCAGCAATTATTGATTCTTTTCATTTTGCCAATCTGACGGGTGAAATCATGTTTGTTTTTTAAATTGCATTCCGCTGATACTAGTGAGGGTAAGCATCTTTCAATATATTAATTGGCCTTCTTCACTGCAAGTCTACACTTTATACATTTTTTATTCTTTTTCTTCAGTTTCAAAGAAAGAGACTCCCCTCTATTGGTGCCCCAAGAGAATTAATTTCCTCATGCTTCCCTTATTTCTCAGTTATCTTCTCTCTTTACAATCTTCAATTTTCCTGTCTTCACAGATTTCTTCTTCTTGGGTTCCAAACATAATCAGATTGCAATTATTTTGGAATAAAAGACTTTACTGGACTCTACTATCTCTCTAGATCCTCCCTTGTTCTAAACTTATCAAATGAGTGAGTCCTCACACCTGCTGTTGGCACTGCCTCCAATTAAGGAGACCAGTGATTTTGGTCAGTCCTAATTTTACTGACCTTGGTATGTCCTTTTAAATACCCTGGTCATCTCTTTTGAGTGACAATCTTAACTCCCAGTGCCATCTATTTCTCTTCTTACTTCTAGGTCTACCTTCTTTTTTTTCAAGCTTTTTTCCCTTCCTTACCATAAAGTGTATGTTCAGCAATTCCTGACTTTGGACCTTTGTTCTTTCCCTTCACTGTTACTTTGGAAAGCTCCTCCATTCCAAACATTTCAACTATTATCTCTGTGCAAATAACTCTCATATCAGAGTCACTAGTCCTTATGTTTCATTAAAAATCCATTATTTCTCCTGTGCTTTTTCCCATTGAATGGGACCACTTGTAACCTCAAGATCAGAGCACTAAATCACATGTATTATCCCCCTCTTTTCCAAACCACTCCTAATAATTTTACCAATTTTTGTGGCTAACAAAATGGAGAAAAATATTATTTTCTAAGTTGCAGGCTTCACCCTACACAGCGACTTATGTAGTCTACTACATCCTTTGATGAGTCACTTTTGATGAAGGGAGGCATGAGAAAGGATCAAGCTTGTAAAAAGAGGTAATCGTTAAATTGTTTTCCAAGTGGGGTTGATCCACTGTTACCCTTTTGTTTTGCTGGATATACTGTTCAAGAGCTGAATTGTCTGGAACAATAATGAGGATGGGAGTGGCTGTGGAAAGAAAGAGGAGGAAAAAGGTAGCTGGCATCCGGAATGGAAATTTGGCAAAAGAAAAAGCCTGTTGAAGGAGTTTTTGAAGTTTATCACTTGGTATAGAGTGACAGGTCGACCATATTTGTCTCACAGCACCAAATGTTTTCCTCCTAGCTTCCCAACTGCGTCGTTTTCAGTAAGAAATCTTCTGTCCTCCTTTTCTTGTTGCACTGTACAAAACATGTCTTTATTCTCTGGCTGCTTTTAAGATCTCTTTAACAAGAGTTTTGAGCGATTTGATTGTTGTATTCTTTAGGGGGGGTGTGTTTCTGGGGGTTGTCAAGCTTCTTGGATCTGAAGTTTTATCACATTTGGTAACTTCTTAGTTATGATTCCTTGTTATTTATTTTTCTTCTCATCTCTCTTCTCTTCCTTTAGGACTCTAATTATGAGTATATTAGGTCACTTGAAGTTGTCCTATGACTACTCATTGATGGTCTGTTTACATTTCAAAAATTCTTTTTATCTCTTTAGTTCATTTTGGTTTGTTTTTAACTCTATACCTTCAAGTTGATTAATATTTTCTTCTGCATCGTCTAACCTGCCATTAATCTCATCCATTATATTTTTTCATCTCAGGCATTGTAGTTTTCCTCCCTAGACATTTGATTTGGGGTATTTATATATCTTTTATGTCTTAACATGCTCCATCCATTGTCTTCCAATTCTAGTATCTGTGTGTTCTGGGTTAGTTTTGATTGATTCCTTTTCCTCCTCATTATGAATTATATTGTTCTACTTCTTTGCATGCTTGATAATCTTTTATTTGCATGTCACACATTGGATTTTACTTTTGTGTTGGATTTTTTAATGTTCCTATGAATATACTAGGGTTCTGTTTTAGAGCACAGTTCTGTTACTTAGAAGCAATCTAATTCTTTTGTGTGTGGCTTTACATATTTTTTAGGTGTGGCCAGAGCAGCATTATCTAGGGATAATCGTTCTCCATTCCTGAGTCAAACCACTTTTGGGTTCTCTACCCAGTGCCCCATGAAATTTAAAGTTTTCTAGTCTGGCTGGCAAGAATGTGCACTATTCCTGGCCCTATTTGAAATCCAGTTGCTGTTTCCTTTAATCCTTCCGGGTGGTTATTTTCCCTGTCTGAGGTAGTTTCCTCACATCCATGCTCTGAATGGTACTCCACTAAATACTTATGATATTGTTATCTTGTTAAACGGGTCTTGTTAAGGTGTTCTTCCTACGCGTGTGCTTGGAGCTCATTGAGACCCTTGGATCTGGGCCTTCCTAGTTTTCATCAAATTTGGAAATGTTTTGCTATTAGTGATTCATTCATTTTCTGTCCCATCTTATGGAACTCTTAGTATTAGGCTGCTCGATGGCCTACAACTCGCTGATATTTTGTTTGTTTTCCTAGTCTTTTTCTTTTTTTTTTTTCATAAATACTGTCCTGTTTTCTAGTTTTTTTTTATGATGGAGGCAGAGATTGGAGTTATGCAGCTGCAAACCAAGGAATGTCAAAGATTGCCAGCAAATCAGCAGAAATTAGCAACAGTCAGGAAAGGATTCCCCTCCAGGTTTCAGAGGAATTATGGCTTCATTGTCACCTTGATTTTGGACTTCAAGACTCCAAAACTGTGAGGCAATAAATTTCTATTGTATTAAGCCCATCCAGTTAGTGGTACTTTGTTACAGCAGCTCAAGGAAGCTAATACAGAGGACTAGTTGGAAACTACTATGGTTAGAAGCAGAAGTCCCCAAATGCTTTTAGCATTTGCTAGCTGAGTGACTTTTCCACCTCTTACTTTTCTCAACAGATAATAATTGGAAGGCAAGTATCACATCTTACTTATTTTTGTGTTTTCCACAGCACCTATTTAACCTTAAATTTAACATGCATGTAAACTGGATATGAAATTCATGGCTTTAAATATGGGTGGGTAAAATAATTTTATTTTCTGTAATTAAAATCATTTTATGTCTACATGCTCATTCCACTAGGATATGTACAGTTAATTCAGGGGATTCATAGATAGTTCATGCATTTCCCCTTATCCCTTTCTTCCTGGTGGTATCTAAGTTCTGGGGAGTTTGTAAGTGTCAGGGCATTGTGTGGGATAGTACTTGGACTTTGGGCATTACTTATCTTTCCTTCAGAATCTCATTAGTAGTGGTTTCCAGCATTTGTACCCACTGATATCTGCTGCCTCCTTGGTGTGTCTGTCTGTCCTTCAGTTCCAGCTGATCCATGCAGGATGCTCTGTGTCTTCCACATCTCAAACAGGAGGCCTCTTCAGGCTTCATGGAGTCTCTCAGTTTATCTCTTTTGCATGAATGAGAAAATGGCTACTCCCGATCTATCTTGAGTTCCTTAAGGATTCTTGGAGTCAACTTTGGGTCTCTCTGTCAAGAAACTTTTAGACCCATGCATATCCATTGCTGCTATAATAAATACCCGGAAACTTAGTGGCATGAAACAGCATGCATTTACTATCTTATAGTGCTAAAATATAGTTCAGAAGATTGACCCAGGTCACACTGAGCTAAAATCAAGGTATTCCTTTCTGGAGGTTTGAGGAGAGAATCCATGTCCTTGCCTTTTGCAGCTTCTAGAGGCCATCTTCATTCCTTGGCTCATGGGCCCTTTCTCTTCAAAGTCAGAAACAGCATCTCTCGGACTCTGCTTCCATTGCCACATCTTTCTCTGATTCTCTTCTGTATTCTTCTTCCATGTTTAAGGACTCTTGTGATTACACTGGGCACCCCTGGATAAGCCAAGATAATGTCCCCATTTGAACTAAGCTAATTAGAAACTTTAGGCCCATCTTCAGCCTTAATTCCCCTCTGCCGTGTAACCCAACAGAGTCATGGGTTCTGGGGATTAGGATATTGGCATCTCTGGGGAGCATTACTCTATTTACCACAAGCCATTTCTACTTATTGGTTTCTGGTATGACAATTAGGGACTCAGGACCTTGTTCTCCCCACCCAGGAAATTAGCCCAATTCTCCTCTGCCCTCAGAACTTCTGAGCTTCTGATCCTGCCCTCTCCTCCAGTCTCTCAACTACTTTCATGGTTGGGATGTAGCCAGACAGAGGCCAGGACACAGAGAAGGCAGAGATTAGGGGAATTCAGGAACATGCCCTTGGCAGAGTCTTCTTCCTTTCCATCAGCCCAGGTAATGGTTTTTTTTTTAGTTTTCATTTTGGTATCATTAATCTACAATTACATGTGCAACATTATGGTTACTAGACTCCCCCCATCATCAAGTCCCCACCACATACCCCATTATAGTCACTGTCCATAAGCATAGTGAGATGCTATAGAGTCACTACTTGTCTTCTCTGTGTTGTACAGCCCTCCCCGTGCCCCCCCCATGTTATGTGTGCTAATCGTAATGCCCCTTAATCCCCTTATCCCTCCCTTCCCACCCACCCTCCCCAGTCCCTTTCCCTTTGGTAACTGTTAGTCCGTTCTTGGGTTCTGTGAGTCTGCTGCTGTTTTGTTCCTTCAGTGTTTTTCTTTGTTCTTATACTCCACATATGAGTGAAATCATTTGATACTTGTCTTTTTCGGCTTGGCTTATTTCACTGAGCATAATACCCTCTAGCTCCATCCATGTTGTTGCAAATGGTAGGATTTGTTTTCTTCTTATGGCTGAATAATATTCCATTGTATATATGTACCACATCTTCTTTATCCATTCATCTACTGATGGACACTTAGGTTGCTTCCATTTCTTGACTACTGTAGATAGTGCTGCGATAAACATAGGGGTGCATCTGTCTTTTTCAAACTGGTCAGCCCAGGTAATTTTTAACTCTTCTTTAGAGGAACAAATAGACCCTGTGTGGGGAAGTTGAGGTTCCTATGGCCAGGATCCTCACTGAACTTAAATGTAACTGGCCTGTTGCTATGCTACTGCTTCCACACCTTTAGGCAATAAGCCATTATTGTGTTAATATAAAGAGATCTGCCCAGTGCTCCGGCCGGCGGGAGACTGGGTGGCGGGGCTGCAAGGCTGGAGGAGAGCAGAGCTGAGGCTGGAGTGGTGGCAGCGCTGAGGACAGAGGCCCAGAGGACGGCTGTGCAGAGAGGCCCAGAGGTAGAGACGGGCTTGCTGCATCCGAAGCAGCAGTGATAACACAGACTCGCTCTGAGTGAACGGGATTTCAGTGACTGACCTGCCACCTGGAAATAAAGTTGGGTATAACCTTTTCACGCCAAGAACCCTTTGCTGTAAATTTCTTTGGTCACTGTGAATCTATAGCGAACTTGCCTGGAGCTGAAACTCATTTGCAAGACACCCTGCAAGTATCTTCCAAATCTATTGTTTAGTGATTTCAATTTTAAAATGAAAAAGAGAAGAGTTAAATGTATTTAGCTTTAACCTGTCCGTAGTGATTCATTAAGAATCTAATGTGGAGAGAGAAACCCAACCTGGTAACAAGAGGACTTGAGGGGGCTTCCCAGAGAGGTGGGCCCCTACTTAAGAAAGTGACCAAGAGAAGAGCAGGACACAGCAGGGCATAGCCTTCAGTTCAGCTTGCCTGGCTGACACCTCTGCATCTGGGCCAGAGATATGGCCAAGCTCCTCCCTCTTGGAGACCTGCTGCCACAGAGCAGAGGGATCATATCCTCATCCACATTTCGATATATGAATGACTTGAATGAATTATATGAATAAGGAGTATTGCAGATGGGGATGGAGAATAAGGAGATATTTTTCTAAGGCATGGGCCCTATGGAAGGAGCTCCTAGCTACTGAGTGTGGCAATGATCAGAGAGTCAGGAGCCAGCTGGCTTCTCTGATCTGACTGATATGTCTCTTCACCTCCAATCTGCTGAGCCTTCTCTAGGGAGGAAGGTTGCCTTGCTCTCTGTGCTCAGTGATGACGCCGAGCCCATGCAGCCAATGAGTGACATCAGCTCTCATGGGCTAGGCAGGACTCACACAGCCTTTGGTGGTGGGAAAGCCTGCCGACCTGCTGAAAGCATGGCATGGGCCCGTCAAGGGCAAGAACGATGCCCTCCTTCCGGCGTCTGCTGCTGCCCTCTGGACCCTCCCTCCACCTACATCTCCACTCTGGACTAACTCAGTAAGAATTCCAGGAGCAGAGACAAAGGACAGAAAGGGAAAGAAAAGGAGAAAAGAGGCTGTGTGTATGTATGTGGGCACATGCCCACCTCGGGCTCACTCTCTCCAATCCTGACATGCATGGATATTATACTGAGAGCTATTAACAGATTTATAAAAACTGAGATTGAACAACTGTAGTTGGCTATGGCTATTTTTCATCATATGTTCTAACTATTCACAGAATGCCTGCTATGCTTACCATTTGATTTATCATTATTTAAGTAAATGTTGTAAGAGGATTCATTACATCTGGATAGGATAAAAAAACAAACAAAATACTCTGTCCCACAAACATAGCGCATTCAAATGCAAACAAAATGTGCTGCGGCTGAAATCCTATTAGAAGCAAGAACCACAACATTAATTTTGAATTGTTACTGTAGCATCACCAACAATAACCATATATTACACCACTACACCCTGATGAAATGGGGCTGTGTCACAAATGCCTGATTTGCTTCGAGCTCATTCTCCCTGTTAGGCCCCCTCGACTGCTTCCTCCCCTAGGTGCTCACCTTGAACCACTCCACCAGATCCCCCCCAGGTGAGTCCTTGTTTTGAAGGTGCGTCCTTCCGAGGGCAGAACACGGCACAGGGAGAGGGAAGAGGAGGATCCGAGGGACGTGCTGGCCGTCCTCCAGGCATCTTGGGGTCCTGTGTCTCATTCAACAGAATGAGGGTATACCAGCTGCCAGGCATATTCCCCCCCGTAGCTATTATGAATCAATGGCTTGGCACTGCTTCCTGAGAGTCTGCCATCCCCTCCCCTCCCACCCTCCGCCCAGCCCTCTGTAAATCATCCTCTGCGCGGCAGGCGCAGACCTTCCCTGGAGTCCAGACGGGAGCCATCACTGTAAGAGTGCCTGCGGTGCCCCATGCAGAGCGCACCCCCCTCCCCACCCGTTTGTCGGTATTATGTTCCTTCCTTTAATTTCATAGATGAGAAAATTGAGGACCAGGGTTTTCCAGTAGTTCCCAAACCAGCAAGAAGTAGAGCTGTGATTTGAACCCAGATCTATTCGATTCCACAGCCCCAGGAGGTTGCCTCTCTCTCATGTCGTATTTAGAGCGTGAAATCTAGTGAGGCCATCGGAGGCGTGTGGAACCCAGTGTCCGACCGCGATCAGCCCGGCAGGTCTTGGATCCCTGCGGCCAGCCCGAGGGGGGCGCAGATCCCTTGGCTGGAGAGCAGGCTCCCTCCCTCAGAGCTGAACTTTTTTTTTTTGCTTTGAATATCCTCAAGTCTGAAATCTCTTGAGCCCCGATCTGCTTTTATTTCCTTTCCAGCTGCCCAGGTGACAGGTCCTAGCGCTGGTTTCCAGCTTCAGAGAGACTGAAGTTCCTTTTCATCATCCTGCCCCATCAGTCTCTCTGGTGGTGGCAGAGCCTCTCGATGGTCTCCTGGGGGAGCCAGAGAGTCACTCTTGTTTACAGGTAAATAATGAGTTATTAAAAATATTTCCATACTGGGACCTCAGCGGGATTTCAATAAAGATAATTGGTGCAGGGAAAAGCTGGTTCCCAGGGAGGAAGGAGATGATTCACTACACACTTAAAAAAAGACCAGCCTCATTTCCTCCGGAGCTTAAGGGGAAACTGTATTGCTTTAATCTGCGGCAGCAGATCTGCAGGAGGGTGGGGCCCAGCCGCCTCCTGGCGGGGATGAACTCAAGGGTGGCTGCACCTGCGCCTGGCTGTCTCCTTGCCCTTCTCCTGGGCACTTTCTTAGGTGGGGGCTCCCCTCTCTGGCAAGCCCCCCTCAGGTATCTCCCCAGCCCTCTGAACCCAGAGCCTCAGCTTATGGTTTGACTCTCTTTAGTACATTGCTACAATTTTCTGCAAGGAATATGGGACTTTATCTGGGTGGTGTGCTGAGTCTTGGTTTCCTCTATGCCCTGGGAAGGAGTCGGCATTCTTCATCGCCCCTTTCCCAGAGACGCTGAGCATCCTTGGTGCTCCCAGTCTGCTGCCTGTGGGGGATCCCATATGCCCGAGAGCCACTGAAGGGCTTGAGTCACCCCCTCTTGGGATGGAAGGCAAGCTTGGCTGCGGCTCTTCAGTCTAAATGGCCTTTTACTCTTCCCACAGGTGTCAGAGCTCAGACCATCCATCAGTGGCCATGCACCAGGGTGCAGCCTGTGGGCAGCCCACTCTCCCTGGAGTGCCCGGTGAGGGGGGCATCGAGCCCCAACCCATACTGGTACTGGCAGGCCAGAGGAGGGGCCCTGCAGCTGCTCTTCTACTCCGTAGGCACCGGCCAGGTAGACTCTGAGGCACCCCAGCACTTTGCAGCCTCCAGGTCCCAGGACGGGGCGTTCATCCTGAATTCTAAGAAGCTCCTCCTCAGTGACTCTGGCTTCTACCTCTGCGCCTGGAGTCCCACACTGAGCTGGGTGGGGCTGAAATCTGTGCAAAAATCCAGCTCTCTCCTGAGTCCTCACTCAGGGACTGGGTGGAGGGGTTTGGCCCCTGGGTTTCTGACTATCAACCAATGTGAGAGCAACCGAATGAAGCCAGATTCTCCAAAAGAACTTTCCTAAATTCTCAGGGAGGGCAAACAGATTTATGTGTGCAAACCTGCAACTCACGTACGCACAGTCAGGTTCCCAACGTACAGATGTCTGGTCCTTAGCCATCACACTCCAGCCCTTGCAGTGAGCTAGACTGTGCCTAAAACCATTCTCCCAAATTCCTGTCAGTCCACATTGGGCAGTGTGCTTGTGCACAGGTGAGTGAGCGAAGGAGGACGCACCTGTAGCAGATGTGAACAAATTTGAGGATGCCACTCAGGTGACTTAACTGGCTCATTTTCATCACCTGGAGAGTCTCCTTTTTTTGGATCTTTCTGCAGAGACTACACATCTTGTGGAGGCCTGGGTGAGGCTTTGGGGCAGAGCAAGGGCAAGATACTAAGTAGACTGGTTCAGTGAGGGCCAGAAGTATGGTTCTGTTTGTATCAGAAACACGCACTTAGGGATTTTGATTATTGATCAGGGTTTTTTTATTCCCGTTTTACTGTCTCTCTTCCCTTCCCTTGCAGCTAAAGAGGGAACAGAGAAGCAGATGGTGATCAAAGAGCTACAAGAGACAGGATAAAGAAGAGGGCATGCTTGTATAATGGAAAAACCCTTAAAAAGACAAATTCTCTGGATGGGAATGAAGGAGAGGAAAAGGCTTACGGGGATGGCTGGGAAGAGATGCCATGGTTACCTTGGCAACCAAGCTTCCTCATCCCTCAGTGGCTCATCCTTCCCTCCCCTCCTTGTTCTTAAAAGGGTTTCCTTTTCTAATGTCCCTTCTGCTCCACGAGGGGGCACACAAGTCTTAAAATACCGTGTTCCTGGCTTCACTTCATCTAGGACAATTCAGACATGCATTTATTTTCAGCATCATTTAGTTTGCAGAGGAAAATCTGACCCAGAGACACGGAGTGATCAAGACAGTCTTCAGTAATGACCAAGGCTTCCTAGTGTACATTCAGGATTGACTTCTGTGTCATGTGCTGGGCTCTCTGAGCCATCCCAGGGATTAAAAAGAGTAGCGGTGCTGGGGCTTCGTCACAGCATGGTTTGATCAGAGCCCTTGGTTTGCTTTTTCTTTCCCATGTGTGAATGTTTGATTCACTGAGGCACTCACTCGTGCCATGGCCATGGTACTGATGCGTTTATAGCTCAAGCCCGGATCACATTCATAGTAATGTACGTCACTCAAGCTGATGTGTGCTGGCTGGTCATTGAACATCCGTGGCAACAGATCTCTTGCTGAAACGGTGCTGTCAGATTATTTTTACTGAATAGACTCTTGTATTTTGAAAAGGTTTAGGTTAACATAAAAATCGAGCAGATAATAAAGTATCTCATATAGGTCCCTTTCCTCCTTGACTTTCCCGTTATTAATATCTTACACTGGTGTGGTACCTTTGTTGATGAACCAGTATGGATATACTCTTAGAGTCCATGCTTAACATGAGAATTTACTCTCTGTGTTGTACATTTCCATGTTTTTCTTTACAAATATATCATATCTTCTATTCACCATTATGGTGTCACGTGGAATAGTTTCCCGGCCCTAAGTCCCTTGTGCTATTTCTCTCCTCTTTTCCCTGGAAACCCTAGTAACCACTGATCTTTTTACTGTCTCTATACTTTGAAGGCACTTGGTTTTTGAGTTCAAATTTACTCTATGTTCTGACTGGGGTAATCATCTCTCTAGGCCTCATTTTCTTCATCTGTCAAATTTCCCTGATTGGATTAAGTATATTAAATGACGTGGTGTTTACATTATAAAGCCCTATTACACGGCTAATTTTCAACTGATACTATTCCCCTCTAAGCTTGTAAGATATTGGGATCACAATTATCCAAAACAAAGACTTGTTTCTTTACAAATTAAAATTTAGACTATGTAGTTCATTAAAAATGCTAAATATATTTGGATGGCAAACCCATGAAACTTATATTGTGTTCATTTGATATTGATCATTATTTTTTTCTGTTGGGGTTTTATGCAGCCTCAGAATCATTCTGAACAGAGATGTAGTTGCTATTAGTCAAATGGAGTTGGTAGGAGAGTTAAAACAGATTTTCCACTCCTGTGAAAGTTCAGGAAAGTTCTGGAAAACCTTATGTAGGAGACAGAATTTTAGCAAGGATGAGCTTTATGGGAGGCTAGTGTTTAGATAAGCAAAATGGTATTCTCAGCAGGAGAGTCAGTGTGAGCAGAAATGCGGCTCTCAGTGAATTTTGTAAGTTCCCAGAAAAGCAGCGAGGGAACAGCCCTGGTCATTGTATCAGGAGGGGATTCGCAGTTCAGGAGAGGCTAGGTAAGGAGAGGCTTGAAAGCCACGGAAATTCATCAAAGCCAGTTCATATCATCCATGTTCTCTGCCTTACTTGTGAATTAGAGTCCCTTAAGCTTATGAATTAGAGTCTAGACCCCTAACTGCTTCATAGTTCCAGGCTTCTGAGCCTGGGGGGACAAAGGAAACTAGCTCAGGATGGCAGATGCCGCTCTGATATGCTCTCTTGCCAGAAATTCGTCAGTCTCACTTGCTCCTTGGGCCCCAGATGAGGCCGTCAATTTTCTACGAGAGCCTTCGGAACCCTGTTCTTGGCTTTGACCGTGTGGGTGTGTCAGCATCCACGCTCATTCTGGCATTCCCAGGCCACTGGCATGTGGAGGGTCCCGAGCCACAGGTGGTTGGTCAGAGGAATCCCCCTCAGGTGGTGCTGTGTCTCAGCCACTCTGGGATTTGTAGGGAGGGAGCCTGGGGCCTCACAGCTTCGGGCTGAGCACAGCACAGCCCCTGGGGCGCCTGCAGAGCAGCCTTGGCCTGTTAAGTATCCTGTTATTTCCCGTTCCCTCCTTCAGAGTATTTAACTTCCCTGGTGTCCAGTTCTCTCTGCATTATGCTCTTCCTCCTCCACGTACCTAGAGGGGGTAGAAAATGGCTGTCACACAGACCTTGGGGAGCATAGCAACAGGGGTGACACTTAAAGACTCCAGTCAGTCCAGAACACACAGCAGCCCAGATATCCTGGGATGTCCGTTTTCAGTCTGTTGACTGTCTAGGGCTTCCCTTCTTGTGACCCATTAGCCCCTCTCATTAGATGAGTGGAAGGAAGTGGGAAGGCATGTGGGGAAGGGGGCTGTTTAGGGGGCAGGTGGTAGAGGGAGTTGCCTGAGTGATGTGGGGCCAGAAGGGACCCCAATTAGGTCAGAGCAGTTACGGCAGCTGTTCTGCATTCTTCCTTCTCTCCGAGGTGCCCACTGCAGCCTCTGATCTCCAGCGTCACCTCCGGCAGGTGGAGAAGTCATGCTGGGGTGGGGTGGCCTGCATGGGGAGTCAAGGCGCCTAGGTCCCCCTCTAGGGGGCCTCTTCTCTCCCTTTGTGGTTCTGTTTCCATGGCCCGCGTGCTGGCAGGGGCCCCAGGTGGAAAGAGCAGCACAGGAGGGGTGCGGCAGGATGTGGTGAGCGGGGGAGCAGAAGCTGGGCGGGCGAGGGGCTTTCACAGGAGCCCAGATGCAGGACCTGGTAAATGTCAAGCCACATCCTGTTGTGAGGCCCTGTGGTGGCGATGGGGTGGCTGTGCTGCTGTTACTCAGAGATAAACAGCCCAGGGCCGGCACGGGGCTCAGACACCCCAGCCCCTCCACACTTGGCTCCTGAAAGACTCCAACCCACATCTCTACTGCCTGGCCCTGCTTCAGGGCCACTGTCCTTCAAACACTGTGCGTCCCTCGGTCCTGACCCTGGGTCTCTTCCCAGAGGAGGCCGGGGAGGAGGGCTCAGGGCTTCCATGCCCCTTGTTGACTGCGGGGCTCTGGGCTCAGCACCGTGCCCCTACCAGTACAGACAGCCTCTGAGGCTGTGTCGTGGACGCGAATCGCTTGAGTCTGGAAAGAGCTTAGATTCCCTGCGTTATCTTCCTCAGGGTGGTTTGGGGCCTACAGACTTTGAATCACTGAATCTGAACAGCATTTTGCAGATTCTTTAGAGAGCACTACCCAGTGTCCTCACTTCACAAAGGGGGCTATGGACGCCCCGAGAAGAAAATGAGGTGTCCAGTGCCATGCAGCTGTGGACAGAGGAGGACCCTGTGTTATAGCAGCTTCTGGATCTCCGACAAAGCTTAGGGGAACATGAGCTTTATAGTGAGATGTGCTCTTGCTATGAATTCTACAAACCACTAGAGTAAGAATAAGGCACAGTGATCATATCTGAGGCGGCGTGAGGATGAAGACGTCAATATGGTGAACCTCAGAATTAGAATTATAGAAACAAGACAGGTTGCAGAGGTGAGCTGAAGAAATAAGATAGAACTAAACAAGCACTCCCTTCCCTGCTTGCCTCCCCTGACCCCCAAAATGAGAGAAAAGCAGCAATCTGAACCCAAGAAGGGGACTATGTGGTTTCTGGCAGAACTGTGAGAAAAACCCAGGATTTTAGTCAGAAGAGAGCCCAGTGGGTCAGTGGTGTGATGGGCGTGCAGGATGTTGAAAAGTTGCCCTAATAGAACCATGGAGGATTTTGAGACGAAGGAAGTAATTTTCCCTCTTCACTCTATGTAGGTCAGAATCCCCCTGGTGCTGTGTCCTATTCTGAACACCACACTCTTAGAAAAGTGGATGGGTAAAAACAACAGCAAATGTTTTCAGAAGAGAGTGGCAGGTCTGTGGAGGGTAGGACATGCTCAAAACTGTGTCATATGAAAAAAAAAATGGGGTAAACTGGAAACTTCTGGCCTGAGAAAAACTCTAGGCTAATAACAGTTAATATACTTGCAGCTATTTATTGATGCCATGATAACAGCTTTGCAACTTGTGTGAATTAATAAGATGAAACCACTTTGTGAAGTCAGGTTAGTGACTGAGCCCATTTTATAAGAGAGAAAGCTGAGTCTCATGGCTAAGAAGTGGCAGATCTAAGGTTGAACCGAGGGCTCTTTAAAAGGCCATATTCTTAGTTAGCAAAATGTCATCTATCTTCTTCATGCTTTTTCCAGTCTGCAGACTCAAGTTTTAAAGGCTCTGTCTCTCTGTCTCTCACAGATCTGTGGACTCTCAGCTAGGAGGGTGAGCATGCCAGCTGTCTTATACAAACCTCTCGTGGAACTTATTCTCTGTGTTTTAGCAGCTTCCGGATCTCAAACAAAGGGTAAGGGAACCTGTAATTATGACCAATGAGGGGTGGTACAGTGAGATTTATGGATACTTAAATAACACGAAATTCTTCATAGAGTCGTCCAGTGATGAAACGGCCCACCCAGACAGATTGGGAGGTCAGGCACAACTGTAGGGGACTCAGGGCTCTGCATTCTCTGTTTCTTTACCATCCAGAGTACCGATGGTTCCAAGATCCAGTCAAGATCAAGCCCCACCATGGGAATGAGGGTGCAGAGGACTGGGCTGTAATTTCTGGAGTGGCCTAGAACTTGGGCAGGAGAGGTCATGGAGGTCATGGCCAGAATCAGCATGAAGTCACCATTTTAAAACCCACTTCGTTATATCAGCAAGTCTGGTCAGGAATCCCGGCGGGCAGTCTTCCTGTCAAGCCCGCCCCTTAGACTCACGAAGGGCAGCTGAGATGAGTCAGAGCAGGCTGATGAAATGTCTGTGTAAATAGTCACAGTTGGGGGCTAGTTTCCAGGTCCTTTTGCTGACCTACAGGTCCATTTACTCATCTCTGGGACCCAGTCTTCCCAGGAACCCTTTTAGGAGTTCAAGCAAAACAGAGTTAAAGGCAATGGATGGAGATGGTGGAGAAGGCATGCACTGTGACTGCGGAGGTCTGGGGGGCGGAGAACCTGTCCTCTGCAGGAGGGCGATGGTTCAGGGCTCAGCCAAGCACTGTCACAGTGAATCCCAGGGAAAGGCAGAGAGGCATGGTGTGCTAAAGACCCCAGGAACCTCAGATCCACAAACACAGCTCTAGAGAAGACAGTCTTCAGGACGGGATGGGAGGATATCCAACCTAGCCTGGGATAGGGAATGCTTAGTACCGGGGCCCGGATGAGGGGATAACATCTCACATGTACAGGGTGTCAAGGCCCAGAAATCACCTTTCTGGGGACTAAGGGACTCTGCCACAAATAACGGGAATGAACTGTAGTTAGAACTGTTGCCCAGCTTGCTGGCCTTCTATACTGAATCTTCTTATATGGGCATAGGGCCATTTCTACTGACACGGTAAAAGTGAACTTAATACTGAAAGTTTATGAAGATGTCAGTGGGTGAGCAGAAGACAGACTCACCTAGAGGTCCGTTATAATACTAAAAACTGGCCTGGGGCTGTTACCATTCTTGATCTCCATCAGCATCTCCTAACACCTCTCAATGAAAATATTTCTGGCTATGAGCAGGTTTCTGTTGTACACAAATAGCTTCCAGAGAGATTTAGCGCACCAGTCTGCCATCCCTAAGCAGACTGACCTCATGAAGCTTCTCCTGTATGGGACATTGTGACCTGGGTGTCACACAAGCTGTTCGGGGCTGAGATCAGCCAGGCTGCCCCTCCCTGGGTCACTATGGAAGAAGAAAAAGAGGGAAATGGCCGAGGGCAGGAGGCGGAGATATTAGTATCTATCAGGAACCACTGCTCTTTCCCCAGCCTCTCTTGTTCTGTACTCTTTTTGTCTTTCTTCTCTCTCTCACTCTTCCCTAAGCACTTCCTTAAGAGAGAAAAGGTCTTTCTTGGGTGGTCCCGGCGCCCCCAGCCTGGCCCCACTGCTCAGCCTCACAGCGCCTGGGCACACGCCATGCAGCAGGTGGGGTTACAGGCCCTTATGGGTACTGGCGCTGATGGAGAATTCTTCTGGGCAAGTGACAGTGACTTGAGCTGCCCTTCCCGACAGGAATCCCGTTCCTCCACCAGGACACCCCCATTCTCGCCTGACAGCTGGAGGCTCCCTTTTCCTTCCTGATGTCTGAATGAATCTCTGATGGCTGAAGGACTGAGGTCCCTCTCCTGGAGTGCTATGCACGGGGAGTCAGCTGCGCCCTGTGGGATGGTGAGAACTTGGGCGCCCTGAGCATTCCTCTCGAGATGCTTGGCTGTAAGTCTCCCCAATCAAGGTGCATGCTTTGCCCCTGCCCCACTCTCACCCGTGGGGTTCATGGCTTGACTACATTCTGCCCACACATTTCCTCAGTGGGATGAGGCTGAGATGAGGCCTGAGATGGGAACGGGTAGACAGACCCAGGCCAGTGAAGAATTGCCTTAGGGATCCCCTTCCCAAAATAACCCTGGCCCCAGAGCCCCTTTAACGGAGTGCCTCATGGCCTGGTTTGCAGGACGACCCTGGCCCACTCCTCCAGCCCCCGCTACCACCTTGCCCCCTCAGTAGTATCCCCATTTGTACAATAAACTGTGTGCTTGCCCAGCATCTAACCTATCTTTGCTCAGTTTCACCTGAGGAAGAGTGGGTGGGATGCCTGGGACTGGTCCAGAGGATGTGCTTGGACTCAGAGGCAGAGGCGGAGGCCGAAGAGACGAACTACCCAGAGCCTCTTCTAAGAGAGACAAGGAAATGGCTGTGAAGACTTGGGAGGAGGGGCCTTCCCCAGGTCAAGCGGGGTGTGGGGCGGGTACCAGATGCTGTTATGACTCCTGCATGTTTATCGTGTCCCCTGAGCTAGTGGGGGGAGTGCACTGATCTGTCTGCCCTCCGCAGGACGGCCCTTTGTCCATCACCTTGGCAACCCCCCCCCCCCCCACCAACCCCCCCCCCCAACCCCGGGGCCACCGAAACGCCTTCCCTGTCCCCCCGCCTGCAGATGACCCTGCTGTCAGTGTCCCCAGGGTGACAAGCCCAAGCCCACAGACCCTGCTTACCCCCCCCCTGAGGGGCTGTCCTCCTCCCACCTCACTCTGATCTTTGCTGCGCTCCTTCTCGGTCCCTCCTCACAGTTTTGCACGCACGACCTGTCCTCCCTGCCTGTCCCTGTGACCCCACAACCCCTGTTCTCTCTGAGGCGTTACCTCGTCTGCCAGCTGCCCACCTTGTGGGATCAGAGCGGGAGAGGCACTGCTTCTGTGGGTGCTGCTCTAAGGCCCCAACTCTCTCTCCTTTGTTTTGGGACTTTTGTGTCCATTATAAAAACAAATAATAACAAATAAAAAACTGTACTGCAGTTGAGAAATCTAGAGATAATTACCACTGCTGGGAAGTTGCAGGCAAGTGATAAGTTTCCCAGGCTGCCCCTGCCCTGGGTGGTATCCTTTTCTGGCCTGGGTGAGCTGGGTCCAGAGAACCCCTCATCGCCAGTTCCTGGAGACTTAGGTAGTGAGCACCATGAAAAATGTCCCCCAAAATTCATGTCCACCCAGAACCTCAGACTGTATCTTCATTTGTCAGTAAGATATCTGCAGATGTAAATGTTAAGGATCTCAGGATGAAATCCTTCTGAGTTCAGGATGTGTCCTAAATTCATGACTCATGTCGTGATAAGAAAAAGGAGAGGGCAATTTAGACATGGAGACACCAGAGGAAGGTCATGTGAAGTAGACGTGAGGCTGGAGGGATGCTTCTACAAGCAGTGCCAGGACCATCAGACATAGGATGAAGCGAGACCGACTATCCCCGAGAGCCTTGAGGGAGTGTGACCCTGCCCACATCTTGATTTTAGGACTTCTGGTCTCTGGAATTGTGAGAGAATATATTTCTGTTGTTTTAAAACTGTCAGATTTGTGGTTCTTTATCACAGCAGTGCCAGGAAGCAACTACATTCAGGAATCGGGGCTGTTTGGTCTGTACTGTGGGTCCTGTGCTGGGGTTTGGGAGCAGCCGCTCCAGTGTCGCCCGTGATACTCACACCATCCCCGTCACCGCTTGGAAAAGCTTCCTGAGTTTTCATCTTCAGATGAACATGCCACAGTTTCACAGCTTCCCAGCCATTTTATATAAGAACTGTGGCTTCTTCACCAATACAGTGGGGGAGTCATATATGCTTCTGGGGTCACTGAGGAGTTAACTGGGACTATGCGTGTGCCAAGGCCCAGCCCCAGGTCTGGAGCTAAGTGGGCCCTCAACATGGGACTCCATCTCCACCGTCCGTCGGCTCTCAGACTCCCCCTCCCCCTTGACCTTCTGCCTCGGCTGCCTGACCCACAGCCTCT
Organism: Phataginus tricuspis; assembly: GCA_029783875.1. Lineage (NCBI taxonomy): Eukaryota > Metazoa > Chordata > Mammalia > Pholidota > Manidae > Phataginus > Phataginus tricuspis. The sequence goes on along the minus strand of JAQQAC010008880.1, from coordinate 77,960,600 downwards.
CTCACTCTCTGAGCCTTCTTTCCTCCAATGGCGTCCCTCCCCTTGGCACCATTCGCTGTGCAGCATGTTTACCTGGGAGACCTGTCTCTGCTCTGGTGCATGTGGGGTGGCCTGCTCACCTCACCTCAAGTGAAAGAGCCTATTAGAAGGGCGACTTAGGTGTAGACCTCAGCCCCCCTGGGCCCTGCTTCCCTCTTCATTCCACCCCCAGGGCCCAACCCCATGTGCCCCGTCTCTGTGAAATCTCCAGGCTACCCATGCCGGTAGTTTCTACTCTGTGGCTTTAGGACTTAGACCAGCAGAGTGGGACTAATCTTATGCCAAAATCCCTAAATGAGGTAAGATTGAGGTGTTCCGAACAGACACAGATGAAACCTAAATGCCCAATAAATGACACTGACTCTGGAGTTCAGAATGAGCAGGTCTCCCAACCCACAGGCCTGCCCTGGGCTCTGCCCCTGCGGCGGCGAGGGAAGGGCTCTCCTGTGCCCATCCTCCTGCAGGTTTTCTAGGGCCCTGCACACTGGATCTGGAGGTGGGGCCTGCGTGTGGGCCCGGGGGGTGTCCTCCGCCGGGATGAACAGGGGGAAGCAGCTGTGGTCAGAAAGGAGGTCGTCACTCTGTGTGCCTGAGGGCTGGGTCTTTCCTTAAATCTTGGAAGGGCAGAACTCCACAGATGCTGAGACACAACCAGGCCCAGCTTGACACATTTATTGATTTAGTCTATTTCAGATTCAGGGTGGAGGAGCTCAAGGGAAGCAGAGAGAAGGGACACATATCCGTGCAGGAAGGAGAATGGAGAGGGAGAAGAATAATTTGTTACGAACAGAGTGGAAGCATGTGAAGAAAAATCCAGGGTGAGGATTAGGAAGGACTCAGGATGCATTTTTGGAGCTGGTCTCAGGAATCCTTTCTCTTGACCTGAGAAGAGAGGACATTGTCAGCATCCCAGGGGACGGGACCAGCAGAGGGAGTCAGAGGAGCCTGCCTTTGAGGCCTGACTTGGAGTTAGGGCAGGTGGATTCCCCTTGTCCTCCGATGCTGCGCCCTGTGCATTCTCCCCAGTTTGGCAGGCCTGTTATAATGTCCTTGAGATGGGCGGTTCTCAGGGCTGAGTGAGGCTTGGAGATCCCTTCTGATCCTGTGGACGAGGCTCTACCCTCTCTCCCCATCCCGCCCTGCTCCTTACCATGGCCATCAGCACCAGGGCGCTGACCAGCACAGCGTACAGGGTGGCCTTGCCCAGCAGGATCTCATAGAGGATGGTGGCAGACAGGACCCCCTGCTGATAGGACGCTGTTGGTGGGAAGGGAGAGCAGGTAGGCTCCTGGGGAGCAGGATCTCTGGTCCCCCCCCACTTCCCACCCCCTCCCAGCATCCATGGGTTCTTCATTTGCTGGTTCCAGGTCAAAGGCCGTGGGAGACGGAGAGGGAAAGGAGAGGCC
>JAQQAC010008880.1:77891433-77958655 GCA_029783875.1 Phataginus tricuspis | reverse complement strand
GGAGAAGGAGGACGATGAAGGCGGGGACAGGGCTTTAAGCAGCAGGTCGGTGTTGGAAAGGGTTTTAACAGAGAAGACAGGACTATTCACCAAGAGTCAACAGTGCAGAACTGGAGTTAGAATTGGAAGAAAAATGGAGATCAGGATCAGATAAGAAAGGGGAATTAGAAAAACACACCTCTAAAAACACTGAGACAAGAGAAGTTCTGGGGAACCATGAAATGACGAGAAAGCACAAAGCCTGTAGACTGAGCACAGCCCTCTGCGAGGAACAGCCGCAAAGCCAGCGGGGCGAGCTGCAGGGGCTCCGGGAAGGTAGGAGAGGGTATGGGGGCTCCGGGGGCCGAGGGGGCTCCGAGCCCTGTCCTGACGCCCCACTCCCTTCTCAGACACGGACCGTGTGGTCAAACAGACACCCCCTGGGCAGGAGGAGGCCACCATACTGGTCACGGTGAGCCTGGTGCCGGCTCCCAAGTGGAGGGGCGAATTATAGGAGCACAGCTGCAGACGGCTGTGGTGAAACCGCCCCGACCTCCAGCTGGAGGGCGAGCCGAAGCTCCCTGGCAGCGGTGTGGCTGCTGTTCTCTGCCTGCGTGCGTGGCTCTAGGCCCAAGGGATTCCAATAGGCGAAAGGCCTACGTCGACTATGGGAAAGGGGGAAAAGTGGATGAGGCTTAAGAGGGGTAGATCCACGCTCATAAGAGGGAAGGATGAACCGGGAAAGAATGAGGGCGCAGATGATTGACTAAAGACTAAACTCACCAAGCCCCACTGGGAAGGGCCAGTCATGGCTCCAGAGAAGCCTCCTGCCACCAGGGCTGGAAAGAGACAGACTCCAGTCCAAGGGACATTAGCCCTACCACACCAGCCCTGTGCTTACCTAAGGCAGAGAGTTGAGTCCCGTGTCCAAAATGCTGAACCTGGTTGTTCCACAGCACAACATGGCAAACCCCAGAACCGCTGGGGGGCCTCTCCTTCCAGAAGCTGGCTTCCACCCAGAGCTTCTAGGGGCTCTGGCACCTACCCCACTCACCACACTCTCTGGGCCTTCTCCCTGCGGCATCCTAGGCCCCTGCCCTCCGGAGCCCCAGCCTTACGGTACACCATCCCCAGGGAAGCCTCTCACTTACCCAAGACAGAGAGCTTGGTTCCACTGCCAAAGAACAGTTTTTCATTAGTTACACAGCACTAGAGGCTGGTAGGAAAACTGGCCTGCCGCCAACTATTCCTTTCTCTCCAAGCCTGCCTGCCGGCTTTCCTCCCCCTTTCCTCTGCAGAAATTTAGCTCCGGAATATGGCACTGGGGACAACTGTGCAACTGGAAATGCTGTGGCCAGAGGGCCATTTGGCCCTGTGGGATGTCCCCTTTGTGCCCATCTCCTTCTGTGCAATGGGAGAAAATGGCAGGATCATGACAGCTGTGAGGCCAGAGGTTCTCCCATCTACCACAGCCATGCTGGGGTGCCCTCCAAGGAGTCAGGAGGCAGATAAGGTGATCCCCTCTTAGATGAGCATTGGCACAGACAATTATTGTGAAATTATCATGAGGTGTATGAAATTATCAGAGATGGAGTCTGTGCCCTCCTGTCTGCACCAAGAATTCAAATTTTCAGTAAACATACACTTTAAGCCAAGCACCCAAAGGGGGCTGCGTGGACCCCTGCCATTCCTTGTTGGGCCTGGCCCTCCAGCCTGGACACGCTTACCTGCAACAGTGAGCCGGCTTCCCTCCCCAAAATAGAGGATGTCTTCAAAGCACAGCCACCTGGGATCTACTTCAGAACTCGCCTGTGTGCTGAGCGCAGCTGGGATCCAGCCAGAGGTTGGGGGCTTCCTACCCTTCCCTCCCAGAGCCACCAGCCCCACTGCACACACTCTCCGTGCCCCCCAGAGCTTGCCCAAGGCCCTGGACAGTTGGGAGAAGGGAGACACAGTGTGGCCTCCTATGAAATCCAGAGCAAGGAGAGATATGAAGCTCCCACCGAGAGTCTCTGTCAGTGGGGAAGCCAGGCCCACGTTCTGGCTCCTGAACCACCTTCTGCCTTTCTCCCGGCACACCTTTCCCGGGTCCCATCCTGGAGGGTCAGCAGCCTCATCTTCGCCTTCTCTGCCGTAACCTGTGAGCTCGGCTCTGAGTTGCCGGAGGCACTCCAGGTGGCTGGGTAGACTTGCCCTTATAGGGGCCCTCCTACAAACTCCTTCCCAGACATGGAGCTGAAGTCTCTTCAGCCAGGACCCTGGGGGCTAGGTCATCTCTTCTTTCCCATGTTTCCCAGCTAGAGAACCCCTCTTCATACCCACCCTGGAGACCCCAGCCTCACCTACAACGGTCAGCTTGGTCCCTGGGCCGAAGTTATAGTCATAGCACATCAGAATATAGCCACTCTAAAACAGGCACTTCGGACCCACTTTCCTCTGTAAGAGGCCTGGTGGGACCTGCAGCTTGTCTTACCTACAACCGTGAGCTTGGTGCCTTCTCCAAAGAAGACTTCAGTATTCACACAGTGACGTGGGGAAGGAGGAAAACCAGTGTGAGGCGTGGAGAGGGGAGAGGGCCCTGGTGGTGTCTGGAGGTCTCGGGGGTAAAGAACCCTCTCCTGTGCATCAGACAGATTGCACAGAACAGTATTTTTGACTTTCGACTCTTGGGCCCACAGAGCATGGCCGGAGTCCATCTAGAGGGCCCTGTGCCCCTTTCTTCAATCTTTCCAAGGGTCCACCTAAAGGATATAGGCTTGGACAAGTGGGCAGGCTCCCGGAGCCCATGACTGCATCCACGGAGAGTGGGGGCACCTCTGCTTCTCCCTTTGTCGAGCAGGCTGCCCCCCAGGCTCCTTCCCACCGGCCTTGTGCTGGCTCTGTGGGGCTGGGGTGAAGGGGTCTCCCTACTTCCTTTACCCAGGAGACCACCAGGGCATTCTTCCACAGCTGGGCTCCCTGCCTGGAGGCTTCAGTTCTGGCCCGGCCTCTCCTTATCCACGGCCTTTGCTTGACAGGTGGGCTGGGGTGAGGTGGAGGCATTCTGACCCACCTGATCTGCGGGCGTGTGATGCCGGGGGGCAAGTAGAGGGACCGTGGGCACCGGGATGGGCAGAAAGGTTTTTGTAAAGGTGTCCCATAGAGTTGAATCACCGTGGCCCCTGTCCCCACAATGTTACAGCTTTGTACAAAAACGGCCCCTCCCACGGGTCTGCCCCTCAGAGCCTGGAAGGAACCACCACAGCAGCTGCTCCCTTGCGGGCACGGGAGGGCAGGCATAGCGGTGACATCACTCCCATGGTACAAGGCAGGGGTGGGGTTTGGACCAGGCCAGGGCTCCCTCCTCACCCCCAGGCCCTTTCTTCAGGAGTTCAGAGCTCCTCAGTGCAGTGTGTCTTTGTGAGGCTTGCTGCCACAGGGGCTGGTTTTCCCCACGCTGCCCCTTTGCCAGCTGTCGTCACAGCGGGGCACCACCCTCCCAAGAAGCCACAGCCCCCTTTCTGCCCTGGGCCTGCCCCTGGGGCTGTGTCACTCCGAGGTCACACTACCCAGACTCTGTCCCTTTGACCCAACTCTGAACCCCTAAGGTGGCCTGGAGGACAACTGGCCATGAGAAATGGCCAGAGGCAGGGCTTTCCTGGGTACACAGAGAATGACAGCTGAGAGCCCGGTGCATTCCTAACTGGGAGTGCCTGTGGGGAGCATTCAGTTCTCAGTGTGGGCTTCAGCCACCGGAGTTAGGGAAGGGATGTGGAGAACTGGATACATGACGTCCAGGGAACACTCAGATGCAAGTGCATGGCCACGTAATTATGGACCCAGCCCTCCTTTCTTTTCCCTGAAGGGTAGACACATTTTAAGTTGCTTCTAGATCTTTTATTTTCCTGCACAACGTGTCCTTGAAACTTAGCCTCCAGCAGAGTGACCTAAATCTCACTTCACTCAATGGCTCTTCCTTTATTACCTTTCAAACTATGACTCAAAATCTAGAGGAGAAAAAAGACAAACTTGACTATATATTGATGACCCACTTACACAGAAAAAATATACACAGAATTAAAAGGCAACTGACTATATAAGAGTATCTTTTGCAATTCTCATCATAAGGGCTCATCTCCCCAATATATGATGAGCTCCTAGAAATCAATAAGAAAATAATTCAGCAGCCCAATAAAAAGGGCAAAGAACAAGAAATCCAAAACATGCTAACCATAAGAAAAAAATCTTGCAATGACAAATGCAAACAAAACTATGTTGAAATGTCACTTTGCATTAATTTGATAGACAAACTTAAATTATGGAAGATCATTTTCTATTGGCTAGTGTGTGGTGAAATATGCACTTACACACAGATTGAAGGTAGGAGTGCAAAATGGTATTTACCTTATGGGGAGCAATTTGGAAACATCTATAAAACTATAGACACATTTACTTCTTCATAAGGCAATGTATCCTGTGATTATTCTTGCATACAAATAAAAAATGTTTGAAAACATTTGCATTATTTGGGATAGCAAAAAGATGGGGAAAAACTCAAGTGCCCTTCGGTAAGGGACTGGATAAATAAACTGTGACACGTTCAGAAAATAGAGTACTATTCAGGGCTAAGAAAGAAGGAAAATAGCTCATATTGTTATGGAAAATTCTCTAAGATATATTAAAATAGGGAAAAATATGCTAGCATAACAGGCTAGCATCACTGTAGTACCTGATGTCTGTAGGACATAAGGCAAATTTCTAAGCCTCTTTAAATTCTAGTCTCCTTATCTGTAAAATTGGAATAATAATAATAATTAACAAGGTGGGAAAATAAAAATTATAGTTTTGTTTGCTGAGCCTGCATAAATTAACACTTTAAGGATACAAAAGAGGGATAAAGGTGATTACTTATTAAGAATGAGTCAAGTAGACAGAAAGAGTGAAAATAAAAGTAAATGCTCAATGCCCACTTTATCGTATTGTTTCAGTTTTTGAGCTATACAGATTTATTATCTACTTAAGACAAATCTATGTTAATAAAATTTAAAAGAAAATTAAAACAACAAAATAATCCTTTAAATAACATTTTGAAATCTTCTCTTTAAAAAACACTACTTGTTTAATTTACAAAGTCATTATTTTTTCCAAAGAAGATTCAGTTTATGTTAAGAAGCTGTTTTGTGACCCTGGGGTTGCTTAATGAGTCTCTGAGATCACCTAGGGAGCTTGGGTAAAAGGCATATTTCTGGGTAGTCCCCATGATCTTCTGAGTTAAAAATCTCTAGGATTAGCACACATACTGTAGTGGGGGTGGGGGTGGGATGGGGGGATATCGGGAAGGCAGTATAGCAGAGAGAAGACAAGTAGGGATTCTATAACATCCTACTACGCTGATGGACAGTGGCTGCAATGGGGTGTGTGGTGGGGACTTGATAATGGGGGGAGTCTAGTAACCACAATGTTGCTCATGTAATTGTATATTAATAATAGCAAAAAAAAATCTAGGATTAAGTCTATTAATTTGTATTTAGATAAACAATCAAGCACAAAGTTACCCTGGGTATATCCATTTTGGTGGCAGCGACCACTTCTCGCCCCCTGGCTAGGAAAAGGTCAGGTGTCAGCCGTGGAGAATGTCAGAGTGCCATCTGGCGGTGCCCGAACTTGGGTGCGACAGCGCGGCTCTTAGAATTTAGGGGACAAAGGAAAAGGGGAGACAGTCTGTTTAACTCAGGAGCAGGGACCGATCTCACAACACTATCATATACCTGAATAAAAGATCATGGATTGCTTTTCTCAACTGGAATGTGGCAAGGACTCTTCTTTACTCCCTTTCCACGATAAGAACGCTTTCATCAGTGCAGTGATTTACTTTGATCTACTTCTGTATGTTTTTCTGTCTTACTTACCCCTTTTGCCTATCAGTAATTTACCCTCTAAGTAAATTTCCTTTTGACCATCTTGCTGAGGACCTTTATTCTGTCTGGTCATACAGAGACTAGTACCACTTTGTGCTGGCACCATAGCTCCTTTTAATCCTGATGGATTTGTCCCAGATTTGCCACTGACACTCTGTCGGTATGCCCAGCTTTTTTTGGTAAAACGAGTTTAGAGGCAGGTATCGGGAGGGGGTCATTCACCTTCTTGGGCAGCAGGGGGCAGCCTTTCCTTATTTTATTTATTTTTTTACACCTAAGTAGCTGCAGTCTCCGCGTGGCCACTTGAGGGGGTGAGAAGGACGTGGCTAGTGTACCTGGGGACAGGAGGGAACCTGGGTTACCTATGTGCCTTCCTCGAGGTGTGTGTTGTGATATGGCGAGGAGATATGCAAATAACATCTTATATATGTGTAATTCTTGAAACCTTTCAGGCACATTAATAGACTCATTTAAGCCCAAAGTTTGTCTCCTAATTCTCTCTGATGAAGCTGAAATCTGAAGAGCCTGCAGGGATTGCCCCAAGCCATGCACGATGAAGAGACAGGGCTGGAACCAGCAGCCAGGCCTCCTCCTCGCTTGCGTTCTGGGCTCTAGTAGCCCCCCTGGCAACTGAATCTGCTGAGGGAAGCCCACCTCTTGGGGCCTGGCTCCCAACCAGGCCCTTTGCTTATGTCTGTAAGACCTTGGGCAAGTTACTGAGACTCTTTTAATTCCAGTCTCCTTCTCTGTAAAATGGAAATAACCACATCTACCATGGAGCTCTTGTGAGAAGTAGGTAAGATAGTGTGTGTAAAGGTTTATTATGGTGCCTGAATATAGTTAGTAAAAATGTTAGCTGAGGTGTTTTCACAGAGTCCTGGCTAGGCACCCCTTTCCCGCACTGGTCCTCTGGGGACGTGCAAATTTGTTAGAATGCAAGTTGCTGGGCTCCATCTCAGAATTTCTGACTCTGTAGGTCTGGAGTGGGACCCCCAAATTTGCATTCCTCCCAAATTCCCAGGTGCACTTGCCCTGGGACTGGACCACATTTGGAGAACGTTCTTCTGGAAGACTCTTTCTTCCATACATTTCCTTTCACTCCTGGCTCATACTTCATCCAGTCAGTCACTGGGGGCTTCTACTCCAGACATGGCTTCATCACTGGATACACTGGGATGAGCAAAGCAAGACGTCTTCCCTAAGGAGCTCCCATTGGATGCCAGGGTAGATGCGTCCATACTCACAAAGCAGCAGGAGCAGGAACGTGATGGAAGTAAGGACACGACGGGAGGACCCCTCACCCCGACCAGAGGGGGCCAGCGGGCAGGGGGACTGGGAGAAGGAAGAGCCAGGAGAGGATTTCCTGAGGAGAGTGAAGGGGTGGGTGAGGCGGGCGTCAAGCCAGATGGACGAGGAGTGTCCGGGGTCAGAGGTCAGAGGCGCACGGCTCGCTGGAGGAGCCCCCAGGACGTCTGAGCTGCGGAGCCCAGAGGGGAGGGGAGGGGTGGAGAGACGCAGACTGGAAATGCAGGTGGGGCCACAATAGGACGAGGCCTGCATCTCCAGGGTGAGGAGCTCAGGCTCCATTTTTGAAAGCTGTGGGAAGTCAGGAGAGGTATTGGTCAGCAAGCGATGCAATGAAAGGCACAGTGTTCAAAGATGGGCAGGAGACCAGACCCCTCGTGACGTTCAGGAGGCAGAGAAAGGGCTGGGGAGTCACTGAAGGGCCAGGTCGACAGGCCTGTCAGCGTCTCCGACCATAGTCGCAGCAGGAGAGATGGGGAGGTGGGGAGGAGAGAGCCTGGGCCTTGGGGCGGGGCTAATGAGGCGTCCACCCCGGGTCCACGCCCCTCTGGCTGAGGGGCGTGGTGAACTAACAAGCTTCTCTGAATCTGTTTTCTTGTCTGCGCCGCTGGAATAATATCCGGTCCAGAGAGGAGAGGGAATTAAATGGCACGCAGTACGGCAGCCCCATCACGAGGCCTGAACAGAGGCAGATTTCTCAGGGGCCTGAGGGCGGGAGACGCAGAGAGCTCTTGTCTCCCTCAGACATGTGAGCAGGTGGCTGGGAAAGGGGGCCCGTGGGACCTCCTGCTGCCCAGAGGGGGAACGGGCTGGGTTGGAGAGAGCACGTGCGGATGGCGCCTCAGAAGAGGCCGAGGTGGTCCGTGCAGGTGTCTCCCCGGTGTGCTGGCTCCGGGCACAAGTGGAAGGGGGTAGCGGGCTCCCCATGTGGGCACGTGTTAGCCCTGCACTAGAGACCTGGAGAGGTGCCAATGAGGAGGCCACCCTCAGGTTTACCACCTGCTGGCTGAGGGGCTTGGTAAACTAACAAGCTTCTCTGAATCTGTTTTCTTTGCACCCCCGGAAGGGGCCTGTTTAACGCAGCCTTTCTGCCGTGGGTTTTCCTCCAGGAAATAGTCCCCTCACCCTGCTTATTATTTTTTGTTTCCATCTTGTCACATGCTGGTAAACAAGGAACACATTTTGGGAAGTGGGGTGCTCAGTCGATCTCTTCGGGGTAGACCATGTCTGAGCTCAGAGCACGGGGGTGGGAGAGAGCAGGAACAGGCACTGGCATTTGTGGCAAACTCGCTTTATTAGCACAGTGATGTCAGAGGGCTGGGGCTTAGCTGTTGTCAGCTATAGTCTCAGTAATCCAGTCCACAAAGTTGCACACCTTGGTGTACACCCCAGGCTTGTTCTTCTGGGCACAGCCATAGCCCCAGGAGACAATGCCCTGGAGCTCTCCGTTGCAGACCACGGGGCCGCCAGAGTCACCCTGGGGGGAGGAAGGTGGGACAACTTTATAAAGAGAAGAGAGAGGGGGAACAAAACCATACATGATCCGGACCTTAAAAGACCCTGTTGGGTCGGCTCTGTGCTTCATCTCTGTCTCCTGGGTGGCCCATTCTCTGTTGTTATCAAGCAGACAACATGCAGACTAGCCTGCCTCACTTCTCCACAGGACCGCTGACTGCACAGAGTCCACCTCTAGCAGCCCCATGGCCTTGGGTGTTCAAATCCTGCTTCCACTGGCTATGTGTATGGGTGGGTCTCGGTGAGCAGAGGGTCAAATCACCTGGCAGGAATCCTTGCCTCCCTCGAGGAAGCCAGCACAGACCATGTTGTCGGTGATCTGCCCGGGGTAGGAGGCCTCACACTGGGCCTGACTCAGGAGGGGGGCGTCCAGGCACTGCAGCAGCTCAGGGTAGTTGCCTTTGAGGAGCAGATCAAGGAAAGAGAAACATGGGTCAGGCCAGGAAGGGATGGTAATCCAATGCTGACCCTGAGGGCAGCCAGGAGTAGACCCTCGTTCCCAGGATGATCTTTGCAAACCCCTCCCTGGAAGTGACAATAACAGGTGGTATATTTATCCTATCTTTTGATGCTAGGTGTCAACTCCTTGAGACTCTGCATCTCTCTGGTCCCCAGCACAGAGCCCTGTGTGTAGTCAGGTTTAAGCTCGGGGGCATGCTTGGTTTTGGGAAATGTGGAGAAGTCGAGGGTGAATTCATGAGGGTCCCACTCACTGCCAGAGCTCAGGGTGTTGCCCCAGCCGGAGATGAGGCACTGGGTGCCAGCGGGCGCGCAGGAGGTGGGCAGAGCTATGGTGGACACCCGGCTGCTGAGGACCGCGGGCGAGGAGAGCTTGATGAGCATGATGTCATTGTCCAGGGTCCAGCTGCTGAATTTGCTGTGGCGGATGACCTTGGCCGAGTCGATGAACTGCTCATTGCCCTCCAGAACATCAATGTTGTGCTCTCCCAGTCTCACCTGGATTCGGCTGTGAGGAAGGGAAGCACCGTGAAGGCTCTTCTCCACATCCCCACTTCCCCAGGGTTCTGGAGCCCCCCACTCAAGGGTGGGGGTATGGGCACCAGAGGGGTACTAGGTCGGTGCAGATGTGAGACCAAGAAGCTTTCTGCTTCAGCTCAGGTGGCAGTGGAGAAGGAGGAGGGGAAGGGCTCCGTGGGGAGTGCACCTCAGCCTGCTTTTCTAGCTACCTTCCCACCTGGTGCTGGGCAGAAACAAGCTACTTGAAGTTCCTAATGGGCTGTTTACCCCCTATACCTTTGCTAACTACATGCAGCGACTTCCACCCTATCCCTTCTGTTTTGGTAAGGACCATCATTCTGTCTGATCTAATCCAGTGTTTCTCCAGGTGTGCGCCAGGACAAGCAGCCTCAGGATCACCTGGGAACTTGTTACAACTACCAAGTCTGGGTCCCCACCCCAGTCCTGCTGAATCAGACGCTCTGAAGTGGGTCCCAGCAGTCTGTGTTTTAGCAAGCCCCCAGGGGTTCTGCTGCACGCTTCCGTTGAGAGCCCTTTGGTCTAGACAGTAATTATCAGCTCTGCTGTCAAATCGCCAGAGGTAGAGAGTGTTAAAAATTCACCAATATTCAGTATTCTCTCCCTGAAAATTGTGAGGTAGTTGCCCTGGGGTAGGACCCAGGCATCAGTGTTTTCTGAATATTTCTTAGGTGGTTTCAGTGTGTAATCAACTAGCAAAGGTTACTAGTGCGAGGCCCTTGCCTGTCTTCCCATGGGGTCTTGCCACCCCAAAATAGCCCCTTCTTGCTTTTCTGATGCGAGGATTGCTGTTTATCTATTCATTTTGGCACAATTCTCTCGTGTGCCCCTCTTCACACACACATGTGAACAGATCCCATGACAGCTGCTGTCAGTAACTTCTCCCCTCCATCACTGCCCTCCCACCCCTCACCTGGCCCAGCCTCAGCACCCTCCCCCTGACTGACCCAAGCCCTCTGAGAAGACTCTGGCAGGTGGGCTTTGCAGTGAGGGGTCCAGCACTTACGACTTGTAGCAGTGGGCAGCAGACACCACCCACTCGTCATTGATGAGGGAGCCACCGCAGAAGTGGTAGCCAGCGTTGAGGGACACCTGGTAGGGGATGGAGTTCTCTGAACAGGTGTAGCCCCCGACGATCTTGTCATCATCATCAGTGGGGAAAGCCGCTTGAGCAAAGACAGGGAGAAGCCAGCTCAGCAGGCTGTTGGAGGGTGCAGCCGGAGCCCTGTGGCTGCATCATGCTATTTAGGGTCCTTCCTAAGCACAGTGATGGGAGATCAGCCTGGGAGCTCCCTTCCGACAAGGGCTCGCAGGACTTAGTTCTCTGGAGTCTTTCTGTGTGCCTGCAGGGCTGGAGCTGGGAACCCTGCATGGGCTGAGGCCCTAGGAAAATCTGCTAAACCAGGAAAATCTGACTAAGTAGCCTCGGCTGTAGGCAGGTTCCCTCAAAGCTCCAATCTGCACAGTGAGTCTAGGGAGAGCAGCCCCAGGCCCACGAGGTAGGACAAAGGTAGACACTGTTATTAGCCAATAAAACAGTAATTCTCAACCTAGGCTGCACACCTGGGAATCTAAAAGTCATCTGCGAGTGTACAAATTTAATGCACAGGCCACAGCCCAGGCCAATTAAGTCAGAACTTCTAGGGTCAGGATCCTGGCACACACATTTTTATGGGTCTATTCCTATATACTGAGCTGTACCTAGGGTTAAGAGCAGCTAAGGTGGAGTTATCCCAGAACTGTCAGCACGAAGCCTCAGGACTCCTGGTTCATTTCATGGGCCAGTTCACCTGGTCTCCCTTTCTAGCCTCTCCAAATAAAGCCCTGAAATGGATGAATGATGGGGCAGGGAGCGGAGTCAGGCAGCAGGTGGGAGACGTGGGGCTTAAAGAGAGCCCAGGAGAGGAAGGGGAGATGGAGCATCAGGATGGGCAGGGGTGGGCAGGCCTGGCTGCGGGGCTGGCGGAGCCTGCAGAGGGAACTCACCAGCAGCTCCCAGAAAGGTGAGGACCAGCAGTGGATACATAGTGGCGGAGGTGTGACTGAGTGGGTGGCAGAGAGCCTTTATAGCTGCCAGGGCCAGGGGAGGGCGACGTGAGGGGCGGCCACGGCCCCTCCCCGCGCAAGCACAGGGCAGCTTGCCCCTTCCCAGGGTCTTGCATCAGCTCTCTAGATTGGCTGTTCTGTGGCTCCATGAGCTGCAGGTGATAAGGAAACTACCTTCTGAGGACAGAGAGGAAGACCAGCTGATTCCTGCCAGGATTCCAGGGTGGGAAGAAGAAGCCAAGCCCCCAGGTGTCACAGCTGGACCTAGTTAAATTGAGGAGACAAGGGAAGGAGGAAAAATGACCTGGGCCCCTAGAAGTCCTCTGATCTCAGGGAGACTTACTGACCTCACTTGCAGGAAGGGCTGATCCTGGGCTGGGCTGGGCTGTCCTGGAGCCGCCATGACAGGGAAGAGGTCTTGTCTAGGTCTTATGTCTGTAAGCATGCGGCCCCTTCTCTTAAGTCTAAACCTAAACCACTGGTTCTAATTCGACACTTTGGGGAATCGGGTTCCGAACATCAAGAGGTGACCAGAAAGGACAGGCAGTGCTTCCTGGGAGCCTGGGCTTCCAGCTGCCTTCCTCCCCCCAAGGCGTTTGGAAGGAGGAGGCGTGTACCTGATGCATTCGGAGGACGGGAGGCCAACACCTTGTGCCGCCGCCGCCTCCTCCTACCGGGACACTGCTCTTGCTCATCTCTCACGCTGTCACGGGTTCTCTTTAAGCAGCCTCATGGTCGCCCTAGGGATCTGCACTAATGGTGATGCAAAGCGGCCCACCTGCTAGGAGCTGACAGCCTGAGCCAGAGCTGGGTGCTCCAGGTCAGGCATTAACATAGGGTTGGACAATGGTAAATTTGGGTTCTGATCAGAGAAGCAGCAGGAGGCGAGAGATTAGCATGTGGTGAGGGGGTCGAGGGTTAGGTAATCAATGACAAAGATGGAAGGGGAAAATTCTGGAATGTTCTAGTTTAGAGGCAGTGGGGCTATAGTGCTGGGCTCAGTGCAGAGTTAATCTTCCTAGAAATGATCTCAATTTGGGACTTCCATGGCCACCAAGACACAGCCTTATGATTTATTGAGGCGCACCCGGCCAGAGGGGCATGCATGGAGCTAGAGTCTGTGCTTAAGTCTAATGGTGTGAGCCAGCTGGGGGAGCCCTCCAAGGAAGCGGCTCCTCCTTCTTAGCTCCTCTGAGCTCACGGGTAGTGAGGGGCGGGAGTGGGCAGGGTTCACGGTTGAATTCTCTGAAGGTAGAAATGAGCAAATATTTTGGAAGTAGTGAGCAAAGTGAGGAAATCTCAGAAGTCTGGTGGTGACACAGGAATACATGGAAACTAGTATAGGTTGGGGGAAAGAGCAAAGTGGGGTCTGTGGGGTTGGGAGGGACCCATAGGGCAGCTCCTGGTCCAGTGTCTGGCATGGCAGGAAGCCAGCTTCTCCTCAACAGGAGGCCCATTGCCCAGAGCTCCCACGTCTGTACTGTACCCCCTCGGGTGTTCATGGGCTCATATCTACGTGGGAAGGCGGTGTATTTGTACAGTGCTTGACAGCTTTTGAAGAGCTTTCACACACAGTGAAATGCTGGTTTTTGTGTTGAGTTTCCAGTTTGATTTTTCACAAATGTTTTCATTGTGAAGTGTGCCAAATATTTCCATTTATGGAGGAAGAGACCAAGAATCAGAGAAGTTCTGTCTTGTGCAAGAACACAGATCTAAAAATGGCATAGCTGACCTCAAGGCTACAGGAGGACATGGAAAGTGTTGTGAAGTTTGGGAACTGTTGCAGGTGGCATCTAAGAGAAGGCTTACTGGGACCAGGCCAGAAGTTCCCAGAGGACCCACTGGGATTCCTCCTGACGCTTGATCCCCTGACAAAAATAAAGATTGAATTCATCTTTCACTGGTACCTGATCTCGAGCCTCACCTTGCCATGACCCTGGATCCCTCTATGTCACATCTAAGGCGTGGATGACACGCTTCTCCGTGCTCACAGGGAGCTGGCCCGGGTTGCGCTTTGATAATAGGGGCTTTTCCTGTAATGCCACCACATATGCTATTTAGTTTTGTCCCCTTGTCGTGGGGTCTTCCTAGATGTCTTGCTTCAGTGGTGAAGGAGAGACTCTTGCTACAGACCCTGGACAAGGTACCCTATGGAGAGGTGATTCTTGGCAGCAGAAAAAAAGTGGGGAAAGGGAGAAAACTTTTGGATAAGTGTTTGTGGCTTTGACTGTCTAAAGGGAACACCCAAGAGCTGGAGGATTTTCTGTGTCAAAAGCCTTAAGACTAGATTAGCCTTCTGATATTTCATGCTCCTCCTGAGCATAAACTATCACACCCACAACATAATATGAAGTCACCTTTCTTGAAAGTAGCAGGACGCACCCTATCGGCAGAGAAGATAGCTATAGGGGAAACTGTCCCCTCATACTCCGGGCTTAGATGTGTAGGATGGGTGCGGGCCCACCTCTGCCCTCATGACATTTGCATAAGTGAAGGCAGCTCTCGGCGCTCGGCATCCTGAACTATTTCTCCAAGACATTCTCCTAATTCACATTGGGTGGTCAGCATACCAAACCACTGTGTTTTAGTTATAATTATGATAACAGTGAATGGTTTCTGTGTTTGTGTAAGTCTTTCATGGGCATTTCTTCACTTGCTTATCATAACCACCGATGGGGCTGCCCATTTTACAGATGACAAAGGAGCCTTCTAGGGGTAAAGTGACTCACCCAAGTTCGCCCGGCCTTTAGGCAGTAGACATGGGCTTTACGGTAATTCTAACTCCAGAGCTTCATGCTCTACCACAGAACAACTGGCTTCCCTTCTCGCTTGGGTCTCAGTGCAGTCTCATGAGGCAGACACCGTTTCCCCTTCTACCAGTGAGGAATCTAAAACCCAGAGATGAAGTGACTTCTCCAGGGTCGCCTGGCTCATGAATGTGGACACGGCACCAGAGCCTTTCCCTATTAAGCAAAGTCATTTTCCCATCGTCTTGCTACACACGGCAGCATTTCGGACCTCCCAGTGGTCTGAAAAGTAGATTTTGGTCAGTTTCCAAATTACTAGTATATTTGTTTTTATGTTTCAACACTTTTCTCCCCAAGCCTCCCAGCTCAGGTTCACCTCCTCCGCTTCTGGCAAACTCCTACTGGAGCCCCAGCGCCCTTCCCCAGTCTCCAGCCATGTTGTCAAATTCCAGGCTGTTGTCCCTCCAATCTCCCAGCTCCTTTCCTCCCCCATGATTTTTCCTAAACTATGTATTTTCCCTATGGCAAAATTTCATTTTATTCAATGAGAACTTTTCGTTGACCATCTGAGCCTGGGAATCACTGAGTCCCTGTAGTGAAGGGGGGCTCTGTGTGTTCCAGAAAAGTCCAGAGAGTGAGTCCCAGGGGTAGAGGCACAGGCTGGCCATGGTGACTGACTAAATGGAGTAACCCACCCCTCCTCCCCTCTTCCCTCCTGTTCCCTACTTTGAAGCCAAAGAAGATGTTTTTTTAAGGCAAGTTTTATGCCCAGAGGGAAGTTCATTTGCATATTTTATCTACTCTTCAGGCTTCTATAGAGGGGTGAATGGGGAAGTGTCTAACAATTGAGGCTTTAGCACTAAGATAGACGGGTTCCTGCAATGTGAGGTCTTTCTGTTCACATTTCCAGCACTCCTTGTCCCATGCCAGGCCTACCCGAGCTGCTTCAGGAACTACAGAGTCTACCGAAGGGTAAGCCGAAGAGAACCAGGAGAGAGTCCAGGGGGAATACGCCGGCAGGCTGTTACTACAGGAGCCGTGACTCACTCAGAGCTTAATAAATGACATGTGTACTCAGTTTTCTAAATCATATTAGATCCAGATTGGGCACCACTAGCCAAGTTCAGTGACAAGCTCAATCAGTTAATTGAGGCCCCTCCACTCATTTGCCTTAGAAAAATTCCCGTCTGCGTTGTGCATTTGGAAGGCAGCCAACCCGTCAGTCCACTTTCTGTCTAGAAGGGTCTCTATGAGGCTCCTCAGGCTCAGAACTTGAGTTCTGAGGGCTTGGTCCACACACGCACCAATGCAGCCCCAATATGAGGACCACCCAGTATGTGTGACCAGGTTCTGGGCTTACATCTCTATAACTCAGAACATCTGTTCCCTCTGCCAGCCTTGGGCTCACCTTGTTGGGCCACCTTTCCATTCAAATATAAAGGTTGAGGTGTCCGTTCTCTCCCTATTAGAACAATCTAGTTCATTTCCAGGTAGGCTTATATTGTCTGAACTCAAATGCTCTTGTGGAGTTTCTTTCTAGGGAAATCCTTTCTGCGTAGCAAATCCTCCTCTTCTCTTCAGAATTGTATTTATTCAGTGTATTAATGTGCTGGGCTCTCATAACCAAATATCACAGATGGGGTGACTTAAACAATAGAAATTGTTTTCTCACAGTTCTGGAAGCTAGAAGTCCAAGATCAAGGTGTGGTCGGCAGGGCTGGTTCTCCCGAGGCCTTTCTCCTTGGTGGCAGGTGGTCATCTTCTCACTGTGTCCTCACATGGCTTTTCCTCTGTGGGCACAACCCTGGTGTCTCTTGTATGTCCTAATCTCTCTACTGATAAGGATGCCAGACAGATTGGATTAGGGCCCACCTTCACGGCCTCATCTAACTTAATTAGCTCTTTGAAGACCCTATTGAGACAGGGACCATGAGTGTAGTCATAATAGGGTGAGGGCTTCTGGAAAAAGCAAGGCAGGATATTTGCAGTCAGAGCAATGTAACTACATGCAAGGAAACCCCCTACCAGAACTCTGTGTTAAACATTAAGCTCTAGGGTCATTCTTCAGTGAGATCAGTTAATGTTCCCTAGATAAAGAAGGGTAGCACATGTTTTTATTATGCTAATCATTTGTAACCATGTGTAAGATTGATTTTAGCAAGCTAAAAGGCCCAGGCCTATGTGCTGTCTTTCCTCTTTCAGATCTGATGGAGTGGTTTTGCAAACTCGGCAACTAATTTAGCATGCAGACCCAGCTGTAAACAACATAATAAAAGGCAAGAAAGATTCTACCTTAAAGATAAGATTGCACTTAAGTTACTCTTCAGCAAACAATGCCTCAGCCCACCTTGGGGTCAGGCTGAGCAGGTGGCCTTGTTTCATATGCCCCCAGACCAAGATGCTGGTATCTTGGGGGAGAAATTAACAGAGCAGGAGGTTACTTGTATCAAGTTACTTGTAAATATTCTAGGACCGCTTAATAAGTCCACACCCCTAAGCTTTTCTCATTTGCTTGAAAAATCCTCATCTGCCTATAAAACCCCTAGACCAACGCACCACACCGGACTCTCTTGTCCCCTCCTGGCGTGAGCCGGGAGCTCTGTCCTTTCACTTTACTTCTAAATAAAAGCCTGTACCTTCCTCTCCTACCTTGAGTGTGTTTGCTAAGCTCATTCTTCGGCTTTGTGAACAAGAACCCCTGGCATCACCAGGTCTCTTGACTACTCAGAAGCTCACCAGTGTGGCAGGTCCTTGAATGTCTGCAGATTTCACGTTGGTCTGGCATGCATGTGTCATACTGGGGCATCTAGGGTGTTTTATAATTTCTATTCACCAAAAATGACCAGTGTAAAGCCATCAGTGCAATTGAACCGCTGTGATATCAAGATGATAAGGGCCTTCTGAGCTATACTGATAGAGAACAAGCTAGAGATAGCCCTGAGATAGAATAGTTCAAGGGTATTTCTGACCCTGTTATTTAAAGACAAACTGTATCTGATTATCTTTACTGAGTATTTGTAAACACTCTTCTAGAAGAAATTTTATCCCCAGCCTCCCAGTAGCCACTCTCCCTCTCTGTGGCTGGAGCCCTCCAGTTAGCCCCACAGGGACGCTCCCCGTCCCTAAGCGGCCTGTTCATTCCCACACCCCTGACAAGCACAAGAACAGCTGTCTGCCTTACAGCTGTGGTTTCCCCCTCCAGCCAGCCCTGGCAGGGTCTGTAGGCTCATCTGGATGGGAGCTGGGTAGGAGGCGGCTGAGGTTCTTGCTCAGATCTCTGATCGGTGCCCAGCACTGTGCCTCAGAGCTGCAGAAGTACAGGCTGCTGTCCTCCAGGCTGACGTTGCTCACAGTCAGAACTGAGAATGTTAGGTTTGGGCGGTTGATGGGAAACTTGTCCTTGGCAAATCCACTTTCATAAGTGGCCTCGGAGCCCTGATTCGCAGTGGCCATCAGCATCAAGCCCTGTCCTGGATGCTGGCGGTACCAGAACATGAGGCTGACTTGGCTGTCGACCTGACACTGGATGACCATGGAGGTCCCACGTTGACAGATGGCCCTGCTTGGCTTTTGGGAGAGGAGAACACCAAACACAGAGCCTAGTTTCAGGGAGAGAGAGAGAGAGAAATCCCGAAGGCTGACAGCTTGTCCTCAGGCAGGAAGGTCTTTTTACTATTTGCTTCAATGTCACTTCAGCTCCCAAAGAATCTGGAGAGCTGCCTCCATTGGATTCTGCTAACTCTTATTCTATCAGAATCGTCTCACCCAGCATTGCCCCCACATCCTCTGGCTGGTGGCCTCAGATGCTCTACCTGGCTACTCTCCCTTGTTAGCATTAGCCCCACTTCCCCGTGGGCTAAGGCTCATACCTTGTCCCAGGAGAAGCAGCAGGCTAGTCAGCATCTTCAGGTGATAGCCTCTCACCTTCCTGTGGAAAAGGTACTAAGAAGTCAAACTCAAGCTTGTCTTTCCTCCACCATGTGCAGTTCCTTCCCTGCTGTGTCTCTGTTCTCCTCCTGGAGTAGGTGAGCTTCTGCAGAATATGGAGAAAAGTAGTATGCCCCCTAGTGGAGCTGTGTGGCTCTTCACTTAGGATGGCTCTTAATTCACATGTGTGCCAACTGCCTTCCAACCACTTACCCAGCTACCATCACTGAGCACCATGTATGCCACATATGTGCTAACCTTTGGGTAGTTACCAGTGGCCAGGCCTGGAAAGTCATGCAGAGCCTTTGTGGGTAAAACTGTAATATTTCCAGAATATCTCTCCTGGCTTTAGTACATCTGCATATCAACAGGTGTTCCTCAGGGGTGGAGAGTTGTAGTTCATCTCCATATCAATGGGTACTTACCTGGGCTACCTAGGGCTTATCTGAACCTGAGAGGTTGAGGGAAGGCCTTGCTTGCTTCTGCAGTAGCAGAAAAGAGATGGCCCCAGACGGCAGTTTGTAAGCAACAATAAACGGGTCTTAAATTTTCTCCTTTTGATTGATTTCGGTTTTAGAGGTATTTTGCCCCAGGATTTCCTCTCCCAGAGTTACAGCCTGTTAACCAGAATCCCGCCTCCCCAGAGAACCTATACATTTCCCAATACATTTCAGAATAAGCTTTCCTTTTTTTTAAAAAATTTGGTTGGGACAATCATTGAGATTTTATTGAATCTATAGATCAATTTGGGAAGAATACTCATTTTAACAATATTTAGTCTTCCAACCCTGAGTTTGCCAGCTGTTTGGCTTTTGGCTTTGAGAAAGTTATTTAAATTTAGGGTCTATGTGTAATTAGTGGAAAACAATGTTTGTATATCACGGTTGTTGTAGGTACAGTAAACTACTTGGGATATCCCAGTTCTCCCTTGAAAAAAGAAAAGATCATCTCCTTCTCTGTTATTGTCCCTGTTTCTTGTAGGAAGGGCCATACCCTCTTCTCCATCCTGTCCTAGTGAAGACTGTTCATATTCCCGTTCAACACAGAAGAAATTGTTATATTTACCCAAGTCACATAATTTAAAACCTTGCTTTCTTGAGATTTAATATAGCATATTTTTCTTTCTATGAATTTTTCGATATCCTAATGCAATATATCTTTATTCAAATAATGGCTTAGATTTTCTGAATCCTTCCCTGTGCCCTTATGGTAGACATTAATGATATTTTATGTGCTTTTGAGAGTCTATTTTGTGACCTCTCCTTATGTTGTCGGGCAGCTGCATCTGGGAGGTCTCTCCCTGTGCACCAGGTGAAACCTCAACCTGGATGGGGTGGGTTCTTAACCCTGAACAAGAAAGAATTTTCAAGCAGGTCAGAAGAGTGTAGGTAAAGAAATAATTCATTAGAGCCAGAGTAGTGATGAATGGCAGTGGCCCTGCAGGCAGCTGAGGGCAGGAAAATGCAGAGGGAGGGAGCAGGAGCTTGCTGACCTTCTCGGAATAAGGAAGTCTCTCTCACCAGCTCCTGAAGCTGGGGTCACCTGGTGTCACGTGTCCACTTGGGATCTGCATGGTGTGGGGGCTAGCCCCTACCACCCCAGGATTTCGGGGAGCTGTGGATCATGGGATGGAGTGAGATCATGTTCTGAGGACGTCCCAGGGAAGGGAGGTGTTCAGGCCGGCTCCTGTAGCTGCAGTTCCCTCTGGGTCACCCAGGCGACAGGAACTTGCAGGCCCAAATCTGAGCTCTCAGCAGCCCCTCCCTACCTATCAGGGTAAAGCAGAGAGTGAAGACTTGGAAATAGAATGGAATATTAAAGAAACAAAGACACTTACCACTGGAAAAGCATAGAGACAAAACACAATTAAGTTGAGCAGTGAGAATGCTTTGTTTAAAGTTACACGCTCAAAGAAAGGAAAGCATAGGCGTCATCAGAGAGGTAGCACCCTGAAAGCCAGGGCTTCCCTCTTTTAAGGATTTTTTTCAGGGCCAGGGGGTATAGACTTCTAAAGTGGCCTCTCTGGTGAGGGACACTATGTCTCCTGTCTTTTATTATCAGTCCCCTGGCCAATTCTGTAAAATAAACTTAACACAAGAAATTTATTGATCTGGCTCCTCCCAGGAGAGTGGCTTCTCTGTATCAGTTAAGACTGTTTGCCTTGTTTTAAGGCAGATTGAGATGAGTTATTGTCTGATTACCAAGGAGTACGTTAGGAATCTTACCTCTAACTTCTGGCTTTTAAAATGGAATCTTAGCCTTAAGATGGAATCCCTCCTGTCATATTGTTTATATCTCAGCTTGTTTGGGAAACTAATCATAATGCTTATCTCCTGTCTCCACCCAATCTCACTTAGAACACTTTTTCAACTTATTTCTAAACTCTAACCTCCTGTCCTAATGTACAGTTCTTTTGACCTCTTTATATGTCTTAAGCACTCCTCTGTACAATACTCAATCTCTGCACATTTTCCATTCAACTACTGTATTCTCTCTCCCTCCTTGAGTGGCAGATCCTTAGCCTGGTGACATGTGTTAGAAGGAGCAGGTGGCACCGTGTTAGGACAGGAAGTGGGTCTGGTGTGGTGTTTTTTTTTTACCAGGGGCTTAATTGAGGTGAGGAAGCTGTGATGGGGGTGGTGCCACATAGCACTGGAAACGGACCGCAGTGATCCAGCCACAGTGAAATGTCCTTCTCCTGAGGTTGATCCTCTGAGTCTGTGCAATGCTTGCTGCAGGAAATAAAATAATTTATGGGAAATTCTAGGACTCCCAGATACCCTGACAGTCCACTGAAGAAAAACGTTTGTAGATGTGTTCTGTTATTTAACATCATTCTGTGAAATTGTGTTTTTTCTCAGTTCTGGATGTTGACCACAGCCAGGAGACCTGTGATTCTGTTAGGTCAGAAAACAGGTCTGAGTGGGGTGGAAAGAGAATAAGACCAACAAAGCCCCCTAGAAGGGACTCAAAGAGTTAACCAGTTAAAAATAGAAAGCACAGAAGGCCAGGAGCAACTTGGCCTAGAAGTTTGTGTATTCCCCAGATAAAGAAAAGTATCTCAGCACAGCCTATGTTTTCACTGTGTCAGCTAGAACAGACCATTGTAAGATTTAAATTCTATCTTAAAGCTAAGATTGCATTTTAATCAAACGGACGGTGGCTCAGCCCACACTGGAGGCGGGGCAGACAGTCTTGACTGATATGCTTCCAGACAGTACCTGATATCCTGGAAAGGAATCAAAGCAGTATATTTCTTGTGTTAAGTTAAGGAAAAAAAAAAAAAAGAAACTTAATGTCTTAACAAAGATGAACGTCCCAGGACAATTTGTCCGGTCCACACCTAGCCCTTTGTCTTGTTCCTGAAAATCCTCAACCTATAAAACCCTAGAACCTAAACTTTTCAGCGCACTCCTCTCTTTGAGGTCACCTACGCTTTCTAAGTGTGCAGCCTTAAAACTTTATCTCAACCTTTCAGTGTGCCTCTCCTCTGAGGTAGCTCACACTCCCCTTTCTCCAAGTGCGCACTTGTTCTCTTTAAATAAAACTTAAACCTTTCAGGGCACCTCTGTTCTCTGAGGTCGCCCACACTTTTTCTCTAAGTAACTTCAAATAAAACTTACACTCTGCTTCACTACTGTGTCTCTGCCCTTCAGGTCTTTGTTGCGGCGGGAACAAGAACTGAGAAAAATATGCAACACTCCCTAACAATTCCTGCCTTTTCTCAGAGAAAGAATTCACCCTTTTATTCCAGTAGGATTTCTCACAAAAAAATCCCAGCATAGCTCTTTCTTTTGATATTTCCTATTGCCTTTACTTTGATCTAAACTCAGCTCAAGTCCTGTCTCTCACATGAACTTAATCCTGAATATTTAATACACATTGATTTAATTTACTCTTTTCTCTAAATTCTCCTACATAAAAACTTAGCTCAGAATCAAAACATCTTTTCATATGCTTGCCTTGTTTCAGTAATTGTTTTGCGAATTCCCTGCAGTCTGGGATTTCTAATACGGAAGCAGGAGAGGCCCAATTAATATTTACTGACAGGATGGTATATATTTCATTCTTAAAATAAACAGATACTTTCTCCAGATGACTGAGAATGCAGACACAGCCTGACTAATTCCTACCACCCTCTGTATCATCATGTATCCCTTTCCTGATCAGAATTTCCCAATAAAGTATTATTGACCATTTAGAGAATCTGGAAAAAGATTTATTTTTTTATCTTGAAAGGTTTTCTCTTTTTAAGTTGAATGAACAGAAGGCAAATTCCCAAACCCTCTGTTGATCAGCACATGATTTACCTGAAGTTTATTTAAGGAGTTTAGAGTGTGTGGCTGCCCTCTAGTGAAATCCCAGTCAAGAGCAAAGACCTGAAGCTAGGTAGCAAACGAATAGTGAGGGGGTCTAGGATAGGGACGGGAAGGACACGGTGGTAAGAAGCGCTGGAGCGGGGCTTCCCTATGAATATGTGAGAGGACTTCTGGTTGGGGCAGAGTCTCATAGATTTAGGGTGGGGACAATGTATAAGGTTGGGCAGGCTAACTTCACAAAGGCCCCTGACTTGGAAAGGGGTGGTGAGCGGGGCCTGAAAAACACTAAGATGTGTGCCTGTGGGCTTGGTTCTTCTTCAGTGGCCCCCTTTCTTCCAGTGGGCATACATGTGTCACGGAGCCAGCTCAGCTCAGCCCCGAGTCCGGGTTACTTCCCTCTGACATCTGCCCTTTTTGTGTGAGAGGATGGGGCTCTGCAGCGCTGCAGATTCCCTGCTGGCGCAGAGGCACACAGCCGTCTGATTGGTACTGGCTGACTCCATGGTCAGGGGGAAGGCCTCCTCCTTCTCCCTAGAGACACTGTGTCCTTCAGGGACATCATCTTCTTTCTCAGCATTGCCAATGCCATATGAGAAATACAGTGCTGCAGCCCCAGAGCTGGGTCTTGCCGATATCAGATCATTCTTTCATGCTCCACGTCCTGTAAACATCCCATGAAAACTTTTTCCCCCTTTCTGTTAACCAGATGTCTTGGGGTTTGGGTTACTTCTGCATCCGTGAGCCCTGTGGGAGGATAGATGAGGTGGAAAAAGAGGCCACAAGGAACCTGGTGAAGGAAAAGTCTCATATCTAGGATCTGGAAAAATAGGACAGGGGTTTGCCTCCGACTGCCCAAACTTAGCTGCCCCCAGGAAGCAAAAGGCCACACGACAGAGGAGTCTGATTCCCATGGAGGTTCAAGGCGAGAGTGGGTCTCGTGTCAGGCCAAGGCTATAGGTTGATCGTCTGTGTTGTCGCCGTCCCTGCCCAGGCTCATGATCCCACAGCCATCCTCCAGATTTTCTAGAGAGTTTAGAGGTTCTAGAGTGAAAGCTGTCCCTTTTCTTCGTGGGAGTGTCACTGTGGTTGTAGAAGAAAGTTAACACAGTAGCATGAGATGGCTACCTTTAGAAGGACCTGTTGGGAAGGCAGGCCCTCGGCTTGCACTGGGACCTAGTTCCTGAGTATCCCCATCATTTAGTAACTGGTACATGTAGTTCGTCTTGCCTAGATTGCTTGCACGAACAGTGTGGTTTCTGATGAATACTTGCTTTGTTTCTTTGAGTCTGGAATTCTGGTATTGCTATGCAGAGGGTGTTCATGTGATCAGCTGTGTTAGTTTCCTGGGACTGCCATAAGAGACTACCACAAGCCGGGTGACTGAAGCAAGAGAAATCTATTTTCTCACTCTTCTGGAAGCTATAAGTCCAAGATCAAGGGGTTGGCAAGGTCAGTGTCTTTGGAGACATGTCTCCCTGACTTGTAAGTGGCCGTCTTCTTCCTGTATCTTCACACAGTCTCCCATTTGCATGTGACTGTGTCCTAATTTCCTCTTCTTATAAGGACACCAGTCAGATTGGGAAGGGCCCACCCTAGTGACCTCAGTTAACATGAATCACATCTTTAAAGACCTTATCTGCAAATACATTCACGTTCTGAGGCACTGTGGGGCTAGGACCTTAACCTATGAACTTTGAGGGGACACAATTCAGTCCGTAACATCAGCCACCAAAACTATCTGGGCTGCTGAGTCCCTGGAGGGCCTCCCTGGGCAGAACCGTTGCATACAGGTTGCTGCATTTTCATTGCTGGCGAAAATATAAGGCCATTCCACGGATCCCTCCCAAATCTGCCTGTGCCTTTTCCCCTTATGATCTGGCTGTGAATCCTTACTAGGTCTGCGTAATGAATCTTAGCCATGACTACAGTAATATACTGAGTCCTATGAATCCTTCTAATGATGAGTCTCGATCTCTGAAAGTGAAGGATTTTTTTATTTTAGTAAACTACTGTTATCTCTCTCAATAGATATGTCCTTTGCAGTCATTTTAGTTTTTAACACAATTTTATATAATAACAACAATTACCACAATAGTATGTTGGTTTGAAGGGCAGGCTTTGGAATTAGCCTGCCTGGGTTTGAAACCTGGCTGTTACTTATGGGCCGTGACTGTGTGCAAATTCTGGGCCCCAGTGTCCTTATATGTAAAATGGGACTAATTAAAGTACCAACCTCACAGGGTTATGATAAGAAGGCAACAAGTTGACCAGCAATAAATATACACATTGGTTATAACCATGCATACATGGCACCAGCCACTGAATACTAACTTTGTATCAGGCAGTACGTCAAAATTCTTCATGGACATGGGATTTCTTTTATTCAGCATCCTTATGTTAGACTTTGAGGTAAGTCTCTGTCTTTTTAGATTTGCCTTCCAAAATATTTCTTTAAGGAGTGTTTTTCAACAAATTCTAATCTATAAAACTGAAACTGCACTTAATATGCCCTCTTCAGCCACCAAGGACATTAAGCTATCATTCATCACCGCGTGTCCCCCTACCATCTCTATTGCTGCTTCTCCAAGCTTCACCATACTTTTGTAATAGGTACCTCACCCAAGCAGCATCTGGTCTTGCTTTCCTGCTAGGAAGGAAAAGCTACAAAGTCTAGTGCAATTTGGACATTACCATCTATTCCTTCCCCCTGAATTGCTGGCTAATCTATTACCCGGAGGTGGTCAGAAGAAACACGTTTGCCTTTGTGTTCTGGCTCAAATTCTGTCTTCCTCTTGTGCTGCTCTCTGCTTTTGAAATGACTGACTTTAGCATTTAGGGGATTTGATCCAATTTCTGGTAGTTTCCTGACATCCTGAGACATCTTTGGATCCAGGTTGGCATCTTGTCTTGCAAAGTATCACCAAGCCATCTGTCTTCATTTCCTACCTGTCTCTCCTTAGGTATGCATTTAGTATGCTGACAATATTTAGGTCCACATGTTTCTATTCTGCTAATGATTTGCTTCCAAAGATGTAGGTACATAGAGAGAGGTGGTTCTTCCCATGGGCAACATGCTAATTCCTTTTATGGTGATAGAGACAATTGTGCCTGTGCCTGCATGTGCAGGTCCCCCTGGTGATGTGGTGGGGACAGAGGTGGGCCTCCAGTGGGAATCTGGGCATGGCCAGCCCCAGGTCCAAGCAATAGGGCACACTGTCTGCGGAGAGAAGTATAGGAGGGGGAGGAAGAGGAGGAAGAAATTAAAAGACATCCGATTAAATGCACAGCCAAACTGAAAAGGACATTTTCAAGGCAATAAGAGAAATTTGAATATAATTTTGGCAGTATATAATATTAAGGAATTACAAAGAATTTTGTTAGGCAAGGTAGTATTACGGTTATATAAGAAAATGTTATTATTTTTTTGAGCTTATTAAAATCTGCAGTAAAACATTATGATGTCCAGAAATTGTTTAAAAATGTATCAACTACCAAAAATACTGAGGAAATGGGAGAAGGAAGGGTGGCAACATTTTAATTATTCAATCTGGGTAATAGGGCTCATTTTATTATTCCCTCTGCTCTTGTGATTAGAATGTTTCATACTAAAAAGCTTAAAAACATTATACCAAGAGAAACATGGAAAGGACAAATTATTTTCATCTAATCCTTCACCTTCAACATGCTAGGGTTTAGGGGGAAGGGGATCTGAGTTCAACAGGTATAAAGCTCCAGTTATGCAGGGTTCTAGAGGCCTGCTCTAAGACCTTGTGCCTAAAGTTAACAGTACTGGGTTGAACGCTCACAATTTCGTCTAGAGGGATCTCACGTTAAGTGTCCTTATCACCAGAAAAAAGGAAGAAACAAACAAACAAAACAAAGAGCCCCAACTCACCAGGCAATGTTGGTGTGCATTGAGAACTACTAATCCAAACAGAAATCAGCAACAAATCTAAACTCATCAGAAATCTAAACTAATCAGCCATAGATACCACCAGGAGGCTTACATATTCCAGTAAAGTTCTACTTGTAGTTATTCCACATACTTCATCTATTCAAATTTCCTCACGGTATGTAATTTTTTGAGAAATTGCCTATGTGCAGTGCAAACCAATCGCGATTATACAGCAGTTTCTATGCTTTTCGTACTTGCATAAAATAGTCAATCATAAA
The DNA here is from genome assembly GCA_029783875.1 of Phataginus tricuspis. Classification (NCBI taxonomy): domain Eukaryota; kingdom Metazoa; phylum Chordata; class Mammalia; order Pholidota; family Manidae; genus Phataginus; species Phataginus tricuspis. Next base: position 77,931,751 of record JAQQAC010008880.1, on the reverse strand, counting down.
CATTCATATTAAATTTCATAGTTGCGATATTACTATACACATCGAATATCTAATCCAACAGACTTAATCCTACTGCAAGTCAAGCATAGTGCACAGCTACTCGACCCGGAGACCCTTTGACCCTCAGTTTCACTGGTCTCTTTGCTATGCAAAGGGTTTAAAACCCTAAGTCACTCTTGTTACTATTAGGATGGGTTTTCCTTTTGGTTTTTGTATTTTGCAAGACATGTAAAGTCTGAAAGCATCTATTTTGGTGAAATTTGTAAATACACACCGCGATCTGAAATACTTCAATGAAAGATATTAGACTAAGATTTAAATGGCTCCCTGTACATAGACGTCAATAAAAGGATTTTCCCCCATTCAAAAACATTAAGCCTCCTTCCAGAAAAAAGTCTTTTGTTGGCCTAAGTTATAAACAACTTCTGTTTTTCTGTCTATATAAACATTTGTATCTATAAACCGCACACAGGTACATGGGTTTGTATGTGTGCATACATATATGTGTGTGTGCAGCATTTATCACTTAAAAAATACTGTTTCTACATGGAAGTTAATTTGGAGAACTTCTGGTTATGCAGTATCCTGTCACACCCTGGCTCAGCCACAAGTAATATTTCAAGAATAAGTTCTTTGAAGTTTGGAACCATTCATTGTCCCTTCAGGCATAGTTTCTGTCCCAGCACCTTCAGTGCTATGCATTTCTCTATTTAAACATTCAATTTAAATGAGCCTTGTATTTGTCAAGGTGAAGAAACAGAACTTGAATTCTTGTATTTTGTCCTACTGTGGATTCTGTCCTACAGTGGACCTTGGATTCTGTCATACTATGTGGCCAACTGGAGATTGTTTAACATTTAAAACAGTGAAATAGAGTGTTTACTGCAGAGTGTAATATTTTGTTTGGTAAATACAAATTTTGGTTCACACATGAGATATTTTACTGAATTTGAATAGGATCTTCAACATTGAAACATATGAATATATTCTTATTTTGTAATTGTTGGATTTTTTTAAAACCTAAAGAACTAATCAGGAAGGTGCCGATTATTTGTGATGACCACGTGACTGTAATGAAAACAATGTGGCTGCCCTGAGGAGGGGCTGCTGAGCTGCTACTTGCTCTGGCAGTCAAACCGGCTAGATGGGCCACAGGAGGGAGGCACAGGGTTCTGGACCTTTCTGTTACTTGTTATGAAGAAGAGAAATTCCAAACTGAGAGATCCTCGAGAAAACGTTACTTTGGCAGCCCTTGTCACGATCTCCTTCTTGTCCTCACAACAGCAATTTGGAGGCAGAGGGTTGGCATGCCCACTCTGAGTCCCGTTTCTGTGAGGGGCTGTCCCCCAGGAGGACACCCCACCACCAGAGCTCCTCTCTGGGGCTGGAGACGATTGTGGAGTCCGTGACTAGAAAATTCTGTCCCTGAACCTGTGATGGTGAGGCTTTTACAGAAATGGGGCACGTCTAGAGCAGAAATCGGCAGCCTCTATGCTCGTGGCAACACCCAAGTAAAAACCTTGTCTCTTTGAGACTTTTTCATCAGCTTTGTTACCTAAAAGGGCTCTTAGCTGGGAAAGAGAGATAAGGAGGACAAATCCGGTAAAATTCTTGAAGACACCATAGAATCCTTGCATTGCTGTTTATTGAACACTTGCTCTGTGGCCAGCACCGGGAGTGGCCGTGGACTCCGGAGGGTTGCTCCCTGCCTCACAGAACCTCCATTCAACTCCCCCTCCAGTTTATATGGCACAAGGGCGGTTTGGTGATGCAGCTGTGGACATCTTACCTTAAATCAAAGAACAACAGCCCAAGGGAAGATTTATGTCAAACAGCAGAGATAGAGTAAGACTACTGTAAGTCTAAGTTGCGTCAACAACGCATTGTGTTCAGGGACCGATCAGAGACGATCTGGATTCTGTGGGGTGCAATCAGAGGTCTGGAGAGGAACAAGGGTCGCATGTGGGTGGGACAGGGAACGGTGGGTGCAGCTGGCTGTCCACTTGGCAGACAGGTGGTGGCGGCAAATGGAATGCAGTCCTAAAATAACTCCGATTGCCACGTTGAGTTCCAGGCAGGTGGAGGCCAGGGGCCGAGATCTGAAATTAGAAAGGAGTTTGTTTGGAGATGGTGCAGCTCTGGATAAGCCGATGCCGTGAGGGTGAGGGGTGGGAGGACAGGCAGAGGCACTGGGCGGGGCCGGCCTGGGGGAGGCTACCTGGGGACCTCAGTGCCTCTGGAGGGGAAGGACGCTCCCTCTAGTCTGCGGTGGAGAGCCTGGGCCAGGAAGCCTGGGGAAGCCGCAGAAGCAAGGGGCGGGGCAGTGGCAGCTTATTCCGGGAGTGTCCTGCGAGCTGGGGGTGCACGGCCCTGTCTCCAGCACAGGGACGGGGAGAGGCCTCTGAGCGCCCCTGTGGGGGCAGTAGCTTCCCCTGCTAGGGACAGGGCTCAGCAGGGCTCAGTGCTCCTTTGTGACAGCCCATCTGTGCAGAGAGGAAGAGGCTGCGCAGGTTGAGGGTTACCTGCTGCAGGAGTGCCTGAGCAGGGCGGGGCCGCTGAAGGCTGGGACAAAGGCTCAGTCTTGGTGGAAAAGACGCCACATTTCTTAGAGACTCCCCTTCGTTGGCACCCCGGGCACCAACTGAGTAATAGATTAATTGTAGCCTCATTGCTGGCTCTTGTCTGGATCAGCGCATATAGTACATATTTTGGTCACATCACAGAATCACCTTCTTTTCTGACTCTGAAAACCTGATAAACTGGGATTTCAGTGACACCAGCACCAACGGACATTGTAGATGAAAAGAGGTAGGACGTCAAGAGAGAGCTTAGAAGGGACACCAATGTACAACCACCAGAGAAAGACTGAATGTAGGGGTCTGGCAAACCAAGTTCAAGGGCATCCTACTGGTGCCCATGAGCCACCATGCCAAGGAGACATAGGGCTACACAACAGAGAAGCCCCAGTGCTCATGGCAGATGAGTTTATGGCGGGACGTCAGTATTAGCTCTGGTGTTCAGGAAATAACACCTGAGTACTAACTAGTGAGTCAGCCTGTGTGACCTTCGTGTTTACCTATTGCCTGAGCTCAGAACCACCTCGGCAGACCGGGAGGCATGCCCGTTTTCTCCAGAGGGCCTAATGGTCAAATCAGAATGAAAAGTAGCTGGTGGCCTCTGTTTACACAAGGCTTGTGGAGGGACATTCTTATCTTTGTTCTCTTCTTAAACTTCTTATGTCTCTATGCACATTATTGTTTCAGCATCACACAGATTTTTATTTTCGTATAGAGATCACATTTTCTAAGCATTTCCGCAGCTCGGATCCTTAGAGCGAATGTGTATCATTTCTAGTGTCTCCCTAAACTCCTCCTCAAAATTGCTTTCACCAATTTACCCAAATCTCCAAATCTATATTCGTTCCACTGGCTCCTGTGACAAAGCTTTCCATCTCCAATGCTTCTCTGTAGTGAGGGGCGTGCCAGAGTTCCCCACCCTGAGCCCACGTTCCCTGCACTCTGCCCCACTTTGCTCTGATGCCTGAAGTCAATCTATTATCAAGACTAACATGTAGAAGGGAGATGACTGTGACATCCACCCCTTTTCTTCTTAGTTCTTTCTCCGGATACACACCACCAGCCTGCCACCCGTTCTGCTGGGCGGCCTTTGTGCTCTCTCTTTACCTTTCTTAATTTAGCCCACACACTGAGATACCTTTGTTCTCACATAATCCAGGGACATGATCCAGGGATATAAATGTTTTCTGGTCCCTACTTTCCGCTTTTACTATTGGACATCCGCTTTCACTCCTTTTGATATTTGTTCAACTAAGAACATATCTCACATCTATTTTTCATATTCAAGGAACTTGTCGGCAATCCCAAACAAAGAAACTGAGAGAAGTTACGGCTTCTCCTTCTGAAAGGAGAGGGACCTGGATTCCAGGTTGGCCAGGAAAAATCTAACATTTCACGTATATGTTTGTATGTGTGTGTCTGTGTGGTTGTGAGTCACTCTATGTACATGTATCTTCCTCTCTTTTTTAGTTCTGCATGCAATTTGGTTATATTTACTTTCTAATTCTGGTAAGATACACATAATCAAACTCAGTTATATTCAGTTTTGAGGATTTGTGCTAAACTGGGCTTCTTGGTTGTCCTTGAAAAGTCCATGGTTGCTTAGGTGGAAAAGTGGATGAATAGAAATAGTCTAACAAGGATATTGACAATGACTGAGTCAAAAATTAATATTAAAAATAGTTTTCAAACCTAAAAATTCACTAAATTCACTAAATTTTCTAGGTATTTTTTTTTAGCATGTGTGAGATTGGTTGAGGTGTGAGTTGGGAATTGGAAGTAGATTCTACAAAGAAGGCTGAGCCGGATTCCTCTAAGGAACAACTTAGAACCAGAATGCTCCTCATCTTAGGAAACAGGGGGCTTAAAAAAACAGGGTAATCTGGTGCCCAGGGCAGACCCAAGTCAAGAATAAGGTGTGATCTCTGATCTCTAAGCCCTGATATAATAGAGGGCTAGGGTGGTGGGAGTCTACATAAGTAAGAAGGAGTCTGTCTACATCATTGTCCCATCATCTCCAGTGGAACAGGGGTCGCTTGTGATGACTTCCAGGAACTAAGAATAAGTCATTTGATTGTGGCTCCATTCTACAGGGAATAGTCTTTGGTCTTATGTCTGCTACTTACATCTCTGATTCAATTAGTAATAATTCTATTTGTATTGAGGATGTGATAAAAAGGTGCAGTGAAATCTCAACTCAGACCTAAGGAGCGACAATTTTTGTACTCCAGCAATATCTGGGCAAGTCTTTTGAAAAGGAGGGACTGGTCCGCTGGAAGCCTGTGTGTATGACAGACAGGGGGAGATGCTTCCTGGGAGAGAGCTCATGCTAAAGTACGGGTGAGGGCTGGCAGGGCAGACTGACCCAGTACTAAAGCTGGAGTTCTTGGAGGGAGGATGGAGTCTGAATTCAGCTGGGTTTTTGGTGCCAGTGCTTGTGTCCTGGATGAGGTTCTCTGCATTCTTTAATCCAGGATATAACAACTCTTTTAGTGGTTGGTGAGGAATGATTGTACCTGTATGAGCCTTTGTGCTAAAAGTCTCTGTAAGACATCGAGGACCACGATACAGAACTGCAGTCTGGCTCCTCCAACAGAGAAGGAAAAAGAAATACTTGAGCAAGAGGCTTCCTCCTGTACCTCATTCATAGAGGTGCCACTCTGCAGGAAACTGTGCCTGGGAGTGAGGACGGAACCCTGGGAGCGGCAGTCAGGCCTGCCACATTGTACTATTAGGCGGATGAGACAGGACAGAGCAGAAGCAGCAGTGGTTGGCAGGCTTTTAAGAGCCCATCAGAAAAAGGAAAATATCTCATGGATACCGTGGAATCCAGAAGAAGCAACATCCTTGTCAGGGTTGCATAGAGTAAACAGGGGCTGGAGTAAAAGAAGAAAACTCTACTGGAGTACATGACCTTGTTTATACACACACATGCAAACCCCTGGGGTCTTCCCGAACTATGTCTGGGAGAGGACTTTGCAGGAGGTTTAGATCTTGGACTAGTCCATGGGATGCTGGGGACGTGATCTGAGAGAAGACTATTCATTCATTCATTTAACACTGCTGTCTTTAGACACTCTGGTAAGAACGGAGATAAAAATGCAAACAATATAAGCATGGTCCCTGCCCTCATTAACCTCAACACTTACTACTGTAAATTTTCAACAGCAAACAATCGTGTGTTAATCGCCATGAGGATAGAAGTTCAGGCTGTGGTAACGACATGTAGCAGAGGAATTAACTATGGGATTAGCCAGGGATTCAAGGAAATCTTCCTTGAGGAAATGACTTCTGAACTAGTATGCAAAGGAATCATTAGTTAGGTATCCAGGTAGATAGGGAAGGGTAGGGTGCTCTAGGTGGAGTGAACATCACTGGTGAAGACCTGGGAGCGAGTCAGCACAGGACATATTTGGGGACCTGAGAGAGATGGACTAGGTCTGGAAGAATGAGGGGCAGTTGTAGTAGCCGAAGGAAAGAGGACATGTGCGTTAGGAAGGCAGACAGGTATGTAAAGACCACATCACAACAGTGTTGAGAGGTTTGTAAAGTAACATAAACCTGAGACTTTAGTTAGGGGAGTGGAAGACACTGATGGGTTTTAAGCTCAAGAGAGTGGTTTGTGGGTGGGGGCAGGGAGCTGGAAGGTGGCTAAGGAATCCAGTGAGAGACCAGTGTTTGCTGGGCCATAGTGCTGTCAGGGAGGTTACAAAAATGAGTAAATTTGCAGGAATTCATTATGTAGAAATATGCAGGGGGTGGTGATAGATTAGGTGTGAAAGGAGAGTGTCTGAGAACTGGTGAGCTTGACTCCTATATTTTGGCTTGGGCATCTGGGTGGATGGAAACTGTTTGCTGAGATGAGGAAAACGGGAGATGTCAGGTTTAGCAAACAAGTCGGAACGTGCTAGACCCTCAAATGACAAAACATTCAGGAATAGGACCTGGAATGCAGGATGACATTTTGTTGAGTGATTGGATCGCAAATGGAATATTCAATTGCAGCAACAATGAAACTCAGTAAGGAGAAAGGATTTCAGTGTGTACAAGTCCTTTTCTGGGAAAGGAATGCCTTACCCTGGCACGGGACTTAATGCGGCTGGTCCTGCCCAAACTCTGACAAGCTCCTGGGTGCAGCCCATGAGCAGAGGACTCACTGCAGAGCGGCTGCACTGCTCAGAGCCCTCTGAGCCGGGCGTCAGGAAGGAGCTGGTGGGGCGGGGACTTTTCCCTCCGGGTGGGTGGGCCTCCTGAGGGCGGAGCCTGCTTGCTTTTTTGTGCTGAGAGCAGCTGGCTGTGCAGTGCTGTGGTTAGGCTGCTGGCACACAGGTACACAGAGGTCTGGTTGGTGCTGGTCGACTCCAGGGTCAGGGGGAATTTCCCCTTCTCTTTGCGAGTGACACTGTACCCGTCAGGGACATCTCCTGTTTCAACAAACTCAACGTTCCTTGAAAAGTAGATCAGCTTTAGACCCAGCCCTGGATCTTGTCGATACCAGTACATAGCGTCATGGTTCATACTCTGAGAACAATTCATCGTCAACCTCTTTTTGTTCTTCGTGATGAGGTGTCTTGGGGTCTGGGTCACCTCAGCTTCCGCGGGGCCTGTGAGGGAAGGAGAGGGAGCTGGAGGCAGCTGAGGAGGCCACTAGATGCTGTAACCTCCCGGAGAGGCTTAGGGCCAAGGCCCCCGTGTGACCTGCAACCCACCTGCTCCCAGGAGACAAAGCAGGACGCAGCTCAGCAGCTGGGGGCCCATGGCCGTGGCGCACAGGTGGCTGCCAGTCCTGGGGGCACCAGCTGTTTCTGAAATGTCTCCATCTCTGCAGCTACTGGGTCCCCGTTTTCAGGAGGAAGCCACTCCCCTTTCCTCAGAGGGCTGAAGCGAGAGCCAGGCATCCACACTGGCTGATGAGGGCGGGCAAGGCTGGCCGTCGGTGCCATTTTCCTTGCCTTCTGGCGAGGCTGCTGTGCCTTAGACAGTGTCTTCTTAGACTCTCGTCAGACATGGCAAATGTTTCTGTACTTTGGAACTCTATGATGAAAATCGGTGTGCCATTTTGGATTGTCACTTAGAAATAATGAGAACATGAAACTCATCATCCGAATTGCCCTTTCGTACTTTAGAAGTCTTCCCTTCCACTCTGCAGAAAAAACTCCAAGTTTCATCCTGTCTTTGTTTATCTGCTGTATATTTGTTAGCCGCTACATTTAAAAGGAGTTTGTGTGTAAAAATCGAGTCAAATCCACATCATGGATTATTTTATTGGTTAGTATCCTGTTCAAAATCCTAGACACGGGGCTCTTTCCTTCCCAGCAGGTTAGACTTGGGCGTGGGTGCTGGCGGCCCCTCGCCTGGACTTCTTCTTCCTCCACCTCCTTCTCCCGAAGGGTCTGGGAAAGGCAGAGGAGACATCTGCTTACTTCAGTCACCTCACGTTTCCACCAGTCAGCTCAGTTTCTTGCCTGCTTCGGGCGCACAGCTTGGCTTGCGCCTCAGGCTGCCCCACGCGGAAGGTCCTGTCCCTGGAGGTGATGTCGCAGCCAGCCTGCGGTGTTTCCGCTGCTCTGCATGGGTGTCCTCAGCTCCTCTCCCTCCGGCTGTTCTGGGTCACTACATCTTTCCTGCACCGAGGCGACTCTCCTGGGCTTGCCCGCAGTGTTCTTTCTCCCCAGGACACCTTTTAGCCTTCCTGTGCTTTGTCGGAACCAAATTCTGTTTGGAGGGGGGCGAGGAGCGAGAAGGAGATGCCCCAGCCTCCCAGTCGCTTCCAGCCACAGTCAGGGCTTCACAGAGCCCTTCGGGTTGTGCCAGATCATTATTCTCTCCAGGCAGGAAGTGGGCCCTCCTCCCAGGTGTTGGGCACCTTCCAGCCTCAGGGATGGCTTTTTTGCCCCCAGTGCTCTGCGTGGTGGCGGCTCAGCTCCAACCGTCCCTATGCCGTGCGAGGGAGGCAGACGTGGCTGCTGTCATGACCTCTAAGCAGGAGCGTTCTCTCTCTTTGTAGTTCTGCACCACTCCTTCCGCGACAAGACCGCTGGGGAGCGAACCTGGCCATACTTCAGCCCTGATGTTTGTGCTGCCCAGCACGCCCTCTGTAGCCAAGCTATAGGTACAGCTGTTTTTTTTTCTAGTTTAATTACATTAATTAATTAATTTTTCCCTTAAAAAAATTGAAGTATCATTGATATGTAATCTTATATTGGTTTCAAGTATACAACATAGTGGTTCAACAGTTACCCACATTATTAAATGCTCACCCCCACTAGTGCAGTTACTATCTGTCAACATAGGAAGATATTACAGATTCATTGGCTGTATTCTCCGTGCTGTACTACCATCCCTGTGACCAACTTATATTGTGATTGAGAATTTTGTGTCCCTTTATCTCCCTCAGCCAGCCATCCACCCATCCCACACCCTCCCCCATGGTAACCACTAGTCACTTCTCAGTGTTTCTGAGTCTACTGCCATTTTGTTTAATTTGTTTTGTTTTTAGAGTCTACGAATAAGTAAAATCACATGATATTTGTCTTTCTTTGCCTGAATTATTTCACTTAGCATAATACCCTCTAGGTCTAGCATGTTGTAGCAAATGACAGGATTTTTTTCTTTTTTATGGCTGAATAATATTCCATTGTGTATATGCACCACATCTTCTTTATTCATTCATTTATTGATGGCACAGGTGTTCTTGAGGGAAGGACAGTGGTTTTCATCTTCAGGAGCCCTCCAAAGCAAATAACTTCATATTACTTAGTAAACGTCATCACCCTAAATTTCATCTTTAGAAGTCCTCCATAGTTTACCCACATCCAGAAAACCAAACTCACTATCTATTTACACTCCTGTCCATTGGATTTTTCCATGTTCCATGGTTCTTCCAACATCATAGTGGTGGATAATTACCACTCAATAATCTGCAGTTTATCTCAAGCACTTTCCATTTTAGATTAACCCCGGGTTGAGGAGGCAGAGGTTCTACATTCCTGTCCCCACCAGCCGATTCACTCTCCTCAGACACACACCTCTTCCTCCTCCCCACACCACCGCTCTCTTCTTTCTTCCTCTCTATCAACAAGATTGTGAAGCAATGCAGTTAACATGAGCCCCCAGTATGCTTATGTTAGGACCCAGGTGCTGTAGCTTCCCTTCCCTGCTTTCTAGAACCTACCCTCTGATCTCTCTTTCCCAAGGTTACCACATTCAAGAGTTTTGGAAATTTTACTTGTCAATGTGGGAAGGCTCTTATGTCCCTAACAGAAGGATGGGAAGAAAGGAGAATCTTCTAGATGGTCAGTTGTGCTGAAACATCTCTCTTCATCTTTTGTACCTTAATGTAATGCATTTCATTCTATGCTCTCCATCTCTGCAGGCTTTTCCCTGTACTTCTTCAGCTTTTGTTCTCAGCCTCCTCCTCTAAGGCACACCTTAAATCTGCTGCATCTCTCAGCCATCCTTCCTACATAAATAGTCTCTTGATAACAATAATTATGTCTGCCTCTACCCAACTAGGGAGTCATTTCTTTAAAACCCCTGTAGGAAAGTACATGTTTATCCCTTTGAATATCCACCAATACTTATGCTGTGGGTGATCCTCAGACCAGATATAGACTAAAATTTTTACCACACTCTAATCCCCATTTTACATATGCTCAGGCCTTTTCAGTTCTGAAGAAGTCTCTACCCTATATATTTTCCTATACTATATGATTAACCTTTGAAAGACCTCATTATTTGGCAAGATGTGGTGAGAAAACAATTCATGTGGGAAAAACAAAGGAAAGGAAATAACTGGGTAGGTGGGGCCTTTGCATGACCTTGTGGGGTAGGGGTGGGGTGCCTCAGGCAGGGTCGCTGCGCACCTTGGATTAGCAGTTTCTTGCAGAGATTGCAGTTGCCTTGCTGAATTGCTGGTGCAGAGGACTCACGTGTCCTGTTACAGCTGGAAGACTCCAGGGTCAAGAGGAGATAAATCTTGTTGTCCTTTCTCTCTCCCTCTCTTCTGTCTCCCATCCTCTCTCTTTCCCTCTGCAGGCTTGCATGTTTGTGTGGCCTCCTTACAGTGCAAAGTGAATGGTTTCTTTAGATAGTCATGATGACAAGGTTCAGTTTTAATCTCCTGCTCTTTGGAAGGTGACTTCTTGGGCCCTTCTTGCCTTCCTCAGCAGCACCATGGGAGCTCTGCGCCACTTAGCAGAGGCTGTGCCTACCACGTGGGCCCCTGTTAGACCAAAGGAACGGGTTCTTTCCAAGAGCATAGCCCCTCTCTGAAGCCACCAACGACTGTGGGGCTCTCTGCTGGAACATCCTGATCCTAAACCCGGGGAGATAGGCATTTACAGAAAGGGAGCATGCCGAGAGCGGGAACCAGTGTCATCGCCTTTAAAAATGACACTGTCTGATTCAGGTTCCTGTCCTTAATATCCCTTTGCCTCCTGGTAGGTGACTTCCAGAGTGGCTTTCTCCATCAGCTAACTTCTCTCAGCTGCTTGGAGTAGGTGTCTGTGTTTGTTTTCTATCGCTGCTATAACAAATTATCGTAAACATAGTGGCTTAAAACAATGCAAATATATCATCTTACTGTAGGTTAGGAGTTTCACATGGGTCTCACTGGGTTGAAATCCACGTGTGGCAGGGCTGTGTGCCTTTCTGGAGGTTGTAGGGGAGAACCCCGCTTTGGGAAATTACATGATGACCCTGCTACATGTCCAATCTACCTACTCAACACCACAGGTTCAGATTTTAAAGATTATACCTGTGAAGGGGCACAGAACAGGCTCCCCTGCCACCAGGATGTACCTTGTTAGCATGTGGCAATTGAGACCCTGTGGGCTCCTGAGAAACTTCTGCCTCTCCCTCACAGCCTAAAAGAATCTAAATTGGAGTCTTTCACAAAAATGGGGTTATTATGAGAGATAAATTTTATCTAAGTGTGGCAGGGCAAACATCTAACTACCAAACATCTGGTCTGCTTCTCACCCTGTGCATTGCCCTTCTCCCTGGGAGGCCCCAGGCCCCTGTCCCATTCCTTAGTTCAGGATGGTATATATGCCTGTGGGTAAAACTGCAGTATTTCCAGAATCTCTCCCCTGGCCTTAGTGCATCTCCATATCAATAGGTGTTTCCAAGGGGTAGAGAGAAGTAGTCCATCTCCATGTCAATAGGTAATTACAAGGGCCAGCAGGGCTCATCTGGACTGGAGAGGTGGGGTGGACTGCTCTTCTTCTGAAGCTGGATGAGATGCTGGACGACCGCTTGTAAGAAATAAATGGGTTTGTTCTACTTTATTTCTCCCTTTGACTGATTTTGGTTTCAAAGGTATTTTGCCCCAGGATTTTCCCCCCAGAGTTATAATGCTTCATTTCATCTTTCTGTCTTTGAACCTCTCACATATGTGAGGTTCCCATATGTAAAAAATTTGATTCTCTCCTGTCAATTTGTCTCACACGTCAATTTGATTTTTAACAGCAAGAGGAACCTTGAAGGGTAGAGGACAACTTTTCTCCCTATCACTGGCATCTATCCAGGTGTGGTTCTGCTCCTTCATAATCCCTGTGGGCAAACACTTCATTCCTCTTTTATCTTCCTCCCACCACTAACCTTTGCCTTCTTGGTAATCCTGAACCCACATGTTGTTGTCTGCAAGGTTTTCATTACCCTCTGCAGCCTCTCTTCTCACGCTCAGGCATTCCACATCAGAGGAAGTCCTCTGTCCTTTGTGTTTTCCTACACAATAGGCTTAACTCACTGACAGACTCCACTGTAGAATCTTTGAAGGATCTTTGCAAATATGAGGGTTTTTTCCCTTTACTTAATCAAAATTCGACTTCATCAAAATCTCCCGATGTTTGTGTTTGAAAAGGGAAGTTTGCCTTAGGAAATATTTGCATGGGGTAAATGCCCTCCAGCCCTGAGAATACCAGTCCAGGGCAAAGACTTTGGTCAGTGTAGGAGAGTTGTCTTAGAGGGACAAGAATGGGAAAAGAGAAGAGAAGTAAGGAACATTAAGGTCAGGGCCATAGTGCATGTTGTGAGGCAACTCCTCCTAACCGAGGGCAGGATGCTCGTGTCCCTTCATTCCCTGGTTTGCCTCTTTTTGTGCAGAGAGGATGTGGCTCTGCCACACTGTGGATTCACTGCTGGCGCAGAAGTACACAGCTGTCTGATTGGTGCTGGCCGACCCCAGGGTCAGGGAGAAAGATTCTGTTTCAGTTCGAGAGACATGATACCCTTCGGGGACATCTCCCTTTTCAATGTCACCGCGACCATTCGAGTAGTAGATCAGCTGCAGTCCAAATCCTGGATCTTGGCGATACCAATACATTGAAGTATGAGTCATATTCTGCGAACACTGTAGAGTTAACTTCTTCCCTGCTCCTGAGATCATGTGTCTTGGAAATTGTGTGACTGCAGCATCCTTGAGGCCTGTGGGAGAAAGGAGGGTGATCAAATAAAGACAGAGTCTGGGATGGGGAGACTGATGCTAACATTCTGAAGGCACACTCTGGAGCTGGAGCCTGGGAAGCCAGAGACTGGGATTCTCGCCTGTGCCCGGGACTCACCGACTCTGATGAGGCAGATGATGACACCACAGAGAAGCCTGCTGCCCATGGCAGCGTCGGGGGAGGAATGCTGCCTGGCCTTGTGATGAAATTAGTCTCCATGCCAGCACTTTTCATCTACTTCCTGGCAGAGACTGCACCCTCCTGCCTCACTGCTCAGAAAGGATTAAAAGATTAAAAGGCTCCAGACTCATCAGACTGTGGTGGTTTCATTCATCAAGGTCACCTAACTGTTTATGCTGTTCTCTTGAAGAATTAGCAGGGCAGTTTTTTGCCTCTGTGAATTTCCTAATGTCCCTTATTTGACATGTCCTTTCTGGAATGGTGAATTTGTGTCTTTTGAATCTTTCTAGACTATTGTGGTAACTGGAGTCGTGTTCCATGGAGGCTGGAATGTTTCCTCTGAACACTTCTCTTGCAAATCTTCCCCATTTTACCCTCATACCCAACTTCAAATTCCACTCTAGAAGCACTTTCATCTCCTAAGCCAGCCTCACCTGAATTCATTTCCATGAACGCTGTTTGATTTCTGCATCCTTCCAGAGAGGATGCTGCAGGGACTGATTCTAAGGGGAGTGAGAAGGTGCGGTTGATGCTAGGGTTCTTGTTTGCAGAGTCGAAGAATGAACTTAGCAAACACCCAAGGTAGGAGAGTCAGGGTAGAGGCTTTTATTGACAGAGAAAGAGAGAGGACAGAGCTCCTGGCTAATGCCAGAAGGGGACAAGAGAGTCTGGGGTGGTGCATTGTCTGGGGATTTATAGGCGGTTGAGGATTTTGCGGAACTGAGGGCTTAGGGTGTGGACTTGTACCACCTGCCCTGGTCGTTGTCTGTTTGCTAGGGCTGTTTACAGTGAAGTCGTGGGTTATGCTGAGATACCCTTCTTTATTGGCGGAACACTCAAACATTCCAGGCCAAGTTGCTTTTACTTTAACTGATCTCACTGAAAATGTCTATATTCCTAGTCTGGTATCTTTACCTTAGAGAATTAGTGTGACCTTGGCTTTGCATACTGCTTAACACAGAGTTTCAAAAGGGACTTCTTTACATTGTTACATTGCTTTGACTGTAAATATCCTGCCTTGCTTTTTCCGGAGGCCCTCACCCTACTCTGACTACACCCATGGTCCCTGTCTCATGGTGGCGGGAATGGGGCAACCAGATACATAAGAGGTGTCTAAACATGCTCAGAGACTATTTGGATCTGGTGTAGCAACTTGTCTTACCAGGCATTCCACTAGATAGACCTGGGTGTGGACAAATCTGATGTAAATTCTTTTAAAAGCTGTCTCCCTCTGAGTGATCTAGTAACTGCTCTGAAAATATATGCCTTGGGAAAAAAAGCATTTTAAGGAAATTGTGGGATGCTAGTCACCACAGATGAACAGAAGCTCATATGTCATTGATGGGGTTTCTGCTATTTAGCATTATTTCTCAGAAGATGCACTTTTCCCCCCTCAAATTCTAGGTCACCTGAGGATATGGCTGTGAATTGCTGCAGATAAACTGCTAGCACAGAGGTGTGTAGATGTCTTCAGGGCCAGGAGGAAACTCTTCTCCTCCTTCTGGAGACACTGCTCATATCAGGGAATCTTAGCAGTGCTGCCAGCAACAGGTGAGCCTTGGATCAGCTGTGTACCCAGCCCTAGGGCTTGGTCACACCAGAACATTCTGTCATGACCAAAGTTTTAAAGACATTTGGGGAAAGCTTTTCTTCCCTCTGTCCTTCTCTAGACATCCAGGTTCTGGATTACTCTAACATCCAGGTGACCTCAGGGAGAAAGATGAAATTACAAGCAGTGTCCACCAGGAAGCCCAATGTTTCAGTCATTAAAAAAAGCTTGCAGGAGGATGCTGTAGCCTAGAAATCCCAGCATCTGGTTTTCCCTGTGTTGCATCATCTCATCCATTCCCAGGGGACAAAAAGGCCGTCCTCAGAGGAGCCTGATACCCGTGGCAGGATAGGAGAAGATGTGGGTGTCAGCCTCTAGGTGTTTGCCTGTGATGTCACTGTCCCTGCCTGTGTCCGCAGCCCCACATCCTATAGAGATGGAGTCTCTCCTTCTTCATAGAGCCCCACTACGCATTTGACCTTCCTGGACAATTCACACTGGGAAAAATATTTGTTTGCAGTTTATACATACTATTCCCTTGCATTCTTTTTGAATCACATGTGGTTCTTCAACATGACATTCCTTAATGACTACCATTGCCATCAGGTTAGTGGTTAGCATGGAAGGCTCAGGAAACTGCCTGGATTTGAATATTGGTTCTGCTACTTACTCTCAATTTAGGTAAGGATATGAACTGGTTTATGCCTCAACTTTACTATCTGTAATTTGTGCTAACTAAAGTACCTGCCTTGCAGAGTTGCTGTGAAGATGAAATGAATTCCTATGTTAAGTGGTTATAACAATGCCTAGTACTAGTAATCATTAAGACTGAGCTTGCAAAATGGTTAGCCAGTAGCACTGCTACTTATATTACTGCTACTAACATCATCATTTATTACTGAGTTTAATGTTTGTGTGGGGGATTGTTAGGCATTCCACATACATTTTCTCAACTCAATAAAACCTTTAGGAGCCATATATTATTGACTCCATTTTATAGAGTAGGAAATTATCTTTAGACAGGTTGAGCAGCTTGGCAAGACTTGCAAACGACCAGACAACTCTAATTCCAAAATTGGTCCTTTCGACTAGTAATAATGAAAATTTCAAGGATTTGTTGCCATATGCAGGTTCTATTTCTTCCTCTTCTTCTGTTTCCTCTTCCTCTCCCCCTTCTCCCTGTTCTTTTTATAACACTTTAAAAGTGTAAAACCCATTCTTAGTTTATGGGCCATAAAATGCAGGCCACCAGCTGGACTTAGCGTGTGCACCGTAGTTTGTCTTTCTATGCCATGGAGAGAAGCTTAGGACCAACTGGCTTCACGGGTGAGTTCTATCAAGTATTTAAATAATAATACCACTCCTATACAAAATCTTCTGCAGAACAGAGAAGAGGGACTATTTCCCAGTCTATTCTATCAGGCAGATAGAATAAATACCAAACACAAAGAAATCACAGGAAAACTAAGAACCAATATTTCTATGGACACAGGTGCAAAAATTCTCTATAAATTATTGGCAAACCTAATCCCAAAATATATAAAAACGGTTATGTACCATAACCAAGTGGGAGTTGTCCCATGTATACAAGATTAGCTTAACACCCAAAATCAAGAAACGTAATGCACCATATTAATAGTTAAAGGACACACCACATTATCATCTTGGTATTAGCAGTAAAAGAAACTTGATAAAAACAGCACACATTCATGATAAAAACTCTCAACAAATTATAAATAGACAGACTTCCTCAGCTTGGTAAAGAGCCTGAATAAAACATCCACCTTAATGGTGAAAGCTTGCAAAGGCTTTGTCTTTTATGCTGACAGCCAGGCAAGGGTGTCTGCTCTCATTATTTTTGTTCAGCATTGTCCTGGAGATACTAGCTAGTGTAAACAGGTGAGAAATTGAAATAAAAGGCATTCAGATTGGAAAGGAAGATGTAAAATTGTCTTTATTTTCAGACTACATGATTTTGTACATTCAAAATGCTACAAAACTTATAAACTTCTAGAATTAACAAATTAGTTTAGCGAGGTTTCAGATACGAGATCTTATCAAAAATGCCTTTCATTATACTAGTAACAATCAAAAAGTGCAATTGAAAGTTGTTTTCACAATCCCATCATAAAGAATAGTACTTTGCAACATAGTAAACAAAGAAGTGCAAGACCTATACATGGAGAACTATAAAATGTTGAGAGAAATAAAGAAGTTCTAGATCAATAGAAAACATTCCATGATCATGGAAGATTCAGTATGGTTAAGATAGAAATTCCTCCCACATTTATCAGTGGATGCAATGCAATTCCTAACAAAGTCCCTGCAGGATCTTTTGTAGAGATTTAACAGCCTGATCCTCAATTTACATGGGAATGCAAATGATTTTAATATTAAAACAATTTTGAAAAAGAAAGACACAGTTGGAAGGTTTACACTGGCCAATTTTGAAAAATAGTATAAAGCTACAGTAATCAAGAGAATATGGTATGAGCACGGGATTAGCACACAGATTAAAAGAACAGAAGACCAAGTCCAGGTCTCATGTCAGAGCTCAGCACCCACCTCTTCTCAGGAGACATTGTGCCCTCTAGCTGATAACTGCATTTTGTCTATTGCCTGTGCAACAATAGATGGAGTCAAGGCTCCAGGTCTGGTCCAGTGTGCATGTAGACCAACATCTGTAATATTCCACGTGTCTAAGCCAGAAGACACATCAGTCTGCAGAAGAGCTGCCTGATGGTCAGGGTGGTCTCCAGAGAGATGCAGGGCTCAATGCAGGCAGTTGCTGGAGGATTTTCTTGGCACTACAGTTTCTTTGCCTTATGTCTCAAATAGATTTAAATTCCATTGATTTAGAGATAGCAGAGTGAAAATAATCAGTTTGGGTCCTATTTTTCCAAGCTCAAAGTTATAGATTTTGGTCCTGAAGTTGTAGGAGGAGGGATTGGGCTTGGGAAAGGAAAGAGACTTTGAGATGCTGTGTGTGAAGTAACTAGTTTTATGTGAGGAAGAAACCATTAGCCAAAGATGCAGACAGCTTGTGGAGGAAGCCAAAGGAACGTTTTCCTGTTTCTTAGCTACTAAAGGCTCTCCTGCAGGTGGCTATAAGGCAACTGTCAAGTAAAATGCCACATATCTTGAAGGACACAATGCATGCAAGCCTCAGCTGGACATCTGATTGCAATTAGATGCTGGAGGGAAGTCAGCCCTCACTGTGGGCTGGGTAGAGACTTGACCAAAGGATAGTTTCCCACCCAGACTGTTGCTCAGGCCCCACAGGGCCAAGGAGTCTGGGAAGATGTGTGCTGGCTTCTGTGGTTTCAGATGAGGTTTGTGAAGTTGGGGCTCCCTCACCCTGGTGGCGCCCTTTTGGCGCAGGCTGGAGGGGCCTGTGTAGCGATGTGTATTCACTGCTGGCACAGAGGTACTGAGATGTCTGCGAGGGGCTGGCCGACTGCAGTGTCAGCACAAAGCGGTCCTTCCTTTGTCTGGAGACGATGTACCCAGAGGAGCGCTCTCCTTTCTCTGTGGTGTTAACACCATACGAATAATGGATCAGCTGTAGCTCCATTCCTGCGTCTTGTCGATACCAGTACATAGTCTCATGGTCCATGGTTTGAGAACATTCCAGAGTCACCTTCTTTCCTCTCCCTGTAATACAGTATCTTGGGGTCTGAGAGACATCAGCATCCATGAAGCCTGAAAGAAAGAGACAAAAACTGGCCACAGAGTCCAGGATGGGTCTTGATGCTGGTGTGAACGTGGGACAGGGAAAAATATTCCTTCCTGAGTTTAGAGAACTCTGTGGTGGTGTGGCTATGACCTACCTGCCCCCAGAAGGTAAAGGGCCACATAGCAGGGGAGCCTGACAGCCATGGCAGTTAGGTGTGAAGGTGCCTCCCAGTCCTGGGGAAGTGGGATGGGCTCTGGACAAAGTTACCATGTGACAACACAGTCCCTGCAAACATCCGGGACCCCACAGCCATCCTGCTGACACAGCAGTGTCATCTCTGGCCCTGTTCCATCAAAGGACTACATTCTTGTTCACCTCTCTCACGCAAAGAAGGCTAGATACTTTGCTTATTCATCTTAACTCAAGTTCTACTCTTTTTCTCAAAACAATAAATTGCAACTGTTTTGCAAGCTGTGAAGGAGAGGGCCAGAGAGCTTCAGAAGGCTGCCATAGGAGGATTTGGCCTTAGCAGGAAAGCTGGGAAAGGAAGTGATGTTTGAGGTGAGTCCTGAAGGGTGCACTGGAATGAACTCCGCGAAGCTGAGAGAGGAGAACTTTCAGAAGAAGGGCCCAGTGGACCGAGTGGCTGATCAGACAGGGCACAGGGAAGCACTTTGGGAGGATTAAATGAGGCAACCCAATTCGCTAACCCATTTTCTCAGTCTTATTTCTCACCGACTCAGTGCTCATATTTCTAACAACTTTCCCAACATAGGCTCCATGACATTAAGTCATCTTTCTTTTAACTGCACCATCAATCATGCCAGAACAGAAAAATTCAGATCCACAGCTCTTTCCAATACATGCTTTAGTGACATCGCCTGAAAGTTTTTTGGGTATTAGTGCAGTAAACAACATCTAGACCAAGTACTCTCCAGTCTCCTCTCTTCTCCCCGGGCCTTCTCAACAGAAAAGTCTTTAGCTGTGATGGTGAGTCATGAAGGCTAATCTCAAGAGCCCTCCCCCTGGGTTGGGTCCCTCTGCCGTAGTTCACTAGGATCCACAGTTGACAGTCAACAAAACTGTTGCTTATATGCTGCCGACCTGAGGTTTGGGATTTTGATTATTACGGCTCTATTGATTGAAGATCACCTCTTCAGT
This sequence comes from Phataginus tricuspis, assembly GCA_029783875.1. Lineage (NCBI taxonomy): Eukaryota > Metazoa > Chordata > Mammalia > Pholidota > Manidae > Phataginus > Phataginus tricuspis. The sequence goes on along the minus strand of JAQQAC010008880.1, from coordinate 77,912,161 downwards.
CTTTCTGTATTTTATATGTAACGCTCTCAGGTTCCTGCTCACTCTTGCTTTCTCATCTATCCCAGGGGAATATAACAGTTATGACTCACCAAACTCTGACTCTTTCTTGTTGCATTAGGGGCTCCTTCAAAAGAAGGTTAATTATGAAAATCAAATGACATTTGGCCTTTGATTTTACTGTGAAAACTGGTCTAACCTTAATAGGCAGTGTCCAGGAAGAAAAATAAAGAAATGAAATTGTACTGCCCCCTGCTGAAAAAAAAGGTGAAATGAGTGACTAGGCACTTAAGAGATGTGGGAAGATTCTTTCTGATGAATTTTAAGATTTAAGGATGAGAAGACATAAGGAGGAATGATGAGTTGAGAAGGTCCTCAGCAGTGACAAGATATAAGATCATTTCTACAGGAGGAGTGATTAGAGAAAAAGGGAAGAACAGGAGGGGTAGATCTTGGGTCGGGAGTACATATGAGAGGGGCTCAGGTCCTACTCAGACGAAGAGGTTCTTGACGGCAGAGACACAGCACCTACCTCTAGTTGCCCAGTACAGGAATAACTCAGGCATGGCCACCTTTCTGGTATCACTAGAGAAGTCTCTGGAGCAGCTGCTGAGAATTTCTAAATGTCAACAATTAAGGATACAGGAATTGTCAAAGATAATTGTTACATATGTCTTTTTACACATTTTTGTCTAGTGAAACACCCTCTCTCATTTTCCAGTCTTCTTATAAAATTATGCATAACCAAACATATTTTCTTCCTTTTAAAAGGACTAGTAGGTGGGGGTGTGGAGGACTTAAATATACATGCACCAGAACGATGAGAAAAATGTTAGAACATTTGGAAGAAAATCCTGAAGAATGACGTAAAACATGTTTGAGTCTATTTTCCTTTCCTCCCTCCCTCCCTTCTATTTTTCCTTTGCTAAGTCAGACATCAGGCTCAGTTCTAAGGTATAAAAATTGGGGGGACATCACTTAAAGTAAAGAATATATGGTCTAGGGAAGAGACATAAAATGAATTATGAGAGATTCCAATAGTTTTGGAACTAGTAAGAGCTGAGTCTTCTCTGTCTGTAGGAGTCATAAGCTAATCTCTGAGCTAAGAATTAAAGGATGTACTGGAGTAAGCCAGGCAGTCAAGAAGCAGTAGCCCAGTTCAGATACGGGAAAGAGCGTTTGCCCAGGTACAGTCCTGCCATTTGGCTTGGCCTATTCAGGAAAGTATGAAATGCTCAAGTGAGCTTGAGTCTCAAGTGCTGGAGTGAATGTAGAGGAATTGGCCATATTTTTAGACAGAGACTCGTTCCTGAAGGGCTTTGAATGTCATGTGAAGAATATCAGACAGGCTGGTGGCAATGTCTAAGACAGGATAAGGCATGGGAAGTAAGAGGCTGATGGACCAAGGAGAAGGCGTTGCCTTTTTCCTAGGGAACAGATGCTGAGCGTCTGCTCTGAAGTCGATGCAGGGAGCAAGGAAGGGACAGCCGAGTCACATAAATGTGTATATCGGCAACTGTGGTGTGTCCCTGCCTCTCCCTTTAGGTGTGAAGGATATTTCCCCCCACCTGCCAGGAGTGCTGCTGGCTGACACCCCTCTTTGCGAATTGCCTGGGCTAAGGAGACTCCTCTTCCCCCAACAAGGGCATGCTCCTTCTCAGGGCCACCCATAACCTATGATGTGGCCACGCAGACAGTGGGCCTGAGACCAACCTGCTCTCCTCGACTCCGGGTGAGTGCAGAGCTCCCTGTGGGTCAGCGGCAGCCTTCACTGGGACACAGCCCAGCTTCTCTGCTTTGTCCTCCTCCCTTCTCTCCCCTTCTTCCATGTTGATAGCAAGAGGATTTTCTAATGATATCTGAGGAACACTAATCGCCCTTACAGTCTGTTTTCTAGAAAACCAACCCTATGGCAGGGTGGGATATAGAAGTCATAGATTTGTAAATGGATGTTATGTGAGGGCTTGTGGAAAAGAGGAGCTGGACTGATCTCCCCAATCACTGAGACAGAAACACAGTGTTTGGGCCGGAATGGGTGCGGGTGGGGGTGGGGGACAGTTAGCTCAGTAACAAATTATGTGAGTTTGCATTGTGGAGCATCCAGCCAGGAGAGAATTTATCAGTGAGGAACTTATGAAAGAAATGGTTATGATCACGGATGGGCAGGTTATGGAAGAATATTTATACTCAAGGAAAAAAGGAGGCAGAAGAAAAATCTAGGGAAATGTACTAGAAATGTCCACTAAACAATTGAATGGAACAGTTAATAACTAGTAAGAGAAGAATTACTATTACAGATGAGCCTTTGAGGATCGTAAAAAAGCACAGAAAAGTTCCTTGGCATAGAAAGCAGGGAATTCAACTCTATAGAAAACTGATTTTTTAAAGGAAAAGCAGATGAGATACAACTCTTCTTTTTTTTGGTATCGTTAATGTACAATCACTTGAATAACATTATGGTTACTAGACCTCCTATTATCAAGTCCCCCCCACATACCCCATTACAGTCACTGTCCATCATCGTAATAAGATGCAATAGAGTCACTACTTGTCTTCTCTGTAAATACTGCCTTTCCTGTGTCCCCCCACTCCTACATTATGTGTGCTAATTGTAATGCCCCTTTTCCCCCCTTATCCCCCCTTCCCACCCATCCTCCCCAGTCCCTTTCCCTTTGGTAACTGTTAGTCCATTCTTGGGTTCTGTGAGTCTGCTGCTGTTTTGTTCCTTCAGTGTTTTTCTTTGTTCTTATACTCCACAGATGAGTGAAATCATTTGATATTTGTCTTTCTCCGCCTGGCTTATTTCACTGAGCATAATACCCTCTAGCTCCATCCATGTTGTTGCAAATGGTAGGATTTGTTTTCTTCTTATGGTTGAATAATATTCCATTGTGTATATGTACCACCTCTTCTTTATGCATTCATCTACTGATGGATACTTAGGTTGCTTCCATTTCTTGGCTATTGTAAATAGTGCTGAGATAGACATAGGGGTGCATCTGTCTTTTTCAGCTGTGCTGCTGCATTCTTAGGGTAAATTCCTAGAAGTGGAATTCCTGGGTCAAATGGTATTTCTATTTTGAGTTTTTTGCGGAACCTCCATACTGTTTTTCACAATGGTTGTACTAATTTACATTCCCACCAGCAGTGTAGGAGGGTTCCCCTTTCTCCTCACCAACATTTGTTATTGTTTGTGTTTTAGATGTTGGCCATCCTTACTGGTGTGAGGTGATATCTCATTGTGGTTTTAATTTGCATTTCTCTGATGATTAGCGATGTGGAGCATCTTTCCATGTGCCTGTTGGCCATCTGAATTTCTTCTTTGGAGGAGATACAACTCTTAAATGAGACTAAAAATTTTAAAAAGCATGACATTTTTTTCAGATTAGTAGAAAAATAAGTCAGTTGGATTCTTTGTGTCTGAACTATCACCGAGTCATGGACTCCTTCACTGACATAATTGAGGTTTATGGGATGAGAAGACAAAGGGGCTGAGGAAGGTTTGGGCTTGGATCTCGGGCAGACTTTGTGTCATGCTGTGGCAGCCCTTGGTCAAATATTTTTGTGCTTAGAGTTCACGGGTTCTTAGGAGGGTCCCCTTACAGGAGAGCCAGGGGTTTATTCCAATACCTTGAGAGAAAGGGGAATCTCCAAGCTCTCAGATTTGGTTCCATGGTAGCGATCAGACAAAGGTTTTGAAATGTAGTCCATCCAGATAACGAGATTCTTAACCTGTCTGCTCCTGCACGTTAAGGTTAATCTCAGTAGAGATGGAAGTGTGAGACAGTAGATGAAAGATAAAGATAACTTTTATAGATAGCAGCCTTTGAACTTCGGCTTCTGAGTCAGATTTAACGACAATTACATTTACTTAGAAGGAAGTTTCAGAAAACCAGCTGGCCAGTTTGCTCTCAGTATAGAGACGACCAAATTCAGAGCTGAACAGGGGCTCAAGCCTGGGGAAAGAGGGCCTGGGAAGGGCTGGCAGGAGGAACAGGATGGAGTAGGCATGTTGCAGAGTGGGTGGAACTGGGGCAAAAAGACCACTGAAAACCACCCTGTGAGCCCCTGAGGAACACTCGAACTGAGAACCGTAAGCGTGTTTCCCAGTGCTTGGATTCGCTCTCCTGGAGGAACACTACCGGGCTAGCCCCACGGGAATGGATAAGGAGGCTCAGCAGGCAGGGAGGGTAGGGTCAGTGTAGCCTGTGGTTTGTGTCATCACGTGGCCTGGGGACATTGACCTCAGGTGGCCCCAAGCTCAGACGGAGGCTCGCACAGCACAGAACTCCTCAGACCTCGAAGGATGCCCACACCCCGCATCTAGGAAGCCTTCCGTGCCCTCCTGAGGAAACGTGCCTGTCTTTCTGTGGTGAGAGCAGGTGGCCAAGAACCACTGTGCAATTTACTGCTGGCACAGAAATAAAGGGCGGTGTGGCTGGGGGTGGGAGTCTCTAGGTACAAGGAGAATTTTGCCTGCTCCTGCCGAGAGACGCTGTACCCACTGGAGACCTCTCCTCTGTTAGTATCATTGACAACCAAGGAGTAGTAGACCAGCCGGAGCCCTAGCCCTGGGTCCTCTCGATACCAGTACATAGAATCATGGCGCTTAGTCTGAGAACATTCCAGTGAAACGCTCTTTCCGGTCTTTGTGACCCTATTCCTTGGCGTCTGGGTAACACCAGAATCCAAGGAGCCTGTGAAGAAACAAGAAGAAATAAGACAGAAATTGGAAATAGCACCTCTTGCCGCAGTCTCAAGGGACAGTCTCAAGGACAAGCCAGGATGCGGCCAATTTAAGGCAAGGATTCCTCATGTTTCCCAAACTCACCTGTTCCCAAGAGACAAAAGGCCACACAGCAGAGGAGCACAGAGCCCATGGCAGGGAGAGGCAGGGTGGAGGCGTTGCAGGCTCTGAGCATTGGTGGAAACAGGGCAGGGAAGTAGGAAATTGGAAGGACTGGGGCAGCGATGGGGTTGCCCCTCCCGGCTCACCAGGTGTGCAGCCACACCCCTTCCCCGGGGCCTAACCTCCTCCACTCGCCCCTGCCTCACATCCTGTCAGAGGACCGCTCTTCCGGGCCTCCTCCTCTCTTCCAGGCCCTTCAGGAGAGCAGCGTCCCTCCAGGATGCCTTGTCCTCCCAGCTGAACAGGTTACAGGGAAATTAGTCTCACTGGAAGGTTGTGACACTATAACACTCTCTTTTTTTCTGCACTTAGTCATTTTTTTCTTACTCAGGTCTGGGCAAGCTATGACTTGGAATATACTCACCACGAAGTTTGAGAGTTTTCTTTTTTCAAGGGGCCCACCCAGCCCTACCTTGCTCCACAAGGCTGCTGTCCTTCAATGGCAGCTGACTCTCTGGACACAGATCGTAACTGAAAATACAGGCTCCTTGGAGGGAGTTCTTAAGGTGGGCATGGGTCTCAAAGAAATACTTAACACCTTCACTCATATCTTGAATCAACTGAAAACAGTTCATTACAGAGGCCATTTTAGCATCACGCAAATTCTTCCTGGTTTTAGACAAAAGTGTTCAATTTTTCAGTGCAACAAACGACAAAGCCAGCACAGCTGGGACGATAGTGCGAAACCCTGTCTGATGTGCTAAGTTGATGTCCTTTGGGACTCCAGGTCTGTGCTGATCCAGGCTCCGCCTCTTCCACGATACAGCGCGGCATCCTACCCCAATCGGTCCTGCTGTGGAGCCCATTGGGAAAATTTTCCTTTTAATATTTTTCTTTTGATTAGGAAATTTTCTAACATATGCAAAGTAGATGCAGTAATATAATGAGCTTCCAGGTCCCCCAGACCTGGCTTCAATAATTGCCAGCTCATGGCCTCTTCTGTTTGTTCCCCACCTATTTCTCTCACTCATGAGTTATTTGTGTAGCCACTGCTGTGTCCCAGGCTCCTTTTACAGCTAGTGAACACATCCTATGCGACAAGTTCCAGGGTTCTTGCCCTTCTCTTTCCGGGTAGAGTTCTCCATTAATGATCCCAAAAGAAATGTGGATTTATCCTAGTGACTTGCTTCTCCAGGAGCTCGATTAATACAAGTAGGGTAATTACAATGAAGATTATCATTTTGGGTTTGTCCCCAATGGGAAAAATATTGTTGCCCTAATTCTTAAAGTAAATGTGCTGTTTTGCTGCCCCCTGCTCCCCTGCTGCAGACAGCGATTTAGTGGCAAACTGGGAGCTGAGTATAAACTATTATTACCCAGGGTCACATCAGTTTAGAGGACATAGGACCCAGGTCAGGGGAGTCCTACAGGAGAAGTTTGTTAGATGCCTGGCAAGGAGAGGAGAAGTAGAAATTGTTCTGGGAGCAGAATCTGCACCACAGGAGGAGTGAGAGACTATTATCAGAGGAGACACGTACTTGGATGAGAATAGAATTGAAGAAGACACCTGTATTTCTGGACAACTGAGAGGCTCCTTGATGGCACAGACCAAGACCCCCCCTACTCTGGGCTGGCTCATGTAGCTCCCAAATCTGACAGATAACTCACTCTTCCTCTGACCCATGCTCCAGCATGGACTGAGCAGAGACCCCCTCAGTCTCACTCACATGCCCTGCTCTTTGCCAGTGTGCTGTGTGTTCATGGATGTGGTCCTAGGGACGTTGAAAACTCATTTGTGAATTATTGATCTGTGTAATTAATACACATCCTCTGGCACAAAAGGTGCCAAAGGAGAAATGATTTTTTTTTATTACTGTTGGGTGCTTTCTGTGTCATAATAAACTTTGCCTACCTTCAACTCAAAAAGATGTTTTCCTCCAGATTTATGGTTTTAGTCCTTACAATTGGATCTGTGACCCATCTCAAGTTGATTTTATTTATGGTATGAGGTATTGGTAAAGTTTTTATGTTTCTCTCTTTTTCCCAGAGGCTAAAATTTCGTGTAGTGCAACTAGAAGCCTCTCCGTCCTTTCGTGTCTCAGGGACTAGGAGGTGCTCTGCAAGCACTGGTGGGATTCAGGTGGATCGGCTGTCGGATCGGGAGCTCAGTGAAGTCGGTGATGGCCCTGGATGGAATTGGCCGTAAAATAGATAATATTAGCCCAGTTTAAGTCTTTAAGAAAAATGTGTGGATTTTTACTGTCCCTTGCTGTAACCAGACAGCAGAACTCAGGAAAAAGGGAGAAAAAATTAATGTGAATCATGTTTACTCCAGGGAGCAAAAAGCACAGCTGAGTGGAGTGCAGCGTGTGCTCAGCATTTCCAGATGAAAGGAGGCTGTTGGCGGGTGATAAGTAGTTTTGGGGAGGCTGCAGTGGTTGGCAACTTTTCTATGATAAACAGACAGATGTGAGTAATAATGGGGAGACAGTACTCTGGATGCCCAGGGGATGGGGAATGGGAGAAATGGAGTGTAATTGCTCTACTGGAGTAAAATGCACCTGCTCAAGAAGAGCGACCACCTGTCTCCTGCCTCACACCCCGACCCCTACCTTGCACACACCTACTGGTTCTTTGAGGTCGGGGATGGGGATGCTGCCCGACGGGGAGGTGGTATTTCAGTGTACATCTAGCAGTATATCTAAGGAACTCCTACCAATCAATGGGAAAACTAGAGAACTCCCGTTAGAGAAATGGCCTATGGACATGAATAGGCCATTCTGAGGACAGAAATCCCAGACCAACATCTAAGGAAGAAGTGCTCAGACTCATTAGCCATCCAAAGCATGCGAAGGAAGAGGGAGAGAGGGAGAGGGCATTGTCCAGATATTTTCATTGTTTCCGGTTAATAGCATAGGAGTAGAAAGTAACTTCTCTCTTCCTATTAAATTTTTGGTTTTATTTATTTTTCTTAAATTGTTGTCTGCATCTTAATGGCAAACATAAAGTTAACCATATGTTCTAGGAGGGGGATGGAAGAGTGAGATTGGGACCTCTTTACATTGTTAGACCGGCAACAATGTTGAAAACTGGATAATGCCACAAGAGGACAGGGGGATATGGAAAGCTGTGTGCGCTTTTAAGCAAGATGTTAGACTTACATAGCCCTCTGGTGGTATTTAGGTACATTAAATGAAGATGTACAGCACTCCACATCTCAGCAATCATGATTCTGGTATATAACCCTATAGAATGATTATACAGGTCCATGAAGAGATATGCAAGCATATTCAGTGCCAGCACCAAACTGGAGGAAAATTGGGTGTCTATTCCCTGGAGCAGTGGACATGGGGTACTATGGATCATTTGAAGCAACAGACTAGATGCACACACAGAAAAACAAAGCATTTCACTCACTTGAGCTGAGTGGAAAAATCTAAGACCCAGAATGGCATGCATAATAAAGTTAGATTTATGTGATTTTAAATACATAATACACGGCAAGGGTTGAATGCTTCAGGAGAAGGTTCACGGCTGGGGCATGACCAGTCTGTTGTTTCCCCTGGGATTTTAAAGCCAGCCAATAAAGAGCTGAGCTGGTCTTTATTGGTGCGGTGGGATGATGACAACTGAATTTGTGACCCTTAGTGACTGTTGTCACCTTGAGGTGTGGAGGGAAGGAGAAAGAATACAAGGAGAGAATAACATAAAGCAGACAAAATAAGAGAAGGAAAACGAGAGCTGGAGAGGCAGTCATTCCAGACCCTGGCACAAGTGGTGTTTTCTCAGAAACACTCAGTGATGTTCCCCCATCACTCCTTGGCTGCTGTGAAACCCCGGTCAGCCATACTGTGACTTCCACTGTGGCTTAAGCTAGCTCGGGCTAACTTCTGTTACTTCCTTCCTACCTAACACAACACCTGCTTCCAGAGTTGGGTCCAAGATGAGTTTGTGCACCAAGAGGCACGGACATCTCAGCACTGTGGATTAGCTGCTGGCACAGAAATACAGTGCCTGCCGAGTCTTCTGGTTCAGAGGATCGGATTTCCAGGGGCATTAAGCTGAGAATTTGAGGAGCATTTAGCTGAGAATCTCTTTTTGACCAACTCAGTTTGAACAATAACTTGTTCATTCTGAAAATTAATCAGAAACTTGAACTCTTTTTTCTGGATCTGTTGATACCAGTAAACAACAGTATGTTCTTTTGGGGGGATACAGTCCATGCTTGCTTTCTGTCCTTTGCTTTTGACCAGATGTCTTGGAGTTTGGGCGACTCTGGCATCAATAAAGCCTGTAAAAGGAGGGCACAGAGCAATAGATAGAGCCTGGGAGGGTCCCTGAGGAGGGAAAAGCTGTGGCTGGGGGTTGGTAAGCCCAGAACAAGATTTTTTCTTTATGCTCAGGTCTTACCTGTGCCCAAGAGACCAAGTGCTACACAGCACAGGAGCCTGGAGCCCATGGTGGCATCCGAGTAGCAAAAGGAAGAGGCTTTTCACGCCCATCAGCGACCTTCCTGCGACGCGATTGCTTTGCACACCGATGGTCCTTCAGGTCCCTGCTTCATGTTCTGGGCCCAGGCACCCCATGCTATCAGAAGGAATGCTTTTATCCTCACTCAGAACATATAGCTTGTTTATATTTTATTCATTTACAAATATTCATTTTAAAAGCATGTTATTTTTTTTTTACTAACAGAAACTATAGATGCATATTTTAGAGAGTGAGAAAATAAATACAAAATATAACACCATATCACTGTCAAAGCCAACCTTAATTATATTCTTTCCAGACAAGTCACAGCTCTGTCTCTCAACTCCTTTGTCTTTATATTCTCTACCTTGATCACGCCCCTGTCAGCCTTAACACTCTGTTTTGTGTCCTTTTATCTCCTTAAAGAATCAGAATGCCGCAGCCTGTATTTCCAAGCATTTTATTGCTGGTATCTGAATCTATATTTTGGGCATAATTTCTCATCCCATAGTTTAATCCTTTATCGCTCTAGTCCAGCTCTACTGCACCTCAGTTTCTCATCTGGATATACTGTATAAGATTGCCTGTCTCCAGTTTGCATCTGGTAGTCCCGTAGACAATTCAAACCCTACCATCCCAGAGGGCAATTGCTACTGCTAACAAGATGCCGTATTATTTGAAGTTGTGGCCTTTGCAAGGAACCAAAGTCATATAGAGGCAATCGAAAAATTGTATCAATCGCCTGTGTGCTGATGACAAGCAAATATTTCCTCAAGCTTCAGGCCTCTCATTTTGCAACAGCCTCCAAGGCATTTCTATACTTAACTTCCATTAAATCAGAAACTCAACTACCTAGAAACTCCATTCTATCGATTCTCTCAAATTTGTTCAGTTGGATTTAATTCCTACCAGTTGATCATCTTCCTTCTCTTCAGTAATTTTCCCCAAAGTGTCGCTCCCTTGAATAGGCCTTTGCAGAAGTTGGTCTCTTTGTCCAGAGTGCTCCACCCACAGTCTGTCTGGAGAAGCTCAGATGTAACCTTCTCTCAGCTTTTTTTTTTAGCAATGTGGCTAGAACTCTGGGAAAGAATGCTTACTGTCGAGGTCGCCTCCAATGATGAGGGCTGGGCTTCAGGTTCTCCATCATCTCTGCAAAGCTGAGGGTCTCATTCATCACACATCATTCATCTTAACCTTGTTGGTGCCACGGAACTCTCTGGCAATCTGTAAATCTGAAGGAAATTCATATAGCCTCAGAAATAGTTTGCCTACATGGGCAATCTCAGATTTGTCAAAGGTGTCCTGATTAAAAAAAAAAAATTAAATCACTCCCTTAGACTGGTTTACAGACCTAGTTATGCCAATAGCAGATACTTACTATAATTGTATTCTAGTCCTGGGAACATGATACAACATCTATTGTCTGTTTTCCTATATCCCTTCTTCATGAACAGTATCCTCCGTCATCACCATTATCTCCATTATCATGATGTATATGTGATTCCTGAGGGGCATTGCAGGAATAGAAAATGACAGGGACAGTATGATAGAGATATACTTTCTTGCATGACAGACTGAATGAAGCCTTATGCTAAGGAACCCTGTAATTACAAATGATATTCCCAAAAGGAATAGCAAAAAGACCTACACAGTATGTACCTTAAAACGATCCCTTACAATAGTATGGGTTACTGATTCTGAGAGCCTTCAGGTCCCAGTGATGGATAAGATATACACTATTCTTGTTGACAGAATTTTAGATAATTCTAGAAGATTCAAGATCCTTGTTGCATTCATTGTTACATAGCGTCATGTTTCAGAGGTAGCTCAGAAGGAGTAAATAATGAAAAAAGTTATATTGTTAAACACCTTTTCCCTTATTGCAAAAGATTCCATAGTCTGCTACCATTCCATGTCTCCAAGGCAGTAATTCTTCCTCTGAACTACCAGTTATTTTCTAAAGAAACACTGAACGATAAACCAAGGAAATAATAAAAATTGTCACCTCCAATAGGATTGAGACAAGAGAAACAAGAGCAAGATGAAGCATTTTCACCCAAATATGTTGCTCAGTATATTAAAAGTAAGCTGCCTAAAGAATCCAATCAAAATAAAGTGGTTGCCAATCTGGATCCTGAGAGCTAGGGCACATTGAATTAGTTGGGCAGGAGGACGAGGAGAGACACGACTGTGTGTTGAAGGACTACAAGCCCGAGGAATGGTCCACAGAGGAGCAGGAGGAGAACTCAGACTGGATCAGAGCTGCACCCCCAAACTCTTCACTCTAAATCCCGGGCCTGGTGTCAAATACTCCCTTTAGTTATTCATAACTCACGGTGTATTTCCATAAGCAAAGTATGCCTCTTTGCCAAGTGCACTTTGCAGAACCTTCACGAGTTTTTTGATATGTTTGAATTAGTACATTTTCCCTGGAAGCAGAGCAGTGCTGACAGTTGGTTCACGTAGGAACTGAGGCTGACGTGAGCTGACACGTTATTGCTGGTGAACAGGAACTTCTAGAGAGGGCATTTTTATGTAATGTACTGAGGTTGAGCCATCAGTTGAGAAATGTAAAGACTCACTTGGGTCGGGCTGCTGTGAAATCTTGGCAGAAAATATTTTGATAAAGTCTTTATGATTATTAAAAAGTACATTCATAATACAGTTCTTAAATTTACAAAAAATTCAACAGAATATGCAAAACATGTACAATAACTATGAAGCAATGCTGGGAGAAATTAGCAAAGACCTCAATAAAGGAGAGGAGCCTGGGGGAACTTTCTGGGGAGAGAGAACTGTTTTGTATCTTGATTGTGAGGCTGGTTATATCGTGTCAACATTTGTCAAAACATATTAAAATATATACTTAAAATGGTTGCTTCTTATTGCATGCATACTATTCTAGAGGGAGGGTGCTGCTGAGTTTCCCGGCTGAGTTTCTTTGCCAGGTCAGCTGTGTGAAGCAGTGCTGGAGTCCTTAATCAGTCCCAGGTCTCATTCAATGAAAGGTGCTGGGCCAGGGGTCAGGGTCCACCTGAAAGTCAGTGGACCTGCCCTGTTTTCCTTATTCCTGAAGGCACAGCTTTGCTGGGTGATGAGCACAGAATTACGTGTTTTTATTAAGATTGTTAAAAATCCATCACTCTCATGAAAAAAGAAAAGGTCTCCTGGGTCTTTCCTTTGCCAGATATCCTACCAACTGGGGAACCCGAGGCCCCAGGGTGCCTTCCTTCCTGTTCCTCGGCTCTCTGTCCCTGTCAGCTGCTTTAAACATCCCTTCCGGTTCACCTAGAATGGCCATTTACCAAGTTTTCCTTCTGTTTTTTGCTCCTTCAAGTTGGGTTTCTGTTCGTTCCTACCACCTAACATACCACTTATTTCCTGAGCTGGGCCCAAGATGAGTTTGTGTTCTAAGAAAAGTTACCGTTCAGCACTGTGGATTGGCTGCTGGCACAGAAATACAGTGCTGCATGCCCTGGCTCGGTGGGATTGATTTCCAGGCTGCATTGTGAGTCTGTGGGACATTGAGCTGAATATTGCTGATCAAACACTTCTGTTTTATCAACAATTTTCTTATTCTGTAAGTAAACCAAAAACTGGAGCTCTTCTCCCAGCTTCTGATGATACCAATAAACATAACTATGTCCTTTTATAGGGACACAGTCCATCTTTGCTGTCTGTCCTTTTTCTTTGACCAGGTGTCTAGGACTCTGGGTGACCTCAGTGTCCATGGAGGCTGTGGAGGAAAGAGACAGAAACTGGAGAAAAAGCCCAGGTGGGAGCCTGATGCTGCAGCCTCAGGAGAAAAGTCCTGACTTGGAATCTGACAAGTCCACAGCAGGTACCTACCGGCTCGCCAGAGAAGAAGGGCCACACAGCAGAGACGTCTGAAGCTCATGATTGGTTCAGCAAAAAAGCAGTGGCAGGGGGTCTTTTCTCTAAGACTATCTCATCCCTCATCAGCGGCCTCCCTGTGACGCGGCTGCTTGCCGGAGTCCGCAGAGTCACCGTGTGCGTGAAACTGAAACGTTTGTGGGAGGACAGAGAGAGCTGGTGAAAACAGAGTGTGGGTTTCAATCTGCCTTTATTTTCTTGTTCCCTGACTTGGCTCTTTCATTATTATTTTTTTTTTATAAAATCACTTACACATTGCTTATTTATTTGTTTAACTTCTCAATTTGCTTCCTCCCCTCCTCCTGCCCATGTCAGGCAATGAATCATAGAGCTTGATGCGTATCAGTCATAGATCTACCGCCCTTATGAAATCACACAGCAGCTACTTTACATTAAAAATAAATGCTGAACTATACAAAACAATATGACAAATACGTGATGCATCTAGGGGAACAATGAAATGCACACTCTTGCCTGAACCAATCAGGGGGTGGATTATCATATGAATTTTTAAGCCTGTGCATTATTCTTTCAGATTTCATTGTTCTTTCTCTACCAAACCCAGGTAACCAAAACGCTGAGGTTTATATTTTATTCATTTACTTTTCACTATAGCTTTGAGCACTTATGTAAGAATCTGTAAGGTATGTATTATTTAACATTGCATATCTTTGAAATTTATCTTAGGGGATCACGTTATTTGTTTTTATTTTCTGTGACATGTTCTTTTTCCATTCAACATTACATCTGTGATGTTAATCCACATTAATACATATCATCTTATATAATTCATTTTCACTAATACATAGCATTTCTTTCTATTCATTCCCTAGAATTTATTACCCATTCTTGAATTAGCCCTGTTTTTTTCCCTATATTTTCATGCTATGACAAACAGTACAGCATTCTTGTACATTTCTCTGCATATCTAGTGCAAGATTTTCTCTACACCTGGGACTGTAGAGACTGAGCCGTAGGGTCTCCATGCCAACTTTACACAATATGACAAAATGTTTTCCAAATTAGTTAAGCAAAATAAATAGTCCCATCAACAGTTTATGAGTGTTTTCAAATGCTCCATATCTAGGACTCAAATGGAATTTAATATCCTTTCATTTTGCCAGTCAGGTTAAAACTGTGTCTCACTATAGTTTTGTTTGCATTTTTCTGACTGCTAAGGAGGTTGAACATATTTTTTTATATTTATAGATCACTAGTATTTTCTGTAAACTGCCTTTAGCCCATATTTCTTTCTGGCTGATAAGCTATTATTTATTTGTAACAGTTCTTTATATGTTTTAGAAACCAAACCTTTGTCAGCAGCATGTTGCTAATATCTTTCCAATTTGTAGCTTGGCATTTTCATTTCCTTTGTGATTTTGTTATTGTTGAATTCCTTAATTTAGTAGAGTTTGCCATTCTTTTCTTTCGGATAGGCATTTTAAAATTCTTTATTAAAAATGTTCCCATAGCCCAAGTTCCTAAAGATATACTCCCACATTATTACCAAAACAGCAAACATTTTGAATTTTATATTTAAGCATTTAATCCAGTTAGAATTTATTTTTGTTTATGCTGTGAGGAAGGGCTTAAATTCATCTTTCCTTCAATGGATAACCACTTATACCAGAATTAGCTTATTATATATTGTAGCATCTCCCTATATACCTGCAATGATGGCTCTGTTATATATTAAGTTCCTACATATGTATGGGTCTATTTTTAATCTTACTATTCTACAGTTGTCTATTTATTTATGCCTTTTTTATTATCCTAAATTATAAAATAATTTGATGTTTGGCAGGGCAAGTCACCTCACTTTGTACTTCTTCAATAATACCTTGTCTATTTTTCTCTCTTTTTCACTTAAATTTCAGATTGCTTTTGTCAAATTTCATGAACATATATTTCTGCGATTTTGATTAGCGCTGCATTGAACACACAGATGATACTGCAGAAATTGGAATGCTCTTACTATTGGTTTTACATATTATTTTCATGGTATATATACTCATTTATTTCGGATTTTTAAAATGTCTTCCTCCAAAATTTTAATTTTTTGCATTGAAGTATTGCTTATCTTTGAACAAATCCTTTCTCAGGTGTTTTCTATTTTCTATTTTATGTTACTATTTGTAAGTCAGCTCTATCTTTTATAAAATATACCTTTTAACTGTTGCTAGTATATGGAAATAAAACTGACATTTTACATTTATGTTGAATTCAGTAAACTTATTAAATTTTGTTACTAATGAGGCAATGCTTCTTTCGATTCCTTTGGGTCTTCTTCTCAACGTCTCATCTGTCAATAATCATATTTTCTCCCTTCTTTTCTCATTCTGATCCTTTTGTTCCACTGGCTGGAATTTCAGCACAAGGTTGAATTGAAACGTGATGGCAGTTACCTGCTTACTTATCAACTGTGCACAAATCAGACAACTACAGGTACTGGACGCTCCCGGTAGCAGTAAATGCTGTGAGGGTTACAAAGTTGTAAGACTACATTCTGCTATTTCAAAGACCTATTAGCATCCGAGGATATCTGCAAATCCGTCTCTTAACCAGTACCTAAAGTGTCTCACCTGCAGACCCTGAAGTTGCCCGACAACCTCTCTGAAATAAGGAAGCCCTGTGCCTGTTCCTTAGGTGCCAGAGGAATTTTCCAGAAAGACCCCCATCGCCCCCTAGTGGCCAATGGGGCAAATTCCTCAGAGGCCCTCTGATAACTCACCTGAGGTGATGGGGCTGTGAGGCTGCAGCCAGGCACCTCCAGCATCAGAGCAGAACTGGGACCCAGCTGGTGGTGTAGACTCCCGCCTGCACACTGCATAGAATTGTTGCCAGTAACTGGTACACAGTCAGTATAATTGGCCTTCTTGACCTTTTCTACTCACTGGTCAAGGTGAGTGTGCAAGACTGAGTACTTAAACCTGCTCTTTCCCTTGTATATTCTAGCATCAGGGAGCCCCTTGAACTTTCGCTCTTCCAGTTACATGAACTGTCCCAATTCTTCCTCATTCGCATTCATTGCTGAGTCCATGACTTGTACATGCAACTGCTTTCTGCATGTTTCCAGTTAGATTTCTGTCTCAAAGTGCAGAGAAAATGCAAGTTCCATGGCTAGAATCCTCACCTGGCCCTGGTCAGCTTGCTCACCGCTCACGTGTGGGCAATAGGTTGTTACTGACTCCATATAAAGAGCTCCGCCCAGTGCTCTGGGCTGCACGGCTGCAGGAGAGCAGAGGCTGGAGTGCGGGCAGCGCCGAGGATAGGGACTGAGACAGAGACCGGCTTGCTGCGGGCAGACTCGCTCTGAGTGGACCCGATTCTAGCATTTGCCACTGTGGGAATAAAGTTGGGTATAAATCCTTTCACTCCACGAACATCCCATTGTCATTTTCCAGCCTCACGGAATCAAGAGTGGACTTGCCTGGGGCTGAAGGCCGCTGACAAGACGCAGACACCCCCCAATCTCCAGTAAGTCATGACCGTCCTTCTACATGGGGCTCCTCATCCATCTGGCCGTGGCAGCCATCTTTACCCCTGCCTGTCTGTTACCTAACCAATCCCACGGCCATTGCTTTTACTTCCTAAACATCTTTCAAATCTCTCGTTTCCTTGTGTTTCTATCAACACCGCTGTCATCCCAGCTACACAACTGCCTCCCTGGGCCGCTGCGTCGCCTGCCTCTTTTCTCTACCTCAGTTCTTTTCACACTTCACTTATTTTTTCACACTGCAGCCAGGGTGATTGAAAAAAATGTGTGCATTCACACACACACACACACACACACACACACAACAACAACACTAACTGGATTACTGCAGAAGTCAAGTGCTTCAAACCTCAGTGGTAGGGCAAGGGGTATATGAGAACCCTCAGTACCTTCTTGCTGTGGACCTAAAATTGATCTAAAAAAATATTTCTAAAAACCTCAATGACTCCCATTACATTTTATGTTAAATCCCATTATCACATACTTTGATTTTTAAAGTCAGGAATGGTCTGATGTCTGCCTGCCGGTCTCCACGCTCACCTTGTACTAGCCCCTGTCTCCCTCTTTGTCCTGCCACATTATTATATCGTGCCATTCATTAAACACCAATTTCTTTCCTGCCGGAAGACTGTTGCACTAGGTCTTCCATCCATGCTTGTCAGTTCATTGTTCCCAGTCCCACTTAACGCCAGCCATCTTTAGCGTGTCATCTTAAACATGACTTCCTCTAGGAACCTGCTCTGTGATTCTATTAGGTTCCCTGTGCCAGAAGCAGGGTTCACACAGTATCCTGCCTAAGACAAGGGCAGAGACGCCACATCTCACAAACTGTTTTCCCCATGAGTTTGACACCTTACCAGAGACCTACAGAGGGAAGGTAGTTGCTGAGGCTTTTCATACCCGTGTTTCAGAAAGAAGACGTATGTGCTCCTATTTCTTCAGAACATGGGACCAGGATTTCTGTCCTTACTAAACTGCCGTTGGTGATGTCTCCTCTCCTCCCCTGAGCTCCTCCAGTATCCATGCAGCCAATCCCTTTGACCATGTAAGTTAGTGTTTTAAGGGGCCTTTTCCTCCTGTGTCAGATTTACCTCTCTTTTATTTTTTTAACAGCTTTATTGAGGTATAATTGATGTGCAAAATACTGCATATATTTAATGTATACACTGTCATGTGTTTGGAGATATGCATACACCCAGGAAACCATCACCACTGTCAAAGTAATAGTCATATCTGTCACCTCCCAAAGTATCCTTGTTTCCCTTTTTTTTTTTTTTTTTAATAATTTATTTTATTTTAGTATCATTAACCTACAATTACATGGGCAATACCGTGATGATTGAACTCCCCCCATCACAAGGTCCCCCCCACCAACCCCACCACAGTCACTGTCCATCAGCGTAGTGAGATGAGAATCGCTACTTGTCTTCTCTGAGCTGTACAGTACCCCCCGTGCCCCCCCACCCTATGTCTGCCAATCGTAATGCCCCTTTTACCCTCTTATCCCTCCCTTCCCATCCATCTCCCCAGTCCCTTTCCCTTTGGTAACTGTTAGTCCATTCGTGGGTTCTGTGAGTCTGCTGCTGTTTTGTTCCTTCATTTATTTATTTATTTTTTTATTTTTTCTTTGTTCTTATACTCCACATATGAGTGAGATCATTTGGTACTTGTCTTTTTCGGCCTGGCTTATTTCACTGAGCATAATACCCTCTAGCTCCATCCATGTTGTTGCAAATGGTAGGATTTGTTTCTTTCTTATTGCTGCGTAATATTCCATTGTGTATATGTACCACATCTTCTTAATCCATTCATCTACTGATGGACACTTAGGTTGCTTCCATTTCTTGGCTATTGTAAATAGTGCTGTGATAAACATAGGGGTGCATATGTCTTTTTGAAACTGGGCTGCTGCATTCTTAGGAGTGGGATTCCTGGGTCAAATGGTATTTCTATTTTGAGTTTTTTGAGGAACCTCCATACTGCTTTCCACAATGGTTGAACTAATTTGCATTCCCACCAGCAGTGTAGGAGGGTTCCCTTTTCTCCACATCCTCGACAACATTTGTTGTTGTTTGTCTTTTGGATGTTGGCCATCCTAACTGTGTGAGGTGATATCTCATTGTGGTTTTAATCTGCATTTCTCTGATGATTAGCGATGTGGAGCATCTTTTCATGTGCCTGTTGGCCATCTGAATTTCTTCTTTGGAGAAGTGTCTATTCATATCCGCTGCCCATTTCTTAATTGGATTATTTGCTTTTTGTTTGTTGAGGTGCATGAGTTCTGTATATCTTTTGGATGTCAACCCCTTGTCGGATATGTCATTTATGAATATATTCTCCCATACTGTAGGACGTCTTTTTGTTCTACCTATGGTGTCCTTTGCTGTACAGAAGCTTTTCAGCTTGATATAGTCCCACTTGTTCATTTTTGCTTTTGTTTCCCTTGACCAGGGAGATATGTTCATGAAGAAGTCGCTCATGTTTATGT
Source organism: Phataginus tricuspis (assembly GCA_029783875.1). Classification (NCBI taxonomy): domain Eukaryota; kingdom Metazoa; phylum Chordata; class Mammalia; order Pholidota; family Manidae; genus Phataginus; species Phataginus tricuspis. The sequence goes on along the minus strand of JAQQAC010008880.1, from coordinate 77,892,967 downwards.
CCAAGAGATTTTTGCCTATGTTTTTTTCTAAGAGTTTTATGGTTTCATGACTTAAATTCAGGTCTTTGATCCATTTTGAGTTTACCTTTGTGTATGGGGTTAAACAGTAGTCCAGTTTCATTCTCTTACATGTAGCTGTCCAGTTTTGCCAACACCAGCTGCTGAAGAGGCTGTCATTTCCCCAGTGTATATCCAAGGCTCCTTTATCAAATATTAATTGACTGTATATGTTTGGGTTAATGTCTGGATTTTCTATTCTGTTCCACTGGTCTGTGGGTCTGTTTTTGTGCCAATACCAAATTGTCTTGATTACTGTGGCTTTGTAGTAGAGCTTGAAGTCAGGGAGCGTAATTCCCCCTGTTTTATTCCTCCTTCTCAGGATTGCTTTGGCTGTTCGGGATCTTTTGTGGTCCATATGAATTTTAGAATTACTTGTTCCAGTTCATTGAAGAAAGCTGTTGGTATTTTGATAGGGATTGCATTGAATCTGTAGATTGCTTTAGGTAGTATAGCCACTTTGACAATATTTATTCTTCCTAGCCAAAGGCATGAGATGCATTTCCATTTGTTAGTGTCCTCTTTAATTTCTCTTAGGAGTGTCTTGTAGTTTTCAGAGTACAGGTCTTTCACTTCCTTGGTTAGGTTTATTCCTAGGTATTTTATTCTTTTTGATGCAATTGTGAATGGAATTGTTTTTCTGATTTCCCTTTCTGTTACTTCATCGTTAGTGTATAGGAAAGCAACAGATTTCTATGTGTTAATTTTGTATCCCACAACTTTGCTGAATTCAGATATTAGTTCTAGTAGTTTAGGAGTGGAGTCTTTAGGGATTTTTATGTACAATATCATGTCATCCTCAAATAGTGTCAGTTTGACTTCTTCTTTACCAATCTGGATGCCTTGTATGTCTTTGTTTTGTCTGATTGCCATGGCTAGGACCTCCAGTACTATGTTGAATAACAGTGGAGAGAGTGGGCATCCCTGTCTTGTTCCCAATCTTAGATGAAAAGCTTTCAGCTTCTCGCTGTTAAGTATGATTTTAGCTGTGGGGTTGTCATATATAGCCTATATGATGTTAAGGTACTTGCCGTCTATACCCATTTATCACGAATGAATGCTGAATTTTGTCAAATGCTTTTTCAGCAGCTATGGAGATGATCATGTGGTTTTTGTTCTTCTTTTTGTTGATGTGGTGGATGATGTTGATGGATTTTCAAATGTTGTACCATCCTTGCATCCCTGGGATGAATCCCACTTGATCATGATGTATGATCCTCTTGATGTATTTTTGAATTCAGTTTGCTAATATTTTGTTGAGTATTTTTGCATCTACGTTCATCAGGGATATTGGTCTGTAATTTTCTTTTTTGGTGAGGTCTTTGCCAGATTTTGGTATTAGAGTGATGCTGGCTTCATAGAAAGAGTTTGGAAGTATTCCCTCCTCTTCTATTTTTTGGAAAATTTTAAGGAGAATGGGTGTTATTTCCTCTCTATATGTCTGGTAGAATTCAGAGGTGAATCCATCTGGTCCAGG
>JAQQAC010008880.1:77855233-77891423 GCA_029783875.1 Phataginus tricuspis | reverse complement strand
AATTTCAGTAATTGTGTCTTTAGACTATTCATTTGGGAATGTTCTTCCTTCTTTATATAGGCCTGGATTGCAATATACTTTCCTCTTAGAGCTGCCTTTGCTGCATCCCACAGAAGTTGTGGCTTTGTGTTGCTGTCAATAGTTTCCATGTATTCTTTGATTTCTGTTTTGATTTGGTCGTTAACCCATTAATTAATTAGGAGAATGTTGTTAAGTCTCCATGTATTTGTGAGCCTTTTTGATTTCTTTCTAAAATTTATTTCTAGTTTTATACTTTTGTGATCTGAGAAGTTGGTTGGTAGGATTTCAATATTTTTGAATTTACTGAGGTTCTTTTTGTGGCCTAGTATGTGGTCTATTGTGGAAAATGTTCCATGAGCACTTGAGAAGAATGTGTATCCTGTTGCTTTTGGGTGCAGAGTTCTGTAGATGTCTGTTAGGTCCATCTGTTCTAGTGTGTTGTTCAGTGCCTCTGTGTCTTTACTTATTCTCTGTCTGGTTGATCTGTCCTTTGGAGTGAGTGGTGTGTTGAAGTCTCCTAAAATGAATGCATTACTGTCTATTTCCTCTTTTAATTCTGTTAGTATTTGTTTCACATATGCCGGCGCTCCTGTGTTGGGTGCATATATATTTATAATGTTATATCTTCTTGTTGGACTGACCCCTTTATCATTATGCAATGTCATTCTTTATCTCTTGCTACTTTCTTCATTTTGAAATCTATTTTGTCTGATACAAGTACTGCAACACCTGCTTTTTTCTCCTTGTTGTTTGCATGAAATATCTTTTTCCATCCCTTCACTTTTAGTCTGTATATATCTTTGGGTTTGAGGTGAGTCTCTTGTAAGCAGCATATAGATGGGTCTTGCTTTTTAATCCACTCTGTTACTCTGTGTCTTTTGATTGGTGCATTCAGTCCATTTACATTTAGGGTGATTATTGATAGATATGTACTTTTTGCCATTGCTGGCTTTAGATTCGTGGTTACCAAAGGTTCAAGGGTTGCTTCTTTACTATCTAACACTCTAACTTAACTTTCTTGTTAAGTTATTGTAAACACCGTCTGATGTTTCTTTATTTCTCTCCCTTCTTATTCTTCCTCCTCCATTCTTTATATACTAGGTATTTTATTATTCATCTTTAGTTAGTATTTGGATGGTCTGCTTTCTTTGCTATGATTTTATTTTCTCTGGTGACATCTTTTTAGCCTTAGTGGTGCGTCCCTCTAGAGCAGTCCGTTGAAGATATCGTGTAGTGGTGGATTATGAGAGGCAAACTCTCTCAGCTTTCGCTTGTCTGGAAATTGTTTAATCCCTCCGTCATATTTAATGATAATCGTGCTGGATACAATATTCTTGGTTCAAGGCCCTTCTCTTTCATTACTTTAAATATATCATGCCATTCTCTTCTGGCCTGTAATGTTTCTGTTGAGAAGTCTGATGATAGTCTGATGGGTTTTGCTTTGTAGGTGATCTTTTTTCTCTCTCTAGCTGCCTTTAATACTCTGTATTTATTTTTGACCTTTGCCATTTTAATTATTATGTGTCTTGGTGTTGTCTTCCTTGGGTCCCTTGTGTTGGGAGATCTGTGGTCTTCTGTGAACTGTGAGACTATTTCCTTCCCCAGCGTGGGAAAGTTTTCAGCAATTATTTCTTCAAAGACACTTTCTACCCCTTTTCTCTCTCTTCTTCCTCTGGTACTCCTATAATGCGAATATTGTTCCGTTTGGATGGTCGCAGAGTTCTCTTAATATTGTTTCATTCCTAGAGATCCTTTTATCTCTCTCTGCCTCAGCTTCTCTGTATTCCTGTTCTCTGATTTCTATTCCATTAACAGTCTCTTGCATCTCATCCAGTCTGCTGTTAAGCCCGTCGATCGCTTGTCTGATTTCTGCATTGTCTTTCCTCACTTCCTTCACTTCCTCCCTCAGCTCTTGTACATTTCTCTGTAGATCCATCAGCATGGTTATGACTTTTATTCTGAATTCTTTTTCAGAAGACTGCATTTCCATCCCTTCAGGCTCCCTCTCTGGGGTTGTGTGGTTGATCTTAGTCAGGACCATACTCCTCTGTCTTTTCATGACTATAGAAGTGGTTGCTGGTAGTTGCCATGTATGTCAGTTGGGCTCTTAAAACTTAAAAAAAAAAAAAGAAAGAAAGGAAAAAAAAAGAAAAGAAAAGAAAAAAGAAAGAGAAGAATAAAGAAAAACAAAAACAAAAAAACAAACGAACAACAAAAAAAAACGCCCACTGGGAGTGGATTCTGTGGGGATGCTGTAGGTGGCACTGTTTCTCCACTGTCCTGCAGCCATGGCCGCGCCGCTCCACAGGGCCCTTTATAGCTCCGCCTCACGGGGTGCCGAGTCCTCTCAGGTGTAGCTGCACACTGTGCGCTGTCCTTTGTATTCTGGTCTCTCTTTTAGAAATAGTTGTATTTGCTGTATTTTCATAGGTATATATAGTTTTGGGAGGAGATTTCTGCTGCCCTGCTCATGCCACCATGTTCCTGGAAGTTTCTTTTGATTATTTTTTTTATAAATTTTTCTTCCTCATTCATAGATGCAATGGCTTCTCAAAACTTGATAAGGAAACTTTTAGTGTTATTTTCACATTTTTTGACTTTTCATTTCAGTCAGTAACACTCTTACAAATTGGTCATGGGAATAGACTATTATGAAACTTCAAAGCTGAAGTTTTTAGTACCAGGACTAATCATAAATTTTTAGTACTCGTACCTGGTTCTTTTTTGTACCAGGACCATGCTGAAAAAGTAAAAATCTTATAGTTTCAGAGTGGATGTTTTAAATCCAGAAAGTTCATTTGTTTTATTTTGTAAATTACTCAACTGCCAAGAGGAAGTGTGTATCCTTCTAGTTGTGCGCAAGCTAACAAGGAAAAATAAGGTCACCTCTCTCTTACTGAGGAAGAGCAGGGACATAAGACAAGCATCATGATTAATATTCCCTGCCTATGATGAACAATGTCAAGATATAAATAGTGTAGTAAGAACAGAAGGGACTCCATCTTAAGGCTAAGATTCCATTTTGAAAACCAAGGAGTTAGGGGATAAGATTCCTCACATACTTTATGGTAATCAGTCAATAACTGACCCTACCTTAAAGCAGGGCAAGCTGTCCTACTGATATGTCCCCAGTGCTTGAGGGTATCTCAAAGGTAACTGTTATCTTGGAAAAGAATAGGATCAATAAATTCTTTGTGTTAACTTTATCTTACAGAATATCTAGAGGACTGACTGTGGGTGGTGACATAATGTCTTTCACCAGAGCGACATCATGAGACCACATGTCAAGCCTATGCCCCCCTGGTCCTTTACTCCATTCCTGAAATCCTTAAAAGACAGAATCCTAAATCTGTAAGCACACCTCCTCTCTGAGGCTGCCCACACTCCCCTTTCTTTCAGTGTGTGCTTTGCCTTAAATAAGCCTTCTTGCTGCTCAGCCTGTTGGGTTTTGTCTCTGCACTCTTCCAACCCTCTTGGGAGGTTAATAAGAGACCCCTTTCCTGGTGGTAAGCATTTTTGTTACGTCACTATTGCATTCAATTTTCTAGACTTAAGCACAAGTCTTCACTCTCTGTCCTACAGCAGACAAGTAGGGAGGGGCTCCTGAGATCTCTGATTTGGGCTTGCAAGCTCCCATGACTTGAGTGACCCGGAGGGAACTGCAACTGTACGACAGGGCTCTTCAGCAGCCTGCCCCCAAATCTCTTTTCTTTGCTTTGGGGAAGTTCTCAGAACATAATCTCACTCTACCCAGTGCACTGTGGCTCCCCCAAACCCTGGAGTGGTAGGGGCTCAGTTCTCACACTGTGGAGAATCAAGCGGACACTGGACGCCAGGTGACCCAGGCTTCAGGAGTTGGGAAGGGTCTGCCCTATGACAACCAGGAGTTCAATGAGCTTCCCTTTCCTCCCTCTGCTCTCCCTTGCTCTCTGCTGCCTGCATGGCTGCTACCGTTCACTACTGCTCTCATTTTAGTGAATTCCTTCCTTACCTACGCTCTTTGGACCATTTCATGTGCTCTTTCTCTATCAGAGTCAAGAGCCCTCCCCTGTCCTGGCTGAGGTGCAAGGAAAGATCTCCCCAGATGCAATTGCCCAGCAACATTACTGTCCTCTCTTTAATTTGCTTTCTCTCATTGGACAGGTAGCCTCACTGGGACAGGGACCCCATCCCATCACTTCTGGAACCTGGCTTGTGTACAGGAAACAGGGACTGTAGGTACTGTATCTCCCACTGGTCTGTGAGTGCATCAGGTGCTCAGGAAATGACTGATCAGGAAAAAGTCTGACCTCAGTTAAAGTAAAGCATCTTAGACCCATCCATTCCCAGTGGTTTCCTTTCACTGTCGGAGAACATTAGTTTCAGCGAGGGTTTGGAGAGCTCTTCATCCACTTATGTTTTTTCTTTTTTACTTTATATATATATATATATATATATATATATATATATATATATATATATTTAAATTATCACTGATATACAATCTTATGAAGGTTTCACATGAGCAACATTGTGGTTTTAACATTCACCCATATTATCAAGTCTCCCCCACACCCCATTGCTATCACCTTTCTATGTTTTAAGTTCTATACAGATGCTAGTGTCTCTTTCTCATCTCTGTTTCTCAGTAGTTTGGTCTTTGTGTGAGTTGAGCTTCCACAGAATATACAGGAGAAAACATCCAAAAATAATGCAGAATTCAGGAAGGAATCGAAATAAAATGCAGATGGCCAAGGCTTGTAATGGTCAGGGACTCCCTACGTTTTCCCAGAAACTGCTTTTCCCAGGAGATACAGGACCACATAGGAGAACAAATTGGGTTTCCAGGAATATTTAAACATATATTTAATCTAGCATTTTTAGCTGTATGTTGTGGGAGGGTTAGTCTGAATAACATAGACTGCCATTCATTTCTAGAAGTGGAATTATGTGACCAAATAAACATTTGTAAACAAAAGAGGTCCCAGGCATTAGCACCACTTGCCTTTCAATCTGATAGACAGGTGGCAGACCACAAAGGAAAAAAATATACTGAAAGCATAAAGAGCATTTGCAAAACAATTCTGACCACATGTCTGCCCATTGGTCATGTAAATATTTCTCTCAAACCTGACTCTCTCTTTTAATGCAAAGTATACATTTATACAAGCCTTCTAGTTATTTCTATGCAGATGGCTAAGGAAGGTCCCTTACCTCCACTCACTCTTGCAAATTTTCTCCTATTGCCATGGTTTCTGGGGTGTGGGATGATCATCTTTGTTCCTGATTTTATCCCATAAAATAGAGCTCCTTAAGCCTGAATCACTCTGCTGGTGCTTGTCCATCTGGTGAAATCCTACCCATCACTTGAGTTTCCTCTCACATTTTGTCTCCTCTCTGAAGCCCTTCCTGAAGTCACTAGACAGAACTGGCCATGTTGGTTCCTGGACTCCACTAACACCTCTGATTAAAGCGCACAATCTATGACATCTGATTACAGTATTTGTCTCCTGCACATTTCTCTCCCTATGGGCTTTTCTTATTTTTTTTCTGAAGGAAGACACCATTTTTTGTTTATTTTTGCTTTCCTGTGTTTGGTAAAAAGAGCTAGGTTTTAAATAAACCTCTCTCCTCCTGATGTAGATAGATAGATATAGACACATGTAATTTTTAAAACCAAGTTGGCACTTTGCTGAAGTATCATGCTTTTCCACCGCACACGCTGATGCAGCAGCTGCCTGGACACGGAGGAAGAAAGCAGGCAGATCAGGGTCCTGAACACAGAAGAGCCCTGCCACCTGGTGGGGAAGCAGGGCTGGGGACACGTTTATGCGCAGCATGCAGGTGGCTAAGCGGCACTGTGTCTGCACTGCTGGCACAGAGATACAGAGCTGTCTGGTCCTTTTGTGTAGATGTCACAATGAGAGGAAAGGATGCTTTTTTCTCCCGAGAGGCATTGTAGCCTTTGTGTAGGTCTCCTTTCTGAACATCATTTACAACCATCGAGTAGTAGACCAGTCTCAGCCCTTGCCCTGGGTCCTGCCGGTACCAGTACATGGAATCATAATTAAAATTCTGTTCACACTGCAGGGTCACATCTCGTCCCTCCTCGCTGCACAGGTATTTTGGGGTTTGACTGATTCCACCATCCACTATGCCTGTGAAAGAAAGAGTGGCTCTGGAAACAGCCTGGAAGGTTGTTAATGCTGCTCTCCTGGGGAAGGCTTGGATCTGAAGCTTAGCCCCTTCAGGACTGGAACTTGCTCCCAGAACCCTGAACTCACCTGCTCTTAGGACACACAGGACCACACCGCAGACCACTTGGTTGCCCATAGCAGGAAGGGGGTCTCCTTGAAGCTCCAAGTGCCTGCTGGGAGACAAATGAGGAAAGACACATAGATATGGGGCTCCCCTGGCTTATTATGTGGAATTTGTTGGAAGGCTAGATTGCATAGCTGGAAGGGATCCTGGAGATTTTCCAGATGAGCTCCCTGATTTTGCAGCTGAGGAGGCAGAGAACAGATGCCCCAGTCACTTGTGCCTCCTTGGGCCTCCCTTTGCAAACCCTACATCCTCTGGTTGAGTGGGCAGGCACCAGCCCATTTCCAGCCAGAGCCTCACTCGATTGGCCTGATGTGTTCTACCTTCCTAGTTGTGGTAACGTTTGCTTACTATAGACATGCCGGTCACACAAGAACATAGAGTTCGTCTGTAGGCCCATCTCTGCACAGGTGCCACTGGGCTCTGTTCCATCCTGAATTCACACCAAGGCCCTGCTCTCACCCGACTGCCTCTCGCTGGCTGGGTTTACTGCTCTGTCATTTCCATTCTCATAGATGTCTTTCTGCCTTCCTTGCAGGCCCTTACTACCTTTCCATTTGGGTTTACTCTTCCTTGGGTAGCTTTTAATTTATTCTTCATGTCTGAGATATTTGTCTTTTCATTTCTTTTCTGAATTCAATCAACTTTTTTTCTTCTTTTCATTTCTCCCTGTTGCTGCCAATTCTGAACTTAAGTTTTGAATTTCTGGTTATAGGTTGATTATCCTACCTTCAACTGCTTATTTGAGTAGATGTAATTCTGTTTGGAGTGTAGACTTGAATTTTCATGACTGTTTTTTGGGGATGATGGTGAAAGGTGGAGGGCTTTCTTCTAGTCTATGGGTTTTACTTTCCTCTTGTTCGCTTTGATGATGTTGGGGTGTTTTACAATCTACCTAGCTAAATGGAGTCCTTTTCCACTGTTCTTGCAAAGTACACACTCTTCAGCAGGTTGCTTGGTTGGTTTCCATGGTGGGCTGAGGGTGGGTCCTCTTATTTTGTGATGTTCTTCTGTTTTGCGGGTCTCTATATTTTCCCTTTCCTTCTTGTTTCCTTCACTACTCGATTGCCAGAGGACGCACTTTCCTTCCTCTCTGCCTTTTTATTTCTCCCTTAGAAGCTCTGCTCTCAGAAGACTACCCTTAAATCTCCTGCCTAGTGCTTAAAGGGAGTTTGCTTCAAAACCTCCCTCCTCCACCCACTAAGGCCTGACTCAAGGGGCTGTTCTTCTGAGGTATCTCCAAATGCCCCCTGGGCCCGGCCACTGACCCCCAACCCCAGGATGGGCCAGGGGGCGTGGAATTGTGAGAAATAATTTCAGAAAATCAAAAGGCAGAGAACACATCAGAGTAACATGGTTTATATTCCATCCTGATGAGGGTGGACATCCTTGGAACATATGTATTTGAAGTGACTTTGCATTCATCTCCCTTTTGACTGAGTGAAGTTGTTTCATCAAAGCAAATGATAAAGAACACTATTCTATCAAAACCCACTATTTTTTGAATGATGAGAATAAAAAAAAGTTCACTGAGATAACAAAAAAGCGAGGTGGTGTGTTTCTAATTGTTGCCAGGCCGCTGCCTCTGGGGAGGTCTCTCCTTGCACAGAAGGGGCACCTCAACCTGGACGCAGGAGGGTTCTGGTCTCTGATAGATGAAACATTCACAGACAGGTTGGATGAGTGCAGGCAAGGAAGGAATTTATTAGCGTGAGTCTAGTAGCTAATGGCAGCAGGCGTGCAGGCAAGCAGTGGAGAGCAAGGGAGAGCAGAGGGAGGCAAGGGAAGCTCATCGACTGGTTCAGCACAGGGCAGATCCCTCGCCAATTCCTGAAGCTGGGTCACCTGGCATCCAGCGTCCTCTTGAATCTGCATGGCATGGGAACTATGCCCAGGACTTGGGGGAGCTGCAGAGCCCTGGATAGAGTGAGATTATGTTCTGAGAACTTCTTAAAGGCAAAGAAAGGAGATTTTCAGACGGGGTACTAAAGAGCGTGATCATAACAGTTGTAGCCCTTCTGGGTCACCCAGGTAATGAGAACTTGCAAGTCCAAATCGGAGATCTCAGTAGCCCGTCCCTACCTGTCTGATGTAGGACATGAGAGAGTGAAGACTTGTGCTTAAGTCTAGAAAATGGAAAACAATAGTGAAGTAACAAAGATGCTTACCACCAGGAAAGGGGTCTCTTATTAACCTCCCAAGAGGGTTGGAAGAGTGCAGAGGCAAAACCCAATGGGCTGAGCAGCAAGAAGCCTTATTTAAGGCAAAGTACACACTGAAAGAAGGGGCTGTGGGCAGCCTCAGAGAGGAGGTGTGCTTAAAGCCTTAGGATTCATGTCTTCTGAGGATTTGACCTGTGATCTCATGACATCTCTCTGGTGAAAAACATTGTGTCACCATCCACAGTCAGTCCTCTAGATATTCGGTAAGATAAACTTAACACAAAAAACTTATTGATCCTGTTCTTCTCCAAGATAATGGTTACCTCAAGCCCTGGGGCCATATCAGTAGGACAGCTCACCCAGCCCTAAGATAGAGTTGGTTACTGGCCAACCACCATAAAGTGTGTCAGGAATCCTACCTCCTAACTCCCTGATTTTTAAGATGGAATTGTAGCCTTGAGAAGGAGTCCCTCCTGTTCCTACGATACTATTTATTTCTTGGCATTTCTCATCATAGGCAGGAAGATCAATCATGACGCTTATCCCATGTCCTGCCCTACTTCATAATGAACCATATTTTGGGCCAGACCTTTCTCCAGAATTCCAGACAAATGTATCCAACTCTATTTCCACCATCTCTAGGATATCCTCCAGGAGGAGTTCTTAACCCTGGCATCCACACATACCTGCCCAGCACCAGGCAACAGATAGAATCAGGATTATTCCAGGAAGAATAAGAGGGAGTCCAGCAAATCGTTGGAGCCAGACAAATCTCTTCCCCTCTGTGGCCCCACGAATGCCGGTGTCACCCAGAACCCGAGATGCCTGGTCAGGAGGAGTTTGTATATTCTCTCTGTCTCTCAAGAGAAAGAGAATTGAACTCCTGGAATCATATTTTTCTCAGGTTGACAATGAAGAAAGTATCTCCTTTGTTTGAATGTCTTGATGATTAAGTCAAATTCTACATTTAAAGCAAGAACTAGAGAACTGGAAATAGAGTATAAACGCACGAGAATTCTTTGTCAGTAGATTTTAACTTGACAAATAATGTCCATTCTTTAAAATCTTTGCCTTTTTTGGGTGACAGAATCTTAGTTTCTGAGCATGGGCTGGGATGTTTCGTGCTATTTCTAGTCCTCCCCTATTTCTGTCCTCATCCCACAAAAGCCTTGTACCCGATCTGTTCACTAATCAAAGGCAGGTCCCTTCCCAGCCCACGGCAGGCCTTCTGGGGTGGGCCTGGGGGTGTGCAGCACTGGGGGACGTCACTCTGCACTGATGTAGCTTAGGAGCTGGCACAGAAACACATGGCAGAGTCTCCCAGGATTTTTAAGAGGCTCGGCACCTCCTTGGGGAATTCAGTGGAAAAGTGTTTCATTGGCATTCCTGCCTGACTCATCTATGATTTTTTCTTTCTGGGGTTAAATCATGAATTTCAGACCTTTCTCCAGGGGCTGCTGATACCAGTAAACACATGCGTCCTTTCACCGAGCTGCATCTCAGTGTTGTCTCCTGGCCTCTTCTCCTGAACAGGTGTCTCGGGTTCTGGGTGACTCTGGCGTTTGTGGGACCTCAGAGAAGAGATCTCATGAGACCGAGATAACGGTGGAGGAAGTGAGTGCTACAATGAAGAAAGCCAAGGTGAGCTCAAGTATCCCTGAGTCTCTTGCATTCTTTTTAACACTCACATGAATTGTGTGTTTCACTCCACAATGCAATGATTTGTTTTCATATAAATGTCAATACCTTTCAGAAAAATCTTTTGGCAACAGGGGGGCCCAGGGTGTATTTGAGACACAACTGTAAAGCCATAGACAAAGCCTGGTGATACTGATCCATTAGCCCAGAACTCACCTGCCCCAGGTGCCAGGTGACCACCCAGCAGAGGAGTGTGGTGAGCATGGCAGAGCTGCGCCTGCAGGGGGGCCCGTAGGCAGGCCCAGGAAGGGAGCTTACTGCAGCAGTGCGGGAGCTAGACCACAAACCTGCCTCTTTATGGCTTTCTGAGGGGCTCTTCCTATGAAGTCCCCATTTCCAGGGGATCCTATTATCTCCAAAACTAACCTACACTTCAACCGAATGGGATCTCTTTGTCTTAAGTACATACACCCTGGCCCAGCATGTGTTAGCATAGGGGGTGGTGTGGTGTAGGTGGGAGAGAGGTGAGTACCTTCATTATTGGGCCTCATTAATTTTGACTACTTCCCTCTCCACTTTTTCTTATCTTTTGTTCCTTTATTTTCCTTTTGTTGGCTCATATCTTTCCATTTACTCTTGCTGAGTAGAAGTGGTGATCCACGGTGATATCTCATTTTGCATGTTGGGAGGCAGGGAAGTGGAGGCCAGGATTGCTGGGGAGAAAGTGACAGACAGGAAATGGTTTGACTCATTTTCCCTCTTTCTTTCCCTACCTCAACTAAACAATGGTTTCAAGCATCTGCTGGGAACCTTATTTTATGGTTTATAATTTGCTTTTCTTATCTTTTGTTATTCTACTTGAAATTTTGATATAAGCAATTCAAAGAGCAGCCATTAGAAAAACTATAATCTCTCCCCCAATTGTCCCCTGATTCTATTTTTCTGTCTGTGCTATTCTCATTAACCACAGGCGGGAGACCTATGTCTGAAGGATCTTCCTTCCCTTTTGAGGACTCTCAATTGTATTCCATTGATCTATATGTCTATCCTGTTCCAGTACAATACTCTCTTGGTTCCTATAGTTTTGTAGTGAGTTTTGAAATGAAGAAGTTTGAGTTGCCCAGCACTTTTTTCTTTTTCAAATTGTTTTGGCTAATTTTGGTACCCTGGACTTCCCAGTTTTAGCACTGACCTGTCAATTTCTGGGAGAAGAAAGGAAACTGGATTTGGGAATTTTGATAGGGATTTAGTTGAATCTACAGTTCCATTTGTGGAGTTTTGTCATCTTAATAATATTAAGTCTTCTAATCCATAATCATAGAATATCTTTCAATGTAGTTAGGTCTTCTTCAATTTCTTTCAAACAATGTTTTATACTTTTCAGTGTAAAACTCTCACTTGCTAAACTTATGCCTATGTATTTTATTATTTTGCTGCGTTGGGCCTCTGACAAACTTTAATTGGCAATTATATGCCTCTCGACAGTGAAAGTAGAAATGTTCTTATTTTGTCAGAACAATATTCTTGTTATGTATAACAACATGTAGGTAAGTAGGCACAGTAATAAAACAAAATTGTTAATGAAAATAAAGAAGATTAGGCTGCTTTTTAAAACTGATACTGCCCTCTTCTGGGGAAAGGCGGAGTGGGAGGGGGAAGCTGATGAGTGTCTGTGTGCATGTCTCGGTAAGTGTGAGTATGTATGTATGTGCATGTATATACACGTGTGTACCTGTATATGTGTAAGCCTTGGGGTGTGGGGCAGTAGTGGGTGAGGCCACTGGCCATGGAAAGAGGAGAAAGGGGGTTTCTTTTGGTTATAAGGATATCCATTAAACACCTTAAATATTCCTCAATTTCAAAATGACCCCAAAGTAATTGCTTTTTGAATATTCTCTTTCCTCTGTGAGCCCTGGGTTTTGTTGACCATCTCGTTATTCAAGAAATCTGAGAGTCATCTTCATCTCTTTACTCTCCCTCAGCTCTTAGGACAGAGAAGTGTAAAAATTCTGTCCATTCTATAGCTCAGGAATCCATTCCCCTCTTTTCAACGGGGCCTTGTTCTTGGGAAGTCCTCAAGAGCCCAGTTTTAGCAAGAATCTTGCTAAGTCAGTTATCCTGAATCACCCACCATCAATATCTGAGTTCCCTTGATATTTGACCAAATCCTCACTCCCCGCTCTACCCCAGCTAGGGTTTGGTCACGCTGACCTGCCTTCAGCAGGAATTCTGCTTGGCCAGTGTGGCCAGAAGCCCCTCTTACCACTGAGCTTTCCTCTTAGCAATTCTCCGCCCTCTGGCTCTGCCCCCCTCACTGCTTCTTGGCTATAAATTCTGACTTTTTCTTGTGGTTAAACAGGGTTGAGCTCAATCTGGCTCCCCCACTGCAAATCCCCACTGCTATAGTCCTGAATAAAATCTGCCTTATCATTTTAACATGTGTCTGAATAGAATGCCCTTTAACAAAATTTACTGCATATTAATAAACAATTACTATTAAATAATAGTAAACATTAAAAAAAATTTACTTTTAGCAGAGAGACACTATAGTCTGTGTCATGACCTACAATGGACAGGTTAGTTTTTTGTCTAAACTGGGACCTTTAGTATGTGAAAGAGAGTGCTACTACTGACTTTGCCAGGGCAGCAGGACTGAAGCAGGACTGCCATGGTTAACTGGGGTGTTTGACCTTCTTACACGGTTGACTTTCTGTCATGCTCCTTTATTGCCATGTGGCAGCAGTGGGACAGACTGCAGGAAATGTACACCGTTTTCTTGGCCTGACCACATTTCAAGTCAGCGTCAATGCTGAGGTATACAGGAATGGTCTGTAGCCACTTCTGCCCAGATGTTCTCTGGGTCTGTGTTAGCTACGCGTGCAGTTTTGCTCAGTTATTGCCAGGTTATGACACGTCTTCCACAGTGATCCCTTGTGACCACGTGTGGGAAAAAATGGAGATATATCCTGAGTCAAAGAATCATAGTCATGCAAGTATCAAATGATTTCACTCATATGTGGAGTATAAGAACAAAGAAAAAAAACTGAAGGAACAAAACAGCAGCAGACTCACAGAACCCAAGAATGGACTAATAGTTACCAAAGGGAAAGGGACTGGGGAAGATGGGTGGGAAGGGAGGGATAAGAGGGTAAAAGGGGCATTACAATTAGCAGACATAAGGTAGGGGGGGCACGGGGAGGGCTGTACAACTCAGAGAAGACAAGTAGTGATTCTATAGCATCTCACTACGCTGATGGACAGCGATTGTAATGGGGTTGGGGGGGACCTGATAAAGAGGGTAGTTTAATCACCATAATGTTGCACATGTAATTGTAGGTTAATGATACCAAAATAAATTGTAAATAAAAATAATAAATAAATACATAATTAATTTAAAAAAATCATAATCATGTCAGATCTTGGAGACCAAATTGTGCAAGTCTCTAATTTTAAGGAGGAGGATTTTGAATCTCAAGAGGTGAGGGCACTTACCAACACGTTACGGCTAAAGACAAGAAAAGCCAGAGCTGGGATTAGGAAGCAGGTCCTGACTCCAGTTCCGCTGTCTGTGGGGCTGGGACCTACAAGACAGAGAAGGAACCGCTGTGTTTAGAATCAGTCAAACTCCATGCTTGCCTAGACTTGAGGTTGGAATTTCCTGGAACGGCTCTGCATGGGGACTTTCAATCAGTGTTTCTCTGGCTTCCTACCCCTCAAGAGGGTTGTGCTTGCTGTATCCTCACAATTGTTCCAAATAATCATTGCCCTTGAGAGAATGCTGGTTTTGTGGAGGAGGCAGACCTGTGGTAAACCTATGGTAGTCGACATTCTGTAATTCCACGGAGTCACTGCCTCTAAGGGGTACACTGATGGGGAAAGAGTCTGCAGGGGAGGTTGTCTGAGGTAAAATCAGAAGAAATTTCTTAGCATTTCAGTAAGGTAACGTCAACCTCAGATAACTCGTCTTGAAAATTGTGTGTGTGTGGAGGGGCTTTATTTATAAACTTGGAATCCACAGACTACCACTTTCTGTGTGAATCTGTAGGAATTTCGGAATCCCATGTCTCAGAGCGTGACCACCACGATAATTTAAGAGATAATTTATGATCTTGCTCTCTACTCGTTGCAGCTGGAGCCCCAGCAGTCAATGTACTTCCTTCTTCTGAGACGGGAGGACTGGGAAGGGCTCTTTCCAAATATCTTCCTAGAGTCTGGGGGACAGGAAAGGAGCCAGCGAGTAAGCTCACCGGAGGGAACCGGCTGAGCCCCCAGCTCTGTGGGACAGGCCTTCCCCGTGGAAGCTGTTCCATTAGGTCTTGCGGCTGAGAATCTTGCTTGGGCATCTTCAACTCAGCTGAGGTGTTTTTGGTATCGGAAGGAAATTAGAGACTACAGTTCCTCCTTCAGATTCTGTTGATACCAGTAAAGAAATATGTGACCAGAAATTGAATCACCTCTCAGAATTAGCTTCTGTTCCTGTGGCCGGAGGTGTGGCTGTCTCCAGGGTCTGTGTGTCCTGTGAGAGAACACAGAAGCCACAGACTGAAGGTTGGTTCTAGGCAAACATCTTCTGTACAAATTCCCATGCACTCCCGACCTCACCTGCCCCCAGGAGACGCAGGATCGCCCAGCCGAGGAGACTGGTGTCCACCGCAAGATCAGCAGTAGGATGGGGCTCCTGGAGCAGTGGCTTCTGACGCACAGCAGCAAAGAGGATGGGAGACATGGGTTCCCTCTGGCCCCACAATGTAGGATCTGGCCCTGACGTTGCAGCCCCTGAACAGCACCCAGCTTCAGGGGCATCCTCTACGGGATTTGGGGGAGCTCCTTGGTGCAAATGCTTGGCCTCATGTTTGTTTTGTCACAAACTCCAAAGCCACCTGGGCATTCTTAGGAAAGTTGAAGTCTACAGAAAACATAAAAAGAAGTGGAAAAGAGAAAAAGAGACCGAGAATAAGGAAAAGGAGCACGAGGGCAGTAGAGCACCACACTGGAGTTGCATATTTTCTCAATCTTACAAAGTTCTCTTAGCAGAAGCTCTCAAGCTTTAGCAGCAACAAAAATCACCAGGAGCTTGGTAAAATCATATGTATTCCTAGAACCCACTTCCAGAAATTCTGACTCTGAAATTGTGATCCTGTTCTAGAACATACCTGTGTAACCTGTTCAGGTGATACTGAAGCAAGATGTCTCAGAGCACACTTTATGTGGGGTTTTTTGAGTAGAGATTTTGAATTGGCCCAACAGAAAAGAAATCCACCCAGTGCATTAAATTAGAATTTAAAAATTTAAATAGAACAAGAGGAATTTTTCTGGGGAGGGGAACATTTAGTGGATAGACTTAGAGTCTGGAAACTACATTAAAAAAAATAATAGGTAGGAAATCAGAACCCTAATTGAAAACAATGTGAATGAAACCAAGGGAAGAGAAATTCCAGGGTTTAAGGTGTAGTCAGTATTGTCAAGTGCTTCAAAGAGATCAAGCAAATAGAGAAATGAAAATGAATGGAATGAGATGAGTCTGGACTCTCCACTTCTCTCCTCCTTTTATTCAAGTGGATGTAGGGTATTAAATAATCTAAAGAAGCTCTAACTTGCCCCTGGTTGAATTCTTTTTCCGTTTATCTCAAGATGCATCCATTCCCTAGATCCTATCATGGAACCATAAAATGTGGGAAGAGTTCTCAGAGACACGTCGCCCCAACATCTCATTTTACAGAAGAAAAATGTGAAGTCTAGATGCATTGTAAGTCCGGGGAGAGGAAATCCTGGGGCAAAATACCTCCAAAAACCAAAATCAGTCAAAGGGAGAAATAAAGTTTAAAACCCGTTTATTGCTTACAAACTTCAGTCCAGTGCTGTCTCTCTCCCCTGTTCCAGAAGAAGCCAGCAAGCACGCAAGCCCCTCCCCTTAAACTCTCAGGTTCAGACACGCCCTCAGTTGCCCAGGTAATTACCCACTGACATGGAGATGAACTTCTTTCCACCCCTGAAGATATGCAAATGCACCAAAGCCAGGCAAGATATCCTGGAAATGTTACAGTTTTACCCACAACATGAATAAAGAGATACAAGCTTTAATCATTTGTGAGAGAAAGGGGTTAGATGTGTGGTGTGCAGGAGAGAGAAAAAAGCAGAACATTGTAGTGAGAAGGCAGGTGGCCCAGATGACAGTTTTACGCTTCTCCGACTTTTGCTT
The DNA here is from genome assembly GCA_029783875.1 of Phataginus tricuspis. Lineage (NCBI taxonomy): Eukaryota > Metazoa > Chordata > Mammalia > Pholidota > Manidae > Phataginus > Phataginus tricuspis. The sequence continues at coordinate 77,875,103 of JAQQAC010008880.1, read as the reverse complement.
AAAGTTACAAGAATCAAATCTTGGCCAGCACTTCTTGGCTTCTGGGCTAAAGAGTTGGAAGCATGTGATGTTGCTGATGATGGTATGTGGTGATGTAATAAACTATCCATGTGTTCTTCAAAATTAAAATCAGGACACATTCTCATGCTCTGAGTCAGGCATCCCACAGCTGGCAGATGCCAATTCTTTCTTGTATTGATGAGCTTTACTCACTCATACATCTCTTTACCCAATCAGTCATCATAAATATTTCGATTTAGTTAAGGCCATTAAGATACATATTGGCTTTTAGAAAGCTGTTGGAGTAGTATCCAGAAATCTCTTTGTGGTACTTGATTTTTTTTTATTTATATTAAAAATACAGGGCAAACTCTAGTAGTTTTAACGCATCATCCAAAGTACCACATCTAGCTTTTGATCTGAGTCCTGTTTATGCACTGCTTCAATGAGTTACAGACAGATTTTTATCAGGCAAAATAATTAAGTCCATTAAGTATAATGCATGTCCCAGGCAATTCATTTGTATTTAAATGTGACACCAACTTTCAGCAGTTCTAATTATCCCTACTTGACAAGAAAACCCTGGGACTGCCTATTGCCTATGAGGGCAGCTTGGTCTCCTTAGGGCTCCATTCATGAGGATGGAGCTACCTCTTCCCTAGTAATGTATTTCTAAGTGTCCAATGTAGATTTTTTTTAAAGTTTCTATTTATCTACTGAAGAGAAAAGAATGGGTGATTAAGGTGATCCTGGGAAAATACCACAAACTGAATATCAGGTAAGTGTAACCACTTCTCCACTGTGGGTGTAACTGTCAATCGTCTTTGTAGGTTTATGCCCACCTTCTACCTACAAATCAGCTGAGGATAGCCATAAACCCACTTCTGACTGCTGTAGGAGGGGAAGGAGGTCTAGAGAAGAAGCCTGGACCTGGGAAGCAGAGAGGTTTATGAACAGGGGAAGTAACGCTGTAGCTTGGTGTCTCTGCTGCTGGCACAGAGGCACACTGCAGAATCCTCCAGGCCTGGCAAGCCGATGCCCAGAGAGCAGAAAGGAGCATTTGGCTGGCAGCGCCAGCTCGGCAGAAGGTCATTGGAGGGGTCTGCTTCATTGTTAAACTCTGGCATGGCAGTAGAACAGCAGCTTTGGTACCTTCTCAGCTTCTCTTGGTTCCAGAACATGACATCATGGTTCAGATTCTGAGAACAACTTAGGTTCTGGTTTCCCCATCCTGGTAATCTGGTATATTGGATTCTGGATAACCATGGCACCCATGTGGCCTGCAGAGAGAGGAGGAATATGTAGAAACAGAGTAAAAAAGGAGATAGATGATGCTGCCTTATAAGGAAGGCACAGAATTAGGCAACATAGCTTTAGTCAAAGATTTCCTTTCTGAACAGGACTGACCACTGACCTGCTCCCAGGAGACAAGGGCCTGCAAAGTGGAGCAGCCTGGGACCCACGGCAGACCCATGGGACATCCATCTGTTCCCAACTCTGCTCCGTGGGCTGGGAGGTGGGAGGTCAGAGAGTGCCTGGTCCCTGCGAGGTAGGCCTGCCTCTGACGCCAGTGCCGCTGTTGACATCCCCAGGGCAAAGGACACTCCCAGTGTGACATTACACAGCTTCTGACTTGGCAGGGTGTCTGGGCTTGGCCAGGTCAGGAATGAAGCAGATGTGGCGTTCCCATGTTCATCTGGGCCTCCCCAGCTCACTCCTGGAGCCGACATCCTGTAAGGCAGCTCAGAGACTCCTCCACGTATGAATAGCTCTTGCTGAAGTCTCACTGATAAACCCGATGAGATAGTGTCTTTGGGTTTTGTATCCACCTTACAGATGGATGACTGATGTCTGCACACTCTCTCCACCTTAATGAGAAATCAGGCCCCGGAATTCCTCTCCTTATAACCACTTTTCAGAGAGTCTCAAGGAAATGCTCTACATCTTTTGCTGCTCACTGGCATCATAAGGCCTCCCTGTGGTCAAAAGGTGAGTGTCTAGAAGCAGCTTTCCCACACCAGCCCAAGGGATTCAGTGCAGTAGGGTGAGATACTATAGGACTCAGAAGTGCATCTAGTTCCTCCTTCTGCTTTGATTAGATCTGTCACCCTCAGGCCGCTGCAACACCAGTGTGCCGGCAAGCCTGGCTAAGAGTAACCAGCCCCAGCCCCTTTGCAGCAACTGGATGGGACCTCGAATATGTGCAGGAGTGGCTGACACACATCTGTTTAAGCACTAACCCATGTTTTTGCATTAAAAGAAATCATACCCAATGGATAAAGGAAAGTTAACTTTAATCTGTAATAACTGACCTGGCTATTCTATTCAAAAATGGCATTTTTCAGAGTACTTGGAAATGTTTATGTACTAGATAAATGTAACCCGACCTTATCACCACCATTGCCATCATTATCACTGAGCAACCGATGAAGCAGTAGTAAATGCATTTGTATTCACTAATTTTATCTCCTCCAGGGAGACTTGTTTATCTTATGATAAGAAGGGATACGAAGATGTGGCCATAATCAGCCACCAGTCTTTTCAGCAGAATAACTACACCAGAGTAACACACACAGGCACCCTTGAAAAACAAATACATAAATTGAGTTCTGTGTAGAGAACCTCAGAAAACCCCAAATCATAAATACCCCATCCAAATTGTCTTGAAGTACTCTTGTATTATCAGAGTTAATTCTTTTTTTTTTAATAATTTATTTTGGTATCATTAATCTACAATTATATGTGCAATATTATGGTAATTAAACTACCCCCTTCATCAGGTCCCCCCCACCAACCCCATTACAGTCACTGTCCATCAGCGTAGTGAGATGCTATAGAATCACTACTTGTCTTCTCTGAGTTGTACAGCCCTCCCCATGCCCCCCCAACATTACATCTGCTAATCGTAATGCCCCTTATTCCCCCTTGTCCCTCCCTTCCCACCCATCCTCCCCAGTCCCTTTCCCTTTGGTAACTATTAGTCCGTTCTTGGGTTCTGTGAGTCTGCTGCTGTTTTGTTCCTTCAGTTTTTTTCTTTGTTCTTATACTCCACATATGAGTAAGATCATTTGATATTTGTCTTTTTCGGCTTGGCTTATTTCACTGAGCATAATAGCCTCTAGCTCCATCCATGTTGTTGCAAATGGTAGGATTTGTTTTCTTCTTATGGCTGAATAATATTCCATTGTGTATATGTACCACTTCTTCTTAATCCATTCATCTACTGATGGACACTTAGGTTGCTTCCATTTCTTGGCTATTGTAAATAGTGCTGCAATAAACATAGGGGTGCATTTGTCTTTTTGAAACTGGGCTGCTGCGTTCTTAGGGTAAATTCCTAGGAATGGGATTCCTGGTCAAATGGCATTTCTATTTTGAGTTTTTTGAGGAACCTCCATACTGCTTTCCACAATGGTTGAACTAATTTGCATTCCCACCAGCAGTGTAGGAGGGTTCCCTTTTCTCCACATCCTCGCCAACATTTGTTGTTGTTTGTGTTTTGGATGTTGGCCATCCTCACTGGTGTGAGGTGATATCTCATTGTGGTTTTAATCTGCATTTCTCTGATGATTAGCGATGTGGAGCATCTTTTCATGTGCCTGTTGGCCATCTGAATTTCTTCTTTGGAGAAGTGTCTATTCATGTCCTCTGCCCATTTCTTAATTGGATTGTTTGCTTTTTGTTTGTTGAGTTCTTTATATATTTTGGATGTCAACCCCTTATTGGATACGTCATGCATGAATATATTCTCCCATACTGTAGGATGTCTTTCTGTTCTACTGATGGTGTCCTTTGCTGTAGAGAAGCATTTCAGCTTAATATAGCCCCACTTGTTCAGTTTTGATTCTGTTTCCCTTGCCAGGGAAGATATGTTCATGAAGAAGTCGCTCATATTTATGTCTAAGAGATTTTTGCCTATGTTTTTTTCTAAGAGTTTTATGGTTCCATGACTTACATTCAGGTCTTTGATCCATTTTGAGTTTACTTTTGTGTACGGGGTTAGACAGTAGTCCAGTTTCATTCTCTTACATGTAGCTGTCCAGTTATGCCAACACCAGCTGCTGAAGAGGCTGTCATCTCCCCATTGTATATCCAAGGCTCCTTTATCATATATTAATTGACTGTGTATGGTTGGGTTAATGGTTGGATTTTCTATTCTGTTCCACTGGTCTGTGAGTCTGTTCTTGTGAAAATACCAAACTATCTTGATTACTGTAACTTTGTAGTAGAGCTTGAAGTCTGGGAGCATAATTCGCCCTGTTTTATTCCTCCTTCTCAGGATTGCTTTGGCTATTTGGGGTCTTTTGTGGTTCCATATGAATTTTAGAATTATTTGTTCAAGTTCATTGAAGAAAGCTGTTGGTATTTTGATAGGGATTGCGTTGAATCTGTAGATTGCTTTAGGTAGTATAGCCATTTTGACAATATTTATTCTTCCTAGCCAAGAGCATGGGATGCATTTCCATTCGTTAGTGTCTTCCTTAATTTCTCCTGGGGGTGTCTTGTATGTTTTCAGAGTACAGGTCTTTCACTTCCTTGGTTAGATTTATTCCTAGGTATTTTATTCTTTTTGATGCAATTGTGAATGGAATTGTTTTCCTAATTTCTCTTTCTGTTAGTTCATCATTAGTGTATAGGAAAGCAACAGATTTCTGTGTGTTAATTTTGTATATTGCAACTTTGCTGAATTCAGATATTAGTTCTAGTAGTTTTGGAGTGGAGTCTTTAGGGTTTTTATGTACAATATCATGTCATCTTCAAATAGTGACAATTTGACTTCTTCTTTACCAATCTGGATGCCTTGTATTTCTTTGTTTTGTCTGATTGCCGCGGCTAGGACCTCCAGTACTATGTTGAATAACAGTGGGGAGAGTGGGCATCCTGTCTTGTTCCCAATCTTAGATGAAAAGCTTTCAGCTTCTTGCTGTTATGTATAATGTTAGCTGTGGGTTTGTCATATATGGCCTTTATGATGTTGAAGTGCTTGCCGTCTATACCCATTTTGTTGAGAGTTTTAATCATGAATGGATGCTGAATTTTGTTAAATGCTTTTTCAGCATCTATGGAGATGATCATGTGGTTTTTGTTCTTCTTGTTGTTGATGTGGTGGATGATGTTGATGGATTTTCGAATGTTGTACCATCCTTGCATCCCTGGGATGAATCCCACTTGATCATGGTGAATGATCCTCTTGATGTATTTTTGAATTTGGTTTGCTAATATTTTGTTGAGTATTTTTGTATCTATGTTCATCAGGGATATTGGTCTGTAATTTTCTTTTTTGGTGAGGTCTTTGCCAGATTTTGATATTAGAATGATGCTGGCTTCATAGAAAGAGTTTGGAAGTATTCCCTCCTCTTCTATTTTTTGGAAAACTTTAAGGAGAATGGGTGTTATTTCTTCTCTATATGTCTTGTAGAATTCAGAGGTGTATCCATCTGGTCCGGGGTTTTATTTTGGGTACTTTTTTGATTACCGATTCAATTTCGTTGCTGGTGAATGAACTATTTAGTTTTTCTGTCTCTTCCTGGTCAGTCTTGGAAGGTTGTATTTTTCTAAGAAGTTGTCCATTTCTTCTAGGTTTTACAGCTTTGTAGCATATAGATTCTCATAATATTCTCTTATAATTCTTTGTATTTCTGTGTGGTCCATCGTTATTTTTCCTTTCTCATTTCTGATTCTGTTTATGTGTGTAGATTCTCTTTTTCTCTTAATGAGTCTGGCTAGCGGTTTATCTATTTTGTTTATTTTTTCAAAGAAGGAGCTCTTGGTTTCATTGATTTTTTTCTATTGTTTTATTTTTCTCAATTTTATTTATTTATTCTCTGATCTTTATTATGTCCCTCCTTCTGGTGACTTTGGGCCTCACTTGTTTTTCTCTTTCCAATTTCAGTAATTGTGTCTTTAGACTGTTCATTTGGGAATGTTCTTCCTTCTTTAAATAGACCTGGATTGCAATATACTTTCATCTTAGAACTGCCTTTGCTGTGTCCCACAGAAGGTGTGGCTTTGTGTTGTTGTTGTCATTAGTCTCCATATAGTCTTTGATTTCTGTTTTGATTTGGTCGTTAACCCATTGATTAATAAGGAGAATGTTAAGTCTCCATGTATTTGTGAGCCTTTTTGATTTCTTTCTAAAATTTATTTCTAGTTTTATACCTTTGTGATCTGAGGAGTTGGTTGGTAGAATTTCAATATTTTTGAATTTACTGAGGTTCTTTTTGTGGCCTAGTATGTGGTCTATTCTGAAAAAAGTTCCATGTGCACTTGAGAAGAATGTGTATCCTGCTGCTGTTGGGTGCAGAGTTCTGTAGATGTCTGTTAGGTCCATCTGTTCTAGTGTGTTGTTCAGTGCCTCTGTGTCTTTACTTATTTTCTGTCTAGTTGACCTGCCTTTTTGAGTGAGTGCTGTGTTGAAATCTCCTAATATGAATGCACTGCTTTCTATTTCCTCCTTTAATTTTGTTAGTATTTGTTTCACATATGCCGGCACTCCTGTGTTGGGTGCATAGATATTTATAATGTTTATATCCTCTTGTTGGACTACCCCTTTATCACTATGTAATGTCCTTCTTTATCTCTTGCTACTTTCTTTCTTTTGAAGTCTATTTTGCCTGGTACAAGTACTGCAACACCTGCTTTTTTCTCCTTGTTGTTTTCCTGAAATATCTTCTTCCATCCCTTCACTTTTAGTCTGTGTATATCTTTGGGTTTGAGGTGAGTCTCTTGTAAGCAGCACATGGATGCATCTTGCTTTTTTGTCCATTTTATTACTCTGTGTCTTTTGATTGGTGCATTCAGTCCATTTACATTTAGGGTGATTATTGATAGATATGTACTTATTGCCATTGCTGGCTTTAAATTTGTGGTTACCAAAGGTTCAAGGGTTGCTTCTTTACTATCTAACAATCTAACTTAACTTTCTTGTTAAGTTATTGTAAACACTGTCTGATGTTTCTCTATTTTTCTCCCTTCTTATTCTTCCTCCTCTATTCTTTATATACTAGGTGTTTTATTTTTTGCCTTTAGTTAGTATTTGGATGGTCTGCTTTCTTTGCTATGATTTTGTTTTCTCTGGTGATATCTTTTTAGCCTTAGGAGTGCTTCCATCTAGAGCGGTCCCCTTAAGATATCCTGTAGAGGTGGTTTATGAGAGGCAAAGTCTCTCAACTTTTGCTTGTGTGGAAATTGTTTAATCCCTCCATCGTATTTAAATGATAATCGTGCTGGATAGAGTATTCTTGGTTCAAGGCCGTTCTGTTTCATTACATTAAATATATCATGCCATTCTCTTCTGGCCTGTAATGTTTCTGTTGAGAAGTCTGATGATAGTTTGATGGGTTTTCCTTGACAGGTGATCTTTTCTCTCTCTCTGGCTGCCTTTAATACTCTGTCCTTGTCTTTGATCTTTCCCATTTTAATTATTATGTGTCTTTGTGTTGTCTTCCTTGGATCCCTTGTGTTCGGAGATCTGTGGGCTTCCATGGACTATGAGACTATTTCCTTCCCCAGCATGGGGACATTGTCAGCAATTATTTCTTCAAAGACACTTTCTATCCCTTTTTCTCTCTCTTCTTCCTCTGGTGGTCCTATAATGCAAATATTGTTCCATTATGATTGGTCACAAAGTTCTCTTAGTGTTCTTTCATTCTTAGAGACCTTTTTGTCTCTCTCTGCCTCAGCTTCTCTGTATTCCTGTTCTCTGATTTCTATTCCATTAACAGTGTCTTGCATCTCGTCCAGTCTGCTGCTAAGCCCGTTGATCACTTGTCTCATCTCTGCATTGTCTTTCCTCACTTCCCTTGCTTCCTCCCTCAGCTCTAGCATATTTCTCTGTAGATCCATCCGTATGGTTATGACTTTTGTTCTGAATTATTTTTCAGGAAGGTTGTGCTTTTCCATCCCTTCATGTTCCTTCTCTGGTGTTGTCTGGGTCTGGCTAAGTTTTTTTTGTACCATATTCCTCTGTCTTTTCATGGCAATAGAATTGATCACTGGTAGGTGCCACATATGTCAGCTGGGCTCTTTAAGACTTTTAAAAAGAAAAAAGAGAAAAAAGAGAAAAAAAGAAAGAAAAAAGAAAGAAAGAAAAGAAAAAATGCCCGCTGGGAGTAGATTCTCTGGGGATGCTGTAGGTGGCGCTGTTGCTAAAGTATTCTGCAGCTGTGGCCACGCTGCTCTGCAGGGTCCTTTGTAGCTCTGGCATGGGTGGGAACGATTGGGAGGCTGTTGATCTCTGTGGGAAATCTCCTTGCAACTACTTTCTCCCAGTTGCCAGCCAAGGGGTCCAAAATTCCCCAGGCCTCCCAACCTGCTGGGCTGAGTGTGCTGGGATGATCCTGCTCCTCCATTGGCCTCTATCTCCTTAAGACTGCTAACAAAAAGCATGCGCTTTTCTTTTGTCCTGGCTTCCCTGGCTCAGATCCTGAACCCTCTGTCTCTCCAATCTCCGATACACCGTGTAATGTGTGTCAGTGCTCCCGGAGCAGATCACCAGGGCTGGTTATTTCGCGGGCCTGTACTTCCACTCCCTCCCCGCTCTGAATCCTCTCCTCCTGCCAGTGCACTGGGGTCGGGGAGTGCTCGGGTCCTGCCAGGTCGCAGCTCTGTATATTACCTGCCTCATGGGGTGCCGAGTCCTCTCAGGTGTAGATGCAGGCTGGGTGCTGTCCTGTATCTTCTGGTCTCTCTTTTAGGAATAGTTGTATTTGTTGTATTTTCATAAATATATATGGTTTTGGGAGGAGATTTCCACCGCCCTGCTCATGCTGCCATCTTTCCGGAAGTCCTCCAGAGTTAATTCTCCATCTCTCCTCTCCTTGAAGAGACAAGGCACAAGGAAAGACTTCTGCTCAGGGCTACCATGAGTGGAGAGGATAGAGGGGAGAAGGATGCGGCTTTGCACAGGAAGGAAATGACTCTAGAGCACTATGTCTTGGCTGCTGGCACAGAAATAAACTCCTAAGTCCTCCAGCTCTGCAGACTGGACCTTGAGTGGGAGAGTCCCTGAGTCCTTCCAGCTGAGAATCAATCATTGGGCATTTGTATATGCTCTTTTAGGAAGTGTATCAGACATGTTATTTATTTCCCCACAACATATCAGTATCAAAGGAGAGAGATCCTGTCCAGAAATTGGATCACATATCAGGGTCATGGCTTGTTCCTTCTGTATAATCCTATAGCTGGGGAACTAGTGACTCCAGCTGATGTGTGTCCTGTGGGAAAAGACAAGAACATGGAATACCTGATGAGAATTGGCTGGGAAAGGGCAAAAAGGAAATATTAAAATTTCTAAGGTCTCACTTGCTCCCAGGAGACAAAGGGACACTAAGCTGAGAAGTATGGAAACCTTGGCAACATCCAGATAAAAATGAGAACTTTTCCTGATGAAGGAGTTTGTAAGCATGAGCGGAAGTGAAAGCAAGTCCATGTCCCCTCAGCCCTATGAGGTGTGGCCAGTAGTGATGTCACCATGTCAGCAAACGTCCACGGGCTCAGGAGCTATCTCTAGGGAGCAGGAACATAGAAGAAAGAGCTGGTTTCTCAGAGGAAGGTTGCCCCTCAAGGAGGTGGGTGATGGAGAAGAACTGATGCCAATAAAAACTGACCTGCTGATGCATTTAAATAGGCACTAACTTGATATGTGTTTCTGAAGAAGTTGCCACTCATAGCTACTGAGTCCAGTGTCTGTACCCTACCCCTCCCAGTGAGCCCTGTCTTTCCTCCTATATCACATCCCTGCAGATGATGGGCCATTCCAGCCCAAGGTGACTATTGCTGTTCTTGCCATTGCTAATTGTCGACATCTGTTATCTCCAATTCTCCTTCTCCATTCTCTCTTAAATGTGCCCCCATCAAGACTTGGCTGCTACCACTCTCAAACTTGGCATGCTCAGGAAATGAAAACACCTTCCACTCTGCTCTTCCAGCAGTCATCTGTTGACCCAGTTGAAATCCTTGTTGCCTTACCCCTCTGTTGTTGTTGAGTGGAGTTGTCCATCACTCCTCTTTCTCTGCTTCATCACATAGCTAATCCATGGGGAAATTCAACCGGTTCTATCATAAAAATATACCCCAAATCTCTCCATTTTTCCTCATCTTCATTGCTAACACTGGACCGCCACCACATTTTGCCTGGATTACTACAGTACATTCCTCACTGGTCTCACTGCTTCCACCTTACTTATTCCCATTCTATTAATCATACAGACTCAAAACCACCTATTATGCAATGTCTCAGATTTGTCCTGAGTGTCTTAGATTTGTTTTGGAAGCATTTGGAATTCTCTAATACGTTTGGAGTACCAGGGACTGAAATCATGTTTTGTGCCCTGAGCTGATGTGGGAACTTGCATTTCTTCTATAGGTCTTGAGGCGACACAAAATTCCTTTGTCTTTAGTAACATGTAATGTTATGTCAAGCACCTAATAACAAGTTTTCAGTGCCATGCCTACAGAAGGGATCTGACATTTATTGACACCTTAATACTTATTGACACCATTGGAATCAATTGTACAACAAAACCAATTTTTTTCCTAAGGGAAGAAAAGACATTTGTTAGGGAAGTCTGACTTCTATTGCAGGTAATCATAATTTTTGACTTTCATTCTTTAGCATAGCTCTGGTAGCTCTCCCGTTATTTCTGAAGACCTTCTTTAGTTCAAAGTTACGGTAGCCTCAAACTCATTCTCTCATTGCGATTTTAAGATGGGTATAGATTAAATCACAAGACCAAGGCTTTTCAATAGTATGAGAACACAAGTTTCTTGACCTAGTCTCAGATTCACTGGACATATTGGGGTGGATTAATTTCCTGTGGTTGTTATAGCACATTACCACAACTGGATTGCTTAAAACTAGAGAAGTGATTCTCTCACAGTCTGGGGAAGAGAAGTCCAAAAATCTATACTGCAGGGCTGAAATCAAGGTGTCCTCAGAAAACACACTCCATCTGGAGGCCTCAGAGGAGAATCTGTGTCTTGCCTCTTCCGGCTCCAGGTAGCTGCCAGGTCTCCTTGGCCAATGGCCGCATCTGTCTTCTGTCTCTGTCTGGTCACGTGACTGTCTCCTCTTCTGCGTCAAATCCCCCTCTGCCTCCCTCTAATGAGGATATATGTGATTGCATTAAGACCCACCTGGATAACCCGGGATAATCTCCCCTCTCAAGACCCTTAATTATATCGCATCTGTGAAGTACATGTTTGCCATGTAAGACAACATTTATAGGTTTCAGGGATGCAGAGGCAGGTATCTTTTGGTGAGGGAGGAGGTCCGGTTCAGCCTACTTTACAACACTAAATGTTTTTCTGTCCTCTCAGTGGACAGAGCTAGGAAATATGGCATGCAGGCCACCCCATTACCCACATGTCTGTATTTATGTCTGTATCTTCCTATACATTCAAATAAACATGACTTCAGTCTGCTATCCCCAAAGGGATATTCTTGTGTCCTACAAATGTTACTGAGCTTTGCTCTGGGATTCAATTAAATTACTCAGAAACAATTTGCTCCTTTGGGGTCTTGCTTTTAAATTGTACCAGATGGGCCCTAACCACATTTAGTTTGGGGTGGATTTTGCTTTAATACTGAGGCTGAAACCATCTGAGAATTCTGATTGTCGCACGAACTGTCAAGTTTTCCATTCTGGCTGGGAGAGGGTATTACTCCCAGCCTGTGGTGAGCTCTGGGCATTGGTTCTTCTGATCTCTTTGGGTGGTTCTGTCTGCAACCTCAGTGAGCTTCCTCTCCCATGTGCTGACTCGAAGGCCGCTGAGGAGTCACGGGACACTCCCTGCAGCTCTCCGGAATTCTCCATGGGCAGCTCCCCTCGCCAGCTCCCTGCCCTGTGAAGCCGGCTGCTCCTCCCACCTTGTATTTCCAACTCTGCCTGGTTTTCCCTCCTGTGCACGTCCTGACCGGCTCCAGCAGGTGAGGTCGGATGGCCACAGGGCCCAGGCTGGTTGTTTGCTGTCTCTTGGGGATCACCACCTCTCATTGCCTCATTTATAAAGTCTTGGAAACTGTTGTTTCTTATATTATAGCTGTTTGCTTCAGCCGATTCACATGGGAGGTTAAATCAGGTTCCTTCTACTCTATCTTGTTTGGAAGCAGAAGTCTACTCATGAGCCGTCTGGAAACTCCCCAAGAATTTCAATGGTTAGAGACCCTTCTGTCAGGGTCTGAGCACATGGTTGCCATTCCACAAGGAGGGCAAATTGTATTCCACATACCTTTGAGACACAGTCCCAAATTTCCATTTCTCACTGTTAACTTTTTCCTTTCATCTGTCATTTAAAGTCCTGACCAAACAGTTTCCTAACTGCATTTCTGGGTCTTTGGGCTGTTGTGGGGAGACGGATATGCAATAGCCATAATAACTTCATCTTGGGCTCTCTCAGAGACTGAGTTTCAAAAGTGCACAAATGGTTTCAGTTTCACATTCTGAGAAATGTGTTTAAGTTTCAGTTTTGATTGCTTTCTGCCAGAGTGTTCTCACTCAGGTCCGCTGCTTACGTCACTGACAACTGCGCATGCACACAACTCGGTGTGTGATTGGAGTTTGTGGATTGCTTCATTAGCATAAAGGGCAACCAATCAGAAGAGACCTCACCCCATGAATGCTATATATGCTCTGCTGTTTCCGCAAATAAACGAGACTTGATCAGGAATCTGTCTTGTCTACATTCTTTGTGGCTCTTGTCTCCATCCAAATTCCCACTCCCCCTCTCCAGGTCCTCGTTGATGTCCCGCGGGCCGAGACAGGCTGTAACACTTTTAGTCTATGACATCTGTGACCATTCAGATGCTCCAGGATTAACACAGGAGAGGTAATTTCAGCTCTAGTTTTGTCTCTAGCATCTGGGCATTAAAACCCCAGCTTTCACTGCAGGGCCTGTCTCTGGTCTGAAACCTCACAGATCATTATGGTCTTAGCTCTTCCTTATTACTGTGCCTAGAAGCTTTCTATTTTTCTTTCTAACTGGTGAATTTCTTTCTCTTTTTAGATGACCTGTATATTGAGTTTGTAGACAAATCTTGGAGGTGAGGGCTATTCAAATTTAAAAAGAAAAACAGACCCAGGCAGCGATAATCATCCTCTTGCTGCTCTTCCTCTCTTCTTCTTAAACGGCCAAGGGTACATTTTATACTTTTCTCCTTCCTTGTACAGACACATGAAAGTGTGTATGAACTTAAATAGGGACTTTTTAAATCTAATTTTTCTCAAATAATCTTATATGCTATGCATCATTCTGCAAATTTTCTCTCCCTTGACTGTTTATCTTGATCATCCCTACAAGTGAATAAATAAATATGCCTATTTGGTTTTCTTTTGACTTCTCTGTGCCTGTGATGTGAAGCACAATACATATTCATGAGATCAGATCATACATTCTAGGGACATACATTTTTTTTAGAGCTTTTCTAGTCATCAAAAATTTAACTAGGATTGATGGATGAAACTGACAAACTCAATAAAAAACAACAAATTCTCCTAATAAAAGTAGGGAGACCGCCTATGCTTGGATAGCCTCTCAGGCCTCAAGACACTATGATACTGCTTGATAAGAGTAAGGAATTTTGGGGTTCTCTGTGCCACGGAAGAGGCAGACAGCAGACCCCATTTAAGAATTTTGAGGAATGTCAGGAACCAACTTCTTTTGGCCTTCCTGCCAAAAGTTTTCTCACGTGGCACTTCATTATCTTCTGTTTCTGCGTTTCCCAGAGACGAGTAGATCACTAAGCCCACATCGTTGTGCTGATAGGGGAGGCAACTGCAGAGATTGCTGAGGGCGGTGGGGGCCGGAGCCAGAAGGGAAGCTGGGTTTCTGCACCGGGAGGGTGTGGCTCTGCAGCGCTGTGCCCACACTGCTGGCACACAGGTGCACGGATGAGTCCCCGGGTTCTGCGGGCTGGGTCTTCAGGGTGGAGAATGATCCACTGGGCATCTCAGCTGAGAATCGGTCCTTGAGCATCCCTGTCTCACCTGTAGCTGCTTGACTGCGGAAGTAAATCGGGAACTCCAGTCCCTGCATGGAGGTCTGTCTGTACCAGAAAAGGGCAATGTGGCCAGAAACTGGCTCACATCTCAGAGTTATTGCTTGTCCTGTCTTTGTCACCTCATGCCTGGGTGTCTGGATAACTCCAGCAACAGTGGGTCCTGTGGAAGAAGACAGAATAAGGAATAAATGGAATCATAACTGGGAATATCCAAAAATGCAGATATTTTATTTCTGGGGACTTACCTAGTCCCAGGAGACAAAGGGTCAGACAGCTGAGGAGTCTGGTGGCCATGGTGGGCCACCAGGAGGAGGCTTCCCCTGGCTGAGGCTCTTGTGAGCATGAATAGAAAGGTGCGTGTTCTAGTCCCTCTTGTCTCCACAAGGTGGAGAGTGGCCCGGCAGTGACACAGCTCTCTGTCACTGCTCATGGGACCTCCTTCCAACGGTGAGCATTAATCCACTAGATGATGGACTAGAGTATATCATAACTCTTCTGGGACAGGGTTGGCTTGATCACAGACTCCACTGCCTTCCCCCACCGGAGGGCTTCTGCCATGCTATTATGAAGGGGCCTAAATGGAAGCCCTGGAAAGGGGCAGGATTTTGAAGATTTTCTTCATCTCATGCTGCATGAGCCCCCACCCCCACCCCAACACGGACATAGCCCTCAGGACAGGGCCTCTTGTATTGCTGCATCTCTACCATGAAAGGGGTCCCAATTTACTTCTCTGTGGCAAAGCTTAAAATTGTGCTAATCCTTCAGGCACTGGTGTGGACTGTGTAGTGATAAATGGAAGCTTTAACTTTCCGTGATGATCCTTAAGAAACACTAACCAGTTAATTCTAATCTTCTTTTATTTTTTTTTCTGGTATAATATATATTTATTGAATAAATGACAATGTTCCTTGGTCTTTTCATGAAACACATCCCCAGCTTTCCCAACCACCCCAAAGGGATGTGATTTTTTTTCAAGATAATTACATTTTTTTTTGGTATTGTTGATGTACAATTACTTGAACAACATTATGGTTACTAGACTCCCCCTATTATCAAGTCCCCACTACATACCCCATTATAGTCACTGTCTATCAGCATAGTAAGATGGTGTAGAATCATTACTTGTCTTCTCTGTGTTATACTGCCTTCCCTGTTCTTCCCCTCCCCCCCACTACATTATGTCTGCCAATCGTAATGCCCCTTTTTCCCCCTTATCCCTCCCTTCCCACCCATCCTCCCCAGTCCCTTTCCCTTTGGTAACTGTTAGTCCGTTCTTGGGTTCTGTGAGTCTGCTGCTGTTTTGTTCCTTCAGTTTTTCTTTGTTCTTATACTCCACATATGAGTGAAATCATTTGATACTTGTCTTTCTCCGCCTGGCTTATTTCACTGAGTATAATACCCTCTAGCTCCATCCATGCTGTTGCAAATGGTAGGATTTGTTTTCTTCTTATGGCTGAATAATATTCCATTGTGTATATGTACCACATCTTCTTTATCCATTCATGTACTGATGGACACTTAGGTTGCTTCCATTTCTTGGCTATTGTAAATAGTGCTGCAATAAACATAGGGGAGCATATGTCTGTTTCAAACTGGGCTCCTGCATTCTTAGGGTAAATTCCTAGGATTGGAATTCCTGGGTGAAATGGTATTTCTATTTTGAGTTTTTTGAGGAAGCTCCATACTGCTTTCCACAATGGTTAAACTAATTTACATTCCCACCAGCAGTATAGGAAGGTTCCCCTTTCTCCACATCCTTGCCAACATTTGTTGTTGTTTGTGTTTTGGATGTTGGCCATCCTCACTGGTGTGAGGTGATACCTCATTGTTGTTTTAATTTGCATTTCTCTGATGATTAGTGATGTGGAGCATCTTTTCATGTACCTGTTGGCCATCTGAATTTCTTCTTTGCAGAAGTGTCTGTTCAGCTCCTCTGCCCATTTTTTAATTGGCTTATTTGCTTTTTGTTTGTTGAGGTGCATGAGCTCTTTATATAATTAGGATGCCAACCCCTTATTGGATGTGTCATTTATGAATATATTCTCCCATACTGTAGGATGTCTTTTTGTTCTACTGATGGTGTCCTTTGCTGTACAGAAGCTTTTTAGTTTGATATAGTCCCACTTGTTCATTTTTGCTTTTTTTCCCCTTGCCCAGGGAGATATGTTCATGAAGAAGTCGCTCATGTTTATGTCCAAGAGATTTTTGCCTATGTTTTTTTCTAAGAGTTTTATGGTTTCATGACTTACATTCAGGTCTTTGATCCATTTTGAGTTTACTTTTGTGTATAGAGTTAGACAATGATCCAGTTTCATTCTCTTACATGTAGCTGTCCAGTTTTGCCAATACCAGTTGTAATTCTAATCTTCTTCCTAGCAAAGCTCTAAAAGTCCTTTAGTGATTAACACCTGACTCTCTCCCTCTATTGAGGCATCTAATATCCACAAATTAACTCTTTCTGGTGGGGGGCATGAAAACCTGAAAAGTGACCTGGTTCTCAGGATAGTAATGAGATTTCTGCCTATAGAGAAGCTGGAACATCTTAGCTTCGTGTCTTAGCTGTTGGCACAGAGAAACATTCTTCCAGCTTCCTAAACAGGAAGATGTCAAGATGAGAGACAGAAAGATGTGGCCAGCTACCTGGAAGCTCTGATAGTGCATCTCTTACTAGAGAATCAGCAGTGCTCACTCTCTGGCCCAGTGCTTATCTGCTCCAGGTTGACATCCTGCAGCCTGTGGGGGAAGGAGGCAGAGTGGGACACAGGGCTCAGGAGGCACAAAAGTGGGAAGTATTCTGAGTCAGGCACAGAGTTCCAGGATGGGGACTTTCCTACTTGTGTCCAGGATTTATCTCCTCCTGGATGCAGAGGCCATCAAACAGAGATGTCATGAGCTTATAGCAGTTCAGCCTGTGGGTGGGCTAGCTTCTTCCTCGGTGCTCTGACGGAAGTGGGGAGGAAAATCAGAAGTCAGGTCACTCTTGGCCCTGGTAACCTTTTCCGGTGATGTTAGTGCATTTGTGGACTTCTGAGGCTTCAGGGCTCCTCCGACTTAGAACACAGGACATCCTCCTCAGGGCATGGCCTTAAAAGCTGCCCCACAGCAGTAGGACGGGACCAGGTTGAGTTTAGATGAACGCCCAACCCCACAGCTTCTTTGACGTCCCTGATACAGCAGCTGCTTTGTGTTCGCTCTATCAGGCCCACTGTTTTATGCAGCCAGCTCCCTGTTCCCCACATCCCGTACAGGCTCAGGGGCACCCTTGAAAGCACAGACAGATGGCCTGGGGCTCGTTTCCTAAGTCTTTCCAGTAATGTAGCAGAGAGCTGGCTCAATGATCTGTGATAACTTCAGAACAGCAAGAGTCTCTTTTCTTGCAAGGCCACTTCTTGGACCAGGAAGGGCTTCCATTATTATGTAGTCACAGAGGTGTACCAGCCCTGCCCTCTGTCCCAGTGAGTATGGGAGCATTAAGGGCCAGGATCCTGCTCAGCTAGAACAGTGGCCATGGTCTTTGCAATATACCTACGACCCACTAAACACACCCTTCTCTGGGTTAAGGAAATTCGGGTTGGAGGGTCGAGGGCAGAGGGAACCATGGGTGCTGTTTTACTTATCCACTTGCATGCTTTTCCCACCACACACATGAGAACTATTTTAATTTGGGCTGCATGGCTCTAATGTTGTGTGTATTAGTGGCCTCTTTGTGTGGCAACTATCCCAGGCTTGCCTGCAATCCATGCTCATTTTTGGTCTTAACGCATTTGCAAAGGAATAGAAGTCTTTGGGTCCTATCCTTCTCTCTCCCATACTTGCTCAGTGTCTTCAAGTCAGGTTCATGATTCAGGAACCAAGCCCAACTTCTCTCTAAGCCCCACTGCCACGCGGCAACCTCAGCTCTTCCCTGGAGCCACAGTCTTAGTGGTACCACTGTGTCTGCTGGTGGCCAGTTGCTAGACCCTGGTGGGCAGGGTGGCTAGAAACAGGCCCCAAGTGAGCCATGCTGTGTGACATGCATCCAGCGACGAAGGGGAGCTATAGTTGTTGGTGTTTCAGGGGTTTAAAAATAACCCGATTCTAAAATTGAAAACACGAGATACTGAAGTCAGATCAACTGAAACCCAAAAGGTGCGCTGGTGCTGGTAAAGGTGGAACTGAAATGTGCAGCTACGTGGGCTAGCTGGCATCCTCCTGAAATGAATGTCCATCTGCACTGATGACCCTTTTCCTGAGTAGCCGCGCTTCCCTACTGCAGAGAGTCTGCTCACTATTTCACTGTAATGCTAAGGCAGACAAGAACGCATCTTGCCCACCGGCCAAGACAGAAGACAGGGTAGGAGGGTATGATCTGAGCCTGCCCAGTTCCCTTTTCCCCAAATCGTTCATCAGGTAATTCAGTCCTGGCCCCCAGGGAGAAGGGCCAGGAGCAGCCAGACAACCACTCCCAAGGGTGAGAAATAAATGTTTGTCCTCTGTTTCTCAAGATTGGCGTTCTCTCACCACCGTGTACTCAACCATTATGCTTTGATCAGCAGGAGATGAGCCACCTGTGAGGCCAGTTCTGCCCCCACCTCAGTGTCAAGGCCCCATCAGAGACTCCTGCAGCCACAGCCGGGCCAGTCAGCTGGGCCTCAGGGGACATGAAATGGTTCACAACAGTGTAGTAATTAAATAACTCCATGGCCACACTGGCTGAAAGACTGAGAAGTAGCTTTCCATTCTCCTTTTCCTTCCCAGTCTGCCCCACCATGTTTCCCATTATGACAAAAAAGAGGATTAATGGCATAATTAAACAACATGACAATGAACTACCAATAATAAAATGCCAACACCCAGAGCTGCCCTGAATTTGAAATTGTAAGACTTCCACTTACAAATACCTTGTAAGGGCCTAGGAAAGACCAAACTGAGTCATTTTTTTTTTTCTTATTAACTCATTCTGCTTTCTCAAATCTGGAATGTGCCAGGCCTTGAATAGTACTTATTGCCATTACACTTTTTACTGCCACAAGAATGGTACAAAATTTTTATTTTATTTTATTTTATTTTTTTTATAATTTATTTTGGTATCATTAATCTACAATTATATGTGCAATATTATGGTGATTAAACTACCCACTTCATCAGGTCTCGCCCACCAACCCCATTACAGTCACTGTCCATCAGCGTAGTGAGATGCTATAGAATCACTACTTGTCTTCTCTGAGTTGTACAGCCCTCCCCATGGCCCCCCAACATTACGTCTCCTAATCGAAATGCCCCTTTTACCCTCTTATCCCTCCCTTCCCACCCATCTTCCCCAGTCCCATTTCCTTTGGTAACTATTAGTCCGTTCTTGGGTTCTGTGAGTCTGCTGCTGTTTTGTTCCTTCAGGTTTTTTTTCTTTGTTCTTATACTCCACATATGAGTGAAATCATTTGATACTTGTCTTTTACGGCTTGGCTTATTTCGCTGAGCATAATACCCTCTAGCTCCATCCATGTGGTTGCAAATGGTAGGATTTGTTTTCTTCTTATGGCTGAATAATATTCCATTGTGTATATGTACCACTTCTTCTTAATCCATTCATCTACTGATGGACACTTAGGTTGCTTCCATTTCTTGGCTATTGTAAATAGTGCTGCAATAAACATAGGGGTGCATATGTCTTTTTGAAACTGGGCTGCTGCATTCTTAGGGTAAATTCCTAGGAGCAGGATTCCTGAGTCAAATGGTATTTCTATTTTGAGTTTTTTGAGGAACCTCCATACTGCTTTCCACAATGGTTGAACTAATTTGCATTCCCACCAGCAGTGTAGGAGGGTTCCCTTTTCTCCACATCCTCGCCAACATTTGTTGTTGTTTGTGTTTTGGATGTTGGCCATCCTCACT
>JAQQAC010008880.1:77817616-77850054 GCA_029783875.1 Phataginus tricuspis | reverse complement strand
TGTCTGCCAATCGTAATGCCCCTTTTACCCTCTTATCCCTCCCTTCCTGCCCTTCTTCCCCAGTCCCTTTCCCTTTGGTAACTGTTAGTCCATTCTTGGGTTCTGTGAGTCTGCTGCTGTTTTGTTCCTTCAGCTTTTTTTTTGTTGTTGTTATTGTTGTTGTTGTTCTTTGTTCTTATATTCCACATATGAGTGAGATCATTTGGTACTTGTCTTTTTCGGCCTGGCTTATTTCACTGAGCATAATACCCTCCAGCTCCATCCATGTTGTTGCAAATGGTAGGATTTGTTTTTTTCTTATGGCTGAATAATATTCCATTGTGTATATGTACCACATCTTCTTAATCCATTCATCTACTGATGGGCACTTAGGTTATTTCCATTTCTTGGCTATTGTAAATAGTGCTGCAATAAACATAGGGGTGCATCTGTCTTTTTGAAACTGGGCTGCTGCATTCTTAGGGTAAATTCCTAGGAGTGGGATTCCTGGGTCAAATGGTATTTCTATTTTGAGTTTTTTGAGGAACCTCCATACTGCTTTTCACAATGGTTGAACTAATTTGCATTCCCACTAGCAATGTAGGAGGGTTTCCCTCCCTCCACATCCTCGCCAACATTTGTTGTTGTTTGTGTTTTGGATGTTGGCCATCCTCACTGGTGTGAGGTGATATCTCATTGTGGTTTTAATCTGCATTTCTCTGATGATTAGCGATGTGGAGCATCTTTTCATGTGCCTGTTGGCCATCTGAATTTCTTCTTTGGAGAAGTGTCTATTCATGTCCTCTGCCCATTTCTTAATTGGATTATTTGCTTTTTGTTTGTTAAGGTGCGTGAGTTCAGATACGTCATTTATGAATATATTTTCCCATACTGTAGGATGTCTTTTTGTTCTACTGATGGTGTCCTTTGCTGTACAGAAGCTTTTCAGCTAGATATAGTCCTACTTGTTCATTTTTGCTTTTGTTTCCCTTGCCCGGGGAGATATGTTCATG
This sequence comes from Phataginus tricuspis, assembly GCA_029783875.1. Lineage (NCBI taxonomy): Eukaryota > Metazoa > Chordata > Mammalia > Pholidota > Manidae > Phataginus > Phataginus tricuspis. The sequence continues at coordinate 77,849,062 of JAQQAC010008880.1, read as the reverse complement.
AAGAAGTCGCTCATGTTTATGTCCAAGAGATTTTTGCCTATGTTTTTTTCTAAGACTTTTATGGCTTCATGACTTACATTCAGGCCTTTGATCCACCTTGTGTTGACCTTTATGTATGGGGTTAGACAGTACTCCAGTTTCATTCTCTTACATATAGCTGTCCAGTTATGCCAACACCAGCTGCTGAAGAGGCTGTCATTTCCCCATTGTATATCCAAGGCTCCTTTATCAAATATTAATTGACTGTAAATATTTGGGTTAATGTTTGGATTTTCTATTCTGTACCACTGGTCTGTGGGTCTGTTTTTGTGCCAGTACAAAATTGTCTTGATTACTGTGGCTTTGTAGTAGAGCTTGAAGTCAGGGCGCGTAATTCCCCCTGTTTGATTCCTCCTTCTCAGGATTGCTTTGGCTATTCGGGGTCTTTTCTGGTTCCATATGAATTTTAGAATTATTTGTTCCAGTTCATTGAAGAAAGCTGTTGGTATTTTGATAGGGATTGCGTTGAATCTGTAGATTGCTTTAGGTAGTATAGCCACTTTGACAATATTTATTCTTCCTAGCCAAGAGCATGGGATGCATTTCCATTTGTTAGTGTCCTCTTTAATTTCTCTTAGGAGTGTCTTGTAGTTTTCAGAGTACAGGTCTTTCACTTCCTTTGTTAGGTTTATTCCTCGGTATTTTATTCTTTTTGATGCAATTGTGAATGGAATTGTTTTTCTGATTTCTCTTTCTGTTAGTTCATCCTTAGTGTATAGGAAAGCAGCAGATTTCTGTGTGTTAATTTTATATCCTGCAACATTGCTGAATTCAGATATTAGTTCTAATAGTTATGGAGTGGAGTCTTCAGGGTTTTTTATGTACAGTATCATGTCATCTGCAAATAGTGACAATTTGACTTCTTCTTTACCAATCTGGATGCCTTGTATGTCTTTGTTTTGTCTGATTGCCGTGGCTAGGACCTCCTGTACTATGTTGAATAACAGTGGAGAGAGTGGGCACCCCTGTCTTGTTCCCGATCTTAGATGAAAAGCTTTCAGCTTCTCGTTGTTAAGTATGATGTTATCTGTGGGTTTGTCATATATAGCCTTTATGAAGTTGAGGTACTTGCCGTCTATAACCATTTTGTTGAGAGTTTTTATCATGAATGGATGCTGAATTTTGTCAAATGCTTTTTCAGCATCTATGGAGATGATCATGTGGTTTTTGTTCTTATTTTGTTGATGTGGTGGATGATGTTGATGGATTTTCTAATGTTGTACCATCCTTGCATCCCTGGGATGAATCCCACTTGATCATGGTGTATGATCCTCTTGATGTATTTTTAAATTCGGTTTGCTAATATTTTGTTGAGTATTTTTGCCTCTACGTTCATCAGGGATATTGGTCTGTAATTTTCTTTTTTGGTGAGGTCTTTGCCTAGTTTTGGTTTTAGAGTGATGCTGGCTTCATAGAATGAGTTTGGAAGTATTCCCTCCTCTTCTATTTTTTGGAAAACTTTAAGGAGAATGGGTGTTATTTCTTCTCTATATGTCTTGTAGAATTCAGAGGTGAATCCATCAGGTCAGGGGATTTTGTTCTTGGGTAGTTTTTTGATTACGGATTCAATTTCATTGCTGGTGATTGGTGTTTTTACTTTTTCTGTTTCTTGCTTGGTCAGTCTGGAAGGTTGTATTTTTCTAAGAAGTCCATTTCTTCTATGTTTTGCAGGTTGTTAGCATATAGATGCTCATAATATTCTCTTATAATTCTTTGTATTTCTGTGGTCCATTGTTATTTTTCCTTTCTCATTTCTGATTTTGTTTATGTGTGTAGATTCTCTTTTTCTCTTAATGAGTCTGGCTAGGGGTTTATCTATTTTGTTTATTTTTTCAAAGAACCAGCTTTTGGTTTCACTGATTTTTTCTATTGTTTTATTCTTCTCAATTTTATTTATTTCTTCTCTCATCTTTATTATGTCCCTCCTTCTGGTGACTTTGGGCCTCATTTGCTCTCCTTTTTCCAATTTCAGTAATTTGTCTTTAGACTTTTCATTTGGGAATGTTCTTCCTTCTTTAAATAGGCTTGTTTTGCAATATACTTTCCTCTTAGAACTGCCTTTGCTGCGTCCCACAGAAGTTGTGGCTTTGTGTTGTTGTTGTCCATAGTCTCCATATATTCTTTGATTTCTGTTTTGATTTGGTTGTTAACCCATTGATTAATTAGGAGAATGTTAAGTCTCCATGTATTTGTGAGCCTTTTTGATGTCTTTCTGAAATTTATTTCTAGTTTTATACCTTTGTGGTCTGAGAAGTTGGTTGGTAGGATTTCAATAATTGTGAATTTACTGAGGTTCTTTTTGGGGCCTAATATGTGGTCTATTCTGGAAAATGTTCCATGTGCACTTGAGAAGAATGTGTATCCTGCTGCTTTTGGGTGCAGAGTTCTGTAGGTATCTGTTAGGTCCATCTGTTCTAGTGTGATGTTCAGTGCCAGTGTCTTTACTTATTCTCTGTCTGGTTGATCTGTCCTTTGGAGTGAGTGATGTGTTGAAGTCTCCCAAAATGAATGCATTGCTATCTATTTCCTCCTTCACTTCTGTTAATATTTGTTTCACATATGCTGGCGCTCCTGTGTTGGGTGCATATATATTTATAATCTTTATATCTTCTTGTTGGACTGACTCCTTAATCATTACGTAATGTCTTCTTTATCTGTTGCTACTTTCTTCGTTTTAAAGTCTATTTTGTCTGATACAAGTACTGCAACACCTGCTTTTTTCTCTTTGTTGTTTGCATGAAATATCTTTTTCCATCCCTTCACTTTTAGTCTGTGTATATCTTTGGGTTTGAGGTGAGTCTCTTGTAAGCAGCATATAGATGGGTCTTGCTTTTTTATCCACTCTGTTACTCTGTGTCTTTTGCCTGGTGCATTCAGTCCATTTACCTTTAGGGTGATTATTGATAGATATGTACTTATTGTCATTGCTGGCTTTAGATTCGTGGTTACCAAAGGTTCAAGGGTTACTTCTTTACTATCTAAGAATCTAACTTAACTTTCTTGTTAAGTTATTGTGAACACCATCTGATGTTTCTTTGTCTCTCCCTTCCTATTCTTCCTCCTCCATTCTTTATATATTAGTTGTTTTATTCTTTGCTTTTAGTGAGTATTTGGATGGTCTGCTTTCTTTGCTATGATTTTATTTTCTCTGGTGACATCTTTTTAGCCTTAGGGATGCCTCCCTCTAGAGCAGTCCATTTAAGATATCCTATAGTGGTGGTTTATGAGAGGCAAACTCTCTCAACTTTCGTTTGTCTGGAAATTGTTTAATTCCTCCATCATATTTAATTGATAATCATGCTGGATACAATATTCTTGGTTCGAGGCCCTTCTATTTCATTACGTTAAATATATCATGCCATTCTCTTCTGGCCTGTAAGGTTTCTGTTGAGAAGTCTGATGGTAGTCTGATGGGTTTTCCTTTGTAGGTGATCTCTTTTCTCTCTCTAGCTGCCTTTAATACTCTGTCTTTATCTTTGACCTTTGCCATCTTAATTATTATGTGTCTTGGTGTTGTCTTTCTTGGGTTCCTTGTGTTGGGAGATCTGTGGGCTTCCGTGGACTGCGAGACTGTTTCCTTCCCTAGTGTGGGAAAGTTTTCAGCAATTATTTCTTCAAAGACACTTTCTATCCCTTTTTCTCTCTCTTCTCCCTCTGGTACCCGTATAATGCGAATATTGTTCCCTTTGTAATAGTCACACAGTTCTCTTAAAATTCTTTCATTCCTAGAGATCCTTTTATCTCTCTCTGCCTCAGCTTCTCTGTATTCCTATTCTGTGATTTCTATTCCATTAACAGTCTCTTGCACGTCATCCAGTCTGCTGTTAAGCCCGTCGATGGCTTGTCTGATTTGTACATAGTCTTTCCTCACTTCCCTCACTTTCTTCCTCAGCTCTTCCACATTTCTCTGTAGATCCGACAGCATGGTTATGACATTCATTCTGAATTCTTTTCCAGGAAGACTGTGCCTGTCCATCCCTTCAGGTTCCCTCTCTGGGGTTGTCTGGGTCTGAAGCTTTGTACCATATTCCTCTGTCTTTTCATGGCTATAGAAGTGTTTGCTGGTAGTTACCACGTATGTCAGCTGGGCTCTTTATGACCGCCTCGCGGGTACTGAGTTCTCTCAGGTGTAGCTGCACTCTGTGTGCTTTCCTGTGTATTCTGGTCTCTCTTTTAGGAATAGTTGTATTTGCTGTGTTTTCGTGGATAAATATAATGTAGGAAGGAGATTTCTGCTGCCCCGCTCACGTCACCATCTTCCCAGCAGTCCCCCAAGAATGATACAAATTTTAATCATTTTATTTTCCTCTGTTATTACCTAATTCTTTAAGAAAGATTACGTTGAATTTCCAAAAGTTTAAAATGCTCTTAAAATTCATCCTGTTCCTTCTCAAACCCAGCAGTGTTAGCCATAATCACCAGAATTGAAGACCTTTAATTTTATGTTTGGATCCTTCCCCAAGTCACTTATATTTCTGATATATTCTTCTAGATTTAATCTCTGTGATCTTCCCTAGTAAGAGATATGAAATTAACAGTGTCTGGGTCTTCTAAAACAAGCGCTATTACATATCTTCTGTTCCCTTTGTTGAGCAAGTCCATCTACAAGGCATTCTTATTGTTTTGCTTGCCTCCCTTTTAATGGACCCCATTTTCCTAAGTTTTTCCTAAGAAGCATAACTTAATAAATATATTTGTAATATATTTAAAATGTATTTATATATTTTATATTTAATAGGCATGCTCTTTCAAGACATAAGCTATAGCTGATGCTCATGTAATAATTTGAGCATTTTCAATTGCCCTGTCCAGGCATCCCCTGTCAGACTGTCCAGACTATAACCCACCCTTCATATGCATATGATTTTGAAAGCCATTCTAGTCGTTCTAGTGCACCCCCTGAGATCCTGCATTTTTTCCATCTTAGGCTTCTTTGGACCAGTTATCTTGCCTGCCTCAGTAACAGCCAAGAAAACATCCCCCTCTTTTCTAGTAACTCCTCTGAGAGCAGTTGAACCCACATGCTTTTCCTCTTTGCTTTAAGACTCTCTTTCCTGTTCTTATGGACCTCCTTTTCTCATGAGAATACTAAGTCTTCTAAGATTTTAGCACTTCCAAGGAAATCTTTCTTTTTTCCAGTTTAGTGAGTCTGTATTTTTTGTTTTGTGTGCAACGGTTTGTAAATAGTCAAGAAGAATCTGATCCCAAATTGCTTGTGTTGAAATCCCCATTTCACCATTAGCTATATGATTTTTGGAAAATTACATAGATTTTTTTCTCCTTCAGTTTCCCCTTCTATAAAATGGAGTACTAAACTGAATGTTCTCAGCTTTTGTGTAACACCCAACACATAGTAAGAACCATGTAAGAGTTTCCTAACTATAAATATTCTTCCTTTGTTCCTAGCTTGCTGGCAAAAGGAAGAATAACTTCAAACCACTGTGATGTTTCATCATCTTCTTAACAAATGTAAATTCCCTATGACATATTGTTCCAGGCACAAGTGTTTTCTTAATTGACCTCTAAGCCTTTGTCAATAATTATGTTGACTGATTTTGGATCTTTGCATGTGTATGACTTAATTTCTCTCTCCTTGAGGGTCCTCCTCATTATTATTTTTTTTCAAGAGAGGCTTTGGCTAATTATGCTTACTATCACATACAATAAATTACTTCTGCCTGGGGACTTACCTGTTACTGATAGTTCACTCTCTCCTCACTGTCTGAAAGACTCACTGTCACACTTGAGCTTGTGTTTTTAATCCCTTACCAGTGAATGGGAAGGTCATCAACCAGGACCTCAAAGACATGCAGACCAGAGTAGCTGCCATTTTAGAGCTCTCTGTGCAGTGGAGAGCCAGAGCCTGCAGCTGTGCCTTTCAGAACACATATTCTGCACTCGAATTGAGGAGCAGGGATGGGACTAGGTCTGTCACTAACCCCCAATAAATCTGTTGCCTGCTATTAATATGTAATTTGAATAATCTAATGGGAAGATTAAAAGGACATGTCCTTACTTGTGAAGCCATTAAACCTCTATTACATTTGCGGGGAAGGACTGTTGTTGAAGTTCCCAAGGATTGGTGAATTTGCCTCAGTAAAAACGACCACATCTGGAGTGACTCAGGGACACTAGAAAGCATTCATAAGATTTGATACATGAGCAGGAAATGCAGAGATCATGGGCTCTTCGACCCCTAAAGCAGTATACCTCTCTAATCACTTTTTGAACAGATTTCAACACTTGGCCACTTAGTTTTAGATTATTTAAATAGAAAAAATATATAGCAAATGAAGTTAAGTCCCTCTTTACATCCCTCCCTGGTCCTTTCTTTCCCTCTTTTTGTGCTGAGGTTGCTGAGTCTATTTCCCTCTCTTGCTTTTACACTTACCACATATGGATTTTATTAAAAATGGCAATCAAACTAAATGGCTCTATGTGTTGAAAGCTTGTAAGTGCTTTTCATGGCTTAATTTATTTTTTAAAAATAATCACTTATAATCATTATTCCTACTTTGGAGATGAGAAAGTTGAAATGACAGATGAGGTCATTTTGCCCATGGTGACATGTTTAGTGAACGTATATGGTCCGTGTGATGATGAAGTCACCACGGATGATGACAGGATTGGCAGGCAGGACAAGAAGTGACCGGGGAGGAGAGAGCTGGTGGAAAGAAGCGAGTAGAACAATAAAAGGTGGTATGCTCATGCTGGGTGTGGAAAGGAGCCGGGTTTAAAGCAGGGGAGAGGATCTGGGAAGCGCATTATGTCCCTTGGTATAAACACACTAGAAACTGAATTTCATCCTTCACTGTCTCCATCTTGAAAGTCAGGATCCCTGAATGGCAAAAAGTAGGCTAACGACACACGGAATCTGGTTCTATGGCAGAACTCATAGAACCTGATTCGCCTCGTTCACTCCAAATTGCAGCTGCTGTCAAAGGTAATTAGGGCTGAGAAGGGATCAGTACATAAAATAAGACCATAGAAGGGAGTAATATAACCATTCAGAATGGCTTTCAGGTGTTATGTGGAAATCTCCGGCATAAATTAGGAGTAGAGTGTAGGTTTGAGTGTTAAGGATGTCTGATAAGGGAGGAAAGAGGACAAAGGAAAACTGGACAGGTTTGCACCCTTCCGGATATCCCAGTGTGGAGTCCATATTACTGTTCCAGCAGGCAGCTGCAGAAACTCGGCAGCGTGCTGGCGGTCCCCACATGCCTGGCCTCTGTCGCCTCTTCTTGGTCAGGCCTGGGCACTTTTTGGGCAGGACACAGACATGTAAATCCCAAGGTTTCAGGAGTGGTGACTTAGATCTCACACATTAAACTGTCTACTTTATCCGTGTTTGAGACACTGTTTGAGTGTAATGAAAAAGCTCCACATAAATATCAAGTTATATTAACATTCTAAAGGAATGTCCATAATCAGAATAAAGAGGTTTCTGTTACAATCAGGAAAACATGTCGAGTGAAATTCTGTGAAATGCTTAGAGTTACAAGAGAAGGCAGAGGACTGAGTGACTCTGAAGCCAGGGCCATTCTTCTGCCATTCAGCGAGCATGGTAAATGCAGGGAGGTTGGGGACACCTCCAGTGTGGGTAAGGTTTACCTTACATGTGTGCCAAGCTCTGAGCACACAGACAATTTGTGAGGAATCCCTGAAACCCATTTCCTACATTCTTTCCTACCCAAGATTTCCTATGTTGCTATTTTATCATTTTCTGACCTGGTCATGCCCGAAACCCACCCCTTTGTGGTAAAGGAAGAGCAGAGAAAACCTTTCCTCAGAATGGCTGGGGGTGAGGCCAGAAGGGGAAGCTGGGGTTTCTGCACAGGGAGGGCGTGGCTCTGCAGCGCTGTGCCCACACTGCTGGCGCATAGGTACACGGCTGAGTCCCCAGGTTCTGCGGGCTGGATCTTCAGGGTGGAGAGTGATTTATTGAACATCTCAGCTGAGAATCGGTCCTTGGGCATCCCTGTCTTATCTATAGCTTCTTGATTGTTAAAGTAAATCAGGAACTGCAGTCCCTTCATGGAGGTCTGTCTGTACCAGTAAAGGGTGGCGTGGCCAGGAATTGGCTCACATCTCAGAGTTACTTCTTGTCCCATCTTTGTCACCCTGTGCCTGGGTATCTGGGAGACTCCAGCATCTTTGGACTCTGTAGAAAGGGACAGAATTTAAAGACAGAGTAAGAAAAATTTTGGAGTCACACTAGGGAGACCCAGAATGAGGATGCTAAATTTTCTAGGGACTCACCTATTCCCAGGAAAAAAAGGATCCCGCAACAGAGGGCCAGGCTGCCCATGGCAGGGCAGGGCAGACGTGGGCCATTCGAGACCAGGGCCCACATGAGCATGAGCAGAGAAGTGAGTTTGGAGACATTTTATCCCCACAAGATGTGTCTGTCAGTGACATCATTGAATGATGATGTCCCACCGCCCCCTACTACAGGAGCGCCCTCCAGAGGAGGAGGCTGCATCCCTGGCAGGGGAATGGGGAAGACTGAGCTCCGTTATAATTCATCTGAGATACAGATTTGCACAAGTGGAGGGACTCCCTGCAGCTTTGCATTGGTATTATCAATTCATAATGCCTTCTCTATATTGTCTCTTATCTAGTTTGTCAAGTATTTCCATTTGGCCCTCGAACTCCAAGTAGTTAAAGATGAATTTGTCATTTCACTGCAAGCCAGCCTGCCTGTGAGCTCTCACTCTTCTCCCTGGTGCCAGATGCTCCTGGTCACACCACACTCAGCATCGTCCATCAGGCAGGTAGCTTCTGGGCTCTGAGCTCTCCAGGAAAAACAAGAACTATTAACTGCATGGCTAGGGCTTCCAGGGCCAAACTGATGCCCTGTGGGCTGATTCAGTTTGAAAACCTATTTGCAGAAAGACCTCTCTGAGATTACTTAACCTTGAGCTCTTTTTCCAAGACCCTAGCATAGAATCCATTTTTCTCTAACCCCACCATGAGATAAGCATAGGGTCTTGTTTTTCTTGAGGATTTACAAATAAAAATCTCTAGAGTCGGGGTAAATCTTATTCTTACCCCTAGAAAAGCTGACTGTTTTAAAATTGATAGCACTTAGCCCTGGCCCTGTACACGGGGCCAGATGCCACACACCCATTCCTCTCATAGTGTGGTTATGGAGAGCTGAGAGAAGCCTCTGTTTACTGGGCTGGACAATTATGTGATTTGCTAGCCAGAAAGGACCAGCTCAAGCCCATATTTTGGGGCCAGCACAGAGACATAGGGCTGAGTCCCCCGAACCTGAGGAGCACATACCAGTTTTAAAGAGCAGGTGGCTTACGGGCTGGATTGTTACCTGAGGCGCCCTTCTCCCTTGTGGGGTCTGTTCCCCTTGGTTTCTGTTGGATCCAAAATGTAAAACTGTGGCCATTATTCTGTTTTCAAAGAGATCATTGTTGGTCCCTTCCCTGTTAGCAGGTGCCTAGGTGTGGTGGGCAGAATAATGGCTCCCCAAAGAGGCCCAGGGCTGCCCTGGAATTGTGGACGTGTCATGTTACATAACAAAGGGAAATTAAGGTTCCAAATGGCTGCTAATCAGTGGACCTTAATAGAGGGGGAGCATCCTGCATTTTCCACATGGGTCCTGCCGTGTGGGAGAAAGAGGAGGAAGAGTCAGAAGGAGAGGGACGCGCTGGGAGAAAAAACCCATCATCGCTGGCTTGGAAGAGGGAAGGGGGCCACGAGCCGTGGAATACTGGTGGCCTCGAGAGGTTGGAAACCCATGTGCCCCGGAGCCTCTACAAGGAACCCAGCCCTGCTGACACCTTTTTTTAACCCCGTTAGAGCCATGCTGGACCTTCACAGCTGGAAGAGAATACATTTGTACTGTTTTAAGCCACACAATGTGTGGTAATTTGTTAGAGGAGCAATAGGAACCGAATTGGTTACAGTAGGTATGAGACACATGGTGAAAACGCAGTGGGTAGACACAAGATGCAGTATGGAAACTGAGGCACCATCACATAGAAAGAACATGAAATCAGGGCAAGGGAAATCCAGGCACAAAACTTATCTCTGCCCAGACCTCATCTGCTTCCAAAGGACACACGGAAGTCTGGGGTGAATGGCAAAGGCAGGCACCTCGGGGCCATCTTCCCACCAAGAGCAGAAGTTCGTGGGAGGAAATCCTGTTGTTCTGGTCCATGGCAGTCCCTGCCTGATAAGTGGATTCTGCTCCTGATGTGACTGTAATTGTCCTCCCTGCGGCCAGGGTCCCTCAGCTGTGGCCCAGGCCGGCACCCGCCCTGCTCTCTGCTCCACTCTCTAGGGCACCTCAACGCAGATGGGCTGGCGGGCTGGTTTGGGTCAGGCTCGCTAGGTCTCTGACACTCAAACTGCGTCTCAGCTTTCCCAGCCCGGAATGCTCAAGCTGCGCCACCCTAGCTCCTGCGCCGCCACCTGTCATGCAAACCCGGAGGCATGCCCCCTGCAAACACGCTGCCATTTGGAGCACAATTCCAAGCAAAACCCACCTCCACAACACTGGGGGACAGAGGGCTGGTCTCTAGTTCCTTCATTCTCAGCCTCATCATTCAAGACCTCCTAAATGCAGCACCCTAAATGCAAACCCAACCCCAAGGTTTCCCTTAATCTCTTTCAGGGAGCTTGCTCAGCTCCTCCACAGGCTCTGGGTGGCCGCAGTGCCTCCTGGTGGCCAGAGCAGAAACAGCGCAGATGTGAGAAGCTGCAGAAAACCAACCAAAATAGCTCCACAAAGATCTCAGATGTGAAAATGACCAGACTCTGAAGCAACTAGGTCTCCTATGTTTAAAGAGACAAAAGACAGTCTTGGAAAATGTTATTAGGGAAGTAGTAACTATAAATTACAACAGCAGATTGGAAGGAGAACCCAATAAGCATTCTGGCAAGGAGGTGGTGGACGGTTGTGTTCATCAACGGCCTAGGTTTTTGTCAGACAAGTAAGTTGGGTGGAGACATGGACAGAGGAGCTGAGGAGATCTGCAGTGAGTCCACGGACACAGATTATGACCTGCCGTCTCTGGGACAAGAGAGGAAGTGAAGCCAGCCGGGGCTGAGGGGCGGTGGTGAGCGATGCCTGCAGGGGGCTCTCAGCAAGCTGCTTCCCAAATAGCTCCAGCCGACGCTTCAGACTGATTCCTAGTATTACCTTGGAGAATCCAGGCAGAAGCTCGGGAAGAGGATACGGCCCTCAGCATAGCGTGTTAACTGGAGTGTTGATCAGAGGGAATTGGCCGTTTCAGAAGTTCTTACTAAGGAATATTTTAGGGAACAACTATTTTAAGGCATTCATGGAATATCCTCAACAGCCTCGGACCTGGCTGGTTCCAGCCTAGTCAGGCCGAGCTGTGCCGGTCACACTGAAGGGTCAGACCACTCTGGGGAAAGAATTAGCTTTGAGCTAAGATTTGGGATTGGTTGTCATGATGTCCATTTGCGTGACTTCCTTGGAAATTGGAAAAGGACGGAAAGTAAAAGCTGAACTTATTATTAGTAACATCATTATTATCAACCCATTTCTACAAAAGCAGAGCAAAACGTTTTCCAAACACATATTATGTGTTGAGACTTTGATGCAGGGAACTTCCCGAGTAAAGGCCGAGAAGAAGCTGGTGAAAAAAAGATGTCAATTCAAATCATTTAGGTGGTGATAACAGCCAGAGTTTATTGTATATGTTTTGTGATTGCCTATTTTTCTAGGAGAACAACCATACTCAACCCTGAGGGCTGAGTATGTGATAAATCACTTTCCATTCTGGGTCCTTGAGTTGTCCAAGAAGTGTTTCCAATCCCTGAGTCATTATGTTCAAATTATGAAATAAGGGAAAGCCCCTGTCTAGAGTTGCTGTGAGCTGCATAGAATTGAATGTTTTGTGCACAGGAAGGAAATGTCTCTGCAGTGCTGTGGTTGAACTGCTGGCGCAGAAACACACAGCTGAGTCTCCCCGCTCGGCAGGCTGGATCTTGAGAGTAGAGTCTCTTCCTTTGGGTCTCTCTGCAGAAAAGCGATTCTTAGGCAACTGTGAATTATCAGATACAGTCTCATCCTCAAAGTGAATCAGAAGCTCCAGGCCCTGTCCCAGGGCCTGGCCATACCAGTAAAGGGTACCATGGCCAGAAATAGGATCACACCACAAAGCCACAGCCTGTCTGTTTTCTGTGATCTTATGTCTAGGGGACTGGATGACTCTACATTCTGTGAGTTCTATTGGGGAAAAAGACAGAATTTGAAAATGGAGAAAGGAAGAGATTGGAATAATCACTAGAAAGGTAAGATGCAAAGATCTTAGTATTCTTAGGACTCACCTGTCCCCAGGAGACACAGGGTCACCCAGCAGAGGAGCCTGGTGCCCATCGCTGGGTCAGGACAAAGATGGGGGTTCACCAGGTCAGGGTCCTTGTGAGCATGAGCAGAGGAGGAGGGATGTCCCTTTGTCCCCACAAGACAGTTCCTGTAGCGACAGCACTGTATCTGCAAACGCCCTCAGTCTTAGGAACCAACTGTTATAAATTACAACATACCTAGATGTTTGACACATTCAGAGATTGTGTGTACGTTCATCCCAGCGTCTTCTCTCATGGCTCCAGGGCCTGAGTGAGTGGACCCTCCACTACATCTCCACGGCCCCAGCCCCACCTCCACTCTCTACTGTATGTTTCCACTGGGATATGTCAAAGGCAACACAAATCTGAAATGTCAATTAATGACCTCCTTGTGTATCTTAATTATCCTTCTCTTTGGACATTTCTCTCTTAAGAGGTTCCCCATTCTCCCAGTCACATGAGTTTAGACAGGTGGAAGCTGGGGTAATTGTCCTAGAAGCACATTGAACTAACTGACACACTCAGAGGTCAAGGGATCAAATGATGCCCTGAGTACAGATTTGAGTTGGAAGCTTTCATTCTGTCTCAAGGTCAAAGCCAATTTCCTCTTTTCTTTCACCATCTCCGTGATGTATGGCATACCACAGGTTTGTCACCATGCTGCCTGTATGCTAGGTCATCAGTGTAATATGTCAGATCTTACCTGGGGAGGCTGGAGAACTCCCTTATCCCTGAACATACCAGAGTGGATATGGTAACAATAAATGCAAAATTGAACAGACCTTCTGGCATCTTAAAAAACGTACACTTCTAGCTTAACTTGCATTTCAGTACTGGATTTTGTTTTTTTTTCATGGAGCACCATTAGTTATAAACACACTTGCTTTCACTGTCTGAGTGGTGTGGTAGGAATGGTTAGCAGATTGGAAAATATCCCTCTGAGAGTTGGTATGAAAGGATAAACCAAGGAAATGTGTTTCCAGAGAAGTGGAAACAGTACCTCCATGTGTTCAGAGATAGTCCACCGAGTCTCAAAAACCTAGGACTTACGTGTCAAGGTTACCAAGTAGACTCCATTCACATTTAGTGGTAATTCGCATCTACTCTTCTATGAACTGCCTAGATTAAATATTGCAATTTTTATTCCACTGTCTTTTTCTTATTAAGTAATGAGAATTCTTTATTTCTTCTGACACCAACTCTACTAGACAAGGTCAGCTATGCCAGAGAAAACCAAGCAAAGCAAACCCTAAAATCCCTGCGGCTTAACTCTGTAAAGTTCTACTTTTTGTGACTGCAAAGGTCAGAGTATAGCAGCTTTCTTGGTGGTTGTCCACCAAACTATGACCCAGCGAGGCAAGCTGCTCAGGCAGTCTGTAAGGAGCAGTGAAAGTGGGCTGCGACTGCTGACGCAGGAAACCCTGCTTGCAAGTTTGGCCCCCAGCGGGCACCTGGGACTTGGCTGCTAAGAAGTTGCCTACACAGATAGAAAGTTCCGTAACGACATGCAGCTCATTGTGCCTAGTCTGTTAGTGCAAACGCCATAGTTTATGCTGAACACAAGATTTCCTTCCTGAACACTAGATGACTAGTGGTAGGTAGTGGGTGGCTATGTGACCAGCCCCCACTTGTGCACGAAGTCCCTAGTGGGTTCCCTTGGCAGAAAGATCCCTCCCATGGTGCTGCATTTCTGTCCTGGGGGATGCATGCGCTCGGGGTGACCCCTACTGGGTGGAAGACAGCACAAGGAAGCCTGCGTGTGGATTCTTCCAGAGTCTCCGTGTGTCTTTTTCTCTTATGATCTGCCCCTGAATATTTACCGTGTCATTAAAAAATCTTACAACTATGTGCCCTATCCTGTGGGTCCTTTTAGTGAGTCTCCAGACATGGGAGTGTACTTGGAGGCCCCCAACACAAGACCCGATGATATTTTAAAGGGAAAGGCTTGGAAATGATTTACATAATTTTTACGCACCTCCCACTGTACAAAACCTGGTCACAGTTCCCAACGCTCCAACTGCAAGTGAGGCTGGAGATCACAGAGGAGCCACGAGGACTTGTTGAACATGGTCTCGTCACACTGATTTTTTATCATTTGTTTGGGTTCCTCATGCCTGTCCCCAGTCTGTGACTTACCTTTTCATTTTATGGTGTGTTTTGTTGTACAAGAGTTTAATTTTATGCAACTGAAATTACTTTTTTAGTGGTTTTTGTTGTGTCTCTACATGAAAAAAAAACCTTCTTCAAATAAATGCCTAAAAATATTTTCCTAAAAAAAAAAATAAAAAATTAATATCATCTAGTAAAATTTGTTTTACTTTTCATAATTAAGAGTAAGTATACCTGAAATGTATTTTCATGTAAGGTATGAAGTTGAAATCTAGAGATAAGAGAGGGGGACATGTGTTACATGTGTTGGTGCAGAAGAAATAGCCAGTGAAAAGATCCTGGGTGGAAAAGGATGTGGCACATGTGGGTGGGTGTGGCCAGGGCCAAGAGAGCCAGGGGTCTTGAGCAAGGTGCCACAGGACTGTGTAGAGCTGCTGCCCTGAAGAAGCAAGGCAGCCGGGAGCAGAGACCGTAGGAGCAGAGGTTTGGGTCCTGAGTTGGAGAGCAGGGAAGGAGGGAGGATAGAGTAGATGATGGAAGCACTGGAGCCCTGTGAGTGCTGGAGGCTGGGCTTCCTGGAGTCTAGAGCAGGCATCTCTGCTCAGGGCAACCTCAATCTTTCTAACGACACTTTATGTGTGGGGAGCAGGTGGTTGTGCAGCGCTGTGGAGTCACTGCAGGCACAGAAGTACACAGACGTCTGGGCGGGGGTAGGGGACTCCAGAGTGAGGGGGAAATCCTCTCTGTTTGATCTAGAGACGTTGTACCCATCGGGGACTTCTCCTTTCTCAATGCTGCCAATACCATATGAATAATGGATCAGCCTCAGCCAATGGCCTAGGTCTTGTCGGTACCAGTACATATAGTTATAGTTCTCGGTCTGGTTACATCTCAGAATCACTCTCTCTCCTGTCCTTGTGACCTTGTGTCTTGGGCTTTGGGTGACTCCAGCATCCACATGCCCTGTAATAGAGCGACAGAGACAGGTTGTCACCCCCAACAGGAAGGCTTGTACCGAGGTCTTGGGAATCCCAGGGAAGAGAGCTCACCTGTACTCACCTGCCCACAGCAGACAAAAAGCCACACAGAAGAAGAGCCTTGGGACCATTTCAGGTCCAGGGTGGAACCTTATGTCTCCCAGTTCTGTTTTGGAGAAGTTGAACTTAGGCTCATAACTCTGTGATGTCACCGCCTTTGACAAATGTTTGAGCTGCAGAGCTGACCTGCCCCACCCCTTCCCCACAGAACAAATCAGTAATATGTACAAAGTTGAACGGGAAGGATTTGCAAGCCTGTTTTTTTTTTTAGCAAACACAACAGGCAGTGTTTATTTTCACATTTCATGTATATTCACATAGAAGCATTTCACATATATTCACTCATGTAATCCCAGTAAGGAAATGAACACACAGAGAAGTGGGATAACTTAGTAAGCAGGGTCGCCAGCTAACATATAGGATGCCTATGTGGTATTGGGACATATTCATACTAAAAATTAATTGATTACCTGAAGTTGAACTATAACTGTGTCCAATATTTATTTATTTATTTATTTTTAATAATTTATTTTGGTATGATTAATCTACAATTACATGTGCAATATTATGGTTATTAAACTACCCCTTCATCAGGCCCCCTCCACCAACCCCATTACAGTCACTGTCCATCAGCGTAGTGAGATGCTATAGAGTCACTACTTGTCTTCTCTGAGTTGTACAGCCCTCCCCGTGCCACCCCAACATTACATCTGCTAATCGTAATACCCCTTTTCCCCCCTTGTCCCTCCCTTCCCACCCATCCTCCCCAGTCCCTTTCCCTTTGGTAACTATTAGTCCGTTCTTGGGTTCTGTGAGTCTGCTGCTGTTTTGTTCCTTCAGTTTTTTTCTTTGTTCTTATACTCCACATATGAATGAAATCATTTGATACTTGTCTTTTTCGGCTTGGCTTATTTCACTGAGCATAATAGCCTCTAGCTCCATCCATGTTGTTGCAAATGGTAGGATTTGTTTTCTTCTTATGGCTGAATAATATTCCATTGGGTATATGTACCACATCTTCTTTATCCATTCATCTACTGGTGGACATTTAGGTTGCTTCCATTTCTTGGCTATTGTAAATAGTGCTGTGATAAACATAGGGGTGCATATGTCTTTTTCAAACTGGGCTGCTGCATTCTTAGGGTAAATTCCTAGGAGTGGGATTCCTGGGTCAAATGCTATTTCTATTTTGAGTTTTTTGAGGAACCTCCATCCTGCTTTCCACAGTGGTTGAACTACTAATTTGCATTCCCACCAGCAGTGTAGGAGGGTTCTCTTTGCTCCACATCCTGGCCAACATTTGTTGTTGTTTGTGTTTTGGATGTTGGCCATCCTCACTGGTGTGAGGTGATATCTCATTGTGGTTTTAATCTGCATTTCTCTGATGATTAGTGATGTGGAGCATCTTTTCATGTGCCTGTTGGCCATCTGAATTTCTTCTTTAGAGAAGTGTCTATTTGTGTCCTCTGCCCATTTCTTAATTGGATTATTTGCTTTTTGTTTGTTAAGGTGCGTGAGTTCTTTATATATTTTGGATGTCAACCCCTTATCGAATACGTCATTTATGAATATATTCTTCCATACTGTAGGATGTCTTTTTGTTCTACTGATGGTGTCCTTTGCTGTACAGAAGCTTTTCAGCTTGATATAGTCCCACTTGTTCATTTTTGCTTTTGTTTCCCTTGCCCGGGGATATATGTTCATAAAGAAGTCACTCATGTTTATGTCCAAGAGATTTTTACCTATGTTTTTTTCTAAGAGTATTATGGTTTCATGACTTACATTCAGGTCTTTGATCCATTTTGAGTTTACTTTTGTGTATGGGGTTAGACAGTAGTCCAGTTTCATTCTCTTACATGTAGCCATCCAGTTTTTCCAACACTAGCAGCTGAAGAGGCTGTCATCTCCATTGTATATCCAAGGTGCAAGCCTGTTTTTAAAAGAAATCTTGTAAGTATACACGATTTCTGCCTGCAGTTTAGAAAGGAAATTTTTTCCTCTATGAAAAATAATACAATTCCTTATTTGTCTGCTGTTACAATTTTTCATAGCATTTCTGTAGACTAGGAAATCTTCTCCTGGCAGCCCTTGTACTTTGGTGACTTCACAGCTCAGAATTTGCCTCCAAATACCTTTCGTAGTTTTTCTCTTTGCCTCTCTGGATAAATGGATGTCAGTCCAGAGTGATCTTCTCATTTAAACGAACCACCTGAAGTCCAGAAAGTTTTCAAAGTGTCAAGGTCAGGGTCAGTGGAATTCGAAGAATTGCTTTACACTGTCTCACAGCCCACCGACTGATGGGAGCTCTGCCGCCCATGCCCATGGGGAAGGTCCGTCCCTTTGTTCCGGAGAAAGCCATGGGGCACGGGACCATGTGTGTAAGCCCTGTGGCTGTGCTTTCTGTGAAAAAGCGAGGCGGTGCATCAGCCTGTGGATGGCATAGCCACCCAGAGTACACGCGCCGATGCCTCCAGGGTCACAGGAAGAAGTTCCATCTCATCCAGAAGGTCTTACCACCTACCAAATAGGGAAATGCTGATTTACGGCAAACCTTATCGCTTGTCATTATCTGCACACTCATATATAGGTCGTATCTCAGAGTGAGGCTTCCCTATTTCTGTGACTACATATCTGATGTAACCTTGGTGGGTAATTCCTACAATTACATGATAGGGAGAAAGGATGTAGAATCAGAAATCAGACACAAGGAGGAGGCTAACGTAACACCACGTGGAAAGGCTTGTGGCTGGGGCCTGGCAGACCCCGGAAGGGCTTTCCCATCTGTGCCCAGGACTTGCTTAGTCCCAGGAGACCAAGAGTCACACAGCACAGGAGTTTGCTGTCTGTGGCTGGGTCACTGCCAAAAAGGGGGGTTTTTCAGCGAGAACTCACATTCCTTGGGGTACTGTACACAGAATCCTAGAGATATGACTATTGTTCTCATAATGATGTATCTACCCATATTAGTATTCTCAACAATACCCTAATTTCATTAGGGAGATAAGCATGTACCAGGAATATTTCCTTTATAATTTATTTTAAAATGAGTGAGTTACTGAGCCACGCATTTGGTGTTGCTGAGAACCCCTGCCTCATCTTGAAGCTGTGTTTGGGGTTGCTGTTGTTTGCTGGTAGCGGTGTTTCCCGGCGGCTGGAGCACAGCCCCCACGTGGTAAGCAGTGCAGTGCAGACTGGCCGTGAGGTTGGTGAGGTCTAGCTTCCA
This sequence comes from Phataginus tricuspis, assembly GCA_029783875.1. NCBI lineage: Eukaryota > Metazoa > Chordata > Mammalia > Pholidota > Manidae > Phataginus > Phataginus tricuspis. The sequence goes on along the minus strand of JAQQAC010008880.1, from coordinate 77,830,318 downwards.
GCCTTCTCATTTGCACAGGACCTTTCCAAGACTTTAAAGCTTTTTCTAAATTCTCTTTTTCAAAGAGAACCCTAATCTTTCATAAGGCTTAGGTCCCACAAAACTTGGATCTACTCTGCACCTGCATTTAATAAGTACTTGTTGAATGAATGGAGAAAGGAGTGAATGATTATCTGAGTCCAGGCGGGTTTACTTCTGTAAGCGCAACCCTAGACTATCCAGCTACAAATAGGTCCGGAGCTTTACGGGAGCCGGGACCCATGTGAGTCTGCTGGGAATTCAAAGTAACCAAAATGAACTGGGAAAAGATTTGCTTATATGTGTTATTAGGAGACTTTTTGAGTGAAGGGATGGCAGCATGGGTGAAGGATAAATGGCAGTGTCTTCCAAAGGCACGGGTCTTCTGATGGCCACTTGATTCTGTTGCTGGCTGGGAGCAGCGAGAATGAAGCAGGAAGGGGGAAAACAGGATGATGGTGTCATTCTGAGGCTGTGCTGGGGCAGCGGGAAGTGGGTCCCACAGGCACCTTCTGACCTGAATCGTCCCCCTGCACCCAGATCCAGAACTACCATCCCCCGGCTCCTGTCCCACCCGGAACGTGAGCATCCTTTCATCTTTGGCTGCCCTTGGGTACAGGCCAAGTGGGGTCCTCTGACTTCCCAGAAGGCCTGGGGGCAGACAGCAAGGGACTCCCAGGACACACGCCAGCACCAGGTGGATGGGCCCAGATGCGCTCATAACTGTCCAGTGCAGTTGAGACTGAAATCAGAGATGAGCCAGGATGGGAAGGAAGGCACTGGAGGCTCCAGCATGATGGCGTCTCTTCAAATGAAACTGTCCCTTCTTCTGATTGTTTGTATGATCATCCATTGCTCTGAAGCCCCAGCTTTCTGGGAGCACCACACCTTCCTGCATATCAGACTTACTATCAAACAGTAGGTGCTGTCATGAGTCCTATTTTCATTTTCCCTTAAGATGCAGCTCTTTGTAGTTTATTTCACATAGAAACTGTATTTGCATTTTCCATGACTTTGTGTTGGGAACATGGGTGAGTCAGGCAAAAGTCCTCCTGGCTTGCCTTTGGTCCCAGAATTGCACGTGGTTAATAATTGTGTTAGACTAGACATTTGTCAGAACATTAAATAGGAACTAAGATTTCTTGAGCCTACACTTTGTAGTAAGCAATTTGTTTTATTATTATTTTTTTTGCATAAAGTCTCTGCAAGGCATGTATTATTGGCCTCAGTTTACAAATGAGAAAACTCTGCCAAATATTTTCCAAGTCACCTAAGGCAGGTCAGAAAATAAATGGACAGAGGTTTCTGAAGTCAGAACTCTTTTCTCTTCACCATGTAGCCTCCCAGGTGAAAGATGTGCAAATGATTTATGTCACAGCCAGTGTTTCTGAAAGGAACTTTGGGGTTAATGTTCCAATTCTGAAGATGTGCCCCCTACCAAAATGCAGACGGATGAGGCAATTTAAAGATTTAAAGCATGGATAGAAGACACGGCCTGTGTTCGAACTCCTATATCAGCAGTGTCTCTCTCCTCAGCAAATTATCTAGTCTCTAACAATCGTTTTATTCACCTGTAATGTGGATAAATAGTTTTATCTCACATGGTTCTTATGGAAATGAATTGAAATAATGTATTTAAGCAGGTAGCCTGGAGAAAATGAGCAAAAAATAAGGGAATTTTCTATAACTTCACATCAAAGGAGTAGAATTAAAATGGCCCGTGTTGCCCAGCAAATATGTACATGTGGACTGTAAATGTCTATACACCACACATGTAATAGCTGTGACTCTCAGCTATTTTCTGCCATTACTGACCTGGGCAGAAGTAGCAAGTTCAGCTTTTCGGATTGAAAGTGGTGAACCTGAGAGCAAGCTGCAGCCTTTGGCGACCCTCCCTCCTCCAGACCATCCAAAGGCTTAGGAACACTGACTCCTTGTATTAACTCCCTTCTGTTGGAAACTCCTAGAGGGCTTCTGTTTCCTTGGCTGAACCTTTGACAGACTGGAAATCCCCCGAGTGACGTGACTCCTGTATCAAGGGGATACCAAGGCCCCATCTGTATGCAACTATAACAGGACAAACACACATTCTCTGGCCCGAAGTTCTGTGTCTTAGAAGTTGGCAGGCAATAAGCTATAGTAGCCACACGTCATGATGTGTGACCGCCCCACCTGAGCTCAGCCAGTCCTGAAATGGAAAAGATGGTGCTCTGCTACATCTTATTGACCAAGGCCCAGGAAATGCTGTGGCATTTTAGGGGAACACTGGTTTGGAGGCATTGAGATGTACATTTTACATACAAAATATTTGGAAAGTCCATGAGCTACAGCTTCCTGTCCATAATATGGTATTTGAGATTTTCCACATCTAAAATACTAATGTCTATCTTGCCATAAATCACATGATGCATACCTGAGCTCTGGCACAGCGTAGGAGCTCCTGCCCTTGGTTAGGAGCTGTGAGAATATTCTGTGAATCTGCAGCCCCAGGGTTGAGGAGCACACTAGCTGAGCTCAGTGGGGCAAGGGAGGGCGTTAGAAAAGAACTAGAAGCCTCCGTGGAACTTGGCTAAGGCCTCCTCCCTCTCCCTCTGACACCCTCCACTGGGACAGGAAGGTTCGCATACAGAAAGCCAGCCACTCTGCAGGGCTGTGCTCCAACTGCTGGCACAGAGATATGAGGCTGAGTCTCCAGGCTCCAAGTCTCTCAGGTCCAGCTCAGAGCTATAGTCACTGAGCTGCTGACCTGAGAAGCGATCGGAGAGGTTTCCTTTGCTTCTCTCCATCCTTTCATAGTACTCAACGAGGAACTGGAGGCCCTGCCCCCAAGCCTGCTGGTACCAGAGCACACTGTTGTGTCCGGAGATGGGAGAGCATGTCAGAGTGGCCTTGTCTAGCCTGCCTTTGATTAGGTATCGTGGGGACTGGATGACTCCGACATCCACTGCACCTGTGGAGGAAGGCGACAGAAGCTGGGGACCTAGCATAGCCACAGGGCCGATACTCCAGAGGCAGTCAGCAGCTCTGGGTTCAAGGGACAGGCCGCCTGAGCTCAGGACTCACCTGCCCCCAGGAGACAGAGGGCCACGCAGCAGAGGAGCTGGGTGCTGCCTGCCGACTCAGGCAGGACGAGGCTGGGCATCTTCCTACTCAGGGCTCTGGTCTCTGGGGCGAGAGGAAAGATGCTCTGCTCCTCTCATTCCTGTTTGGAGAGTTTGCCTGTGACATCAGTTCTGATGTCAGTGTCCTCGTAGACTCCCGCAGGCAGGCGCAGCAGATCCAGGCCTCCCCCATGCTGCCCACTGAGCAGGAGAAGGGGGCTGTGCTGAGCCCGCTGGGCGGGCTAAGGGCCAGGTGGCCACCCCCACCACTTCCCTCTTTTCCTTAGAGCAGGCCTCCTTTCTCTACACCTGCCTGGGATTATCTAGGCTGCCCCACAAGTCTCATCCTTCTCTCCACCAAATGCAGGCCCCGAGAGGCCTTTACTCCACACAAGGCCAAGTTCATGGCTTCCCGTTGTGACAAACTCACCAGCAGATCGGTTAATGTGAGAAGTCTATGATCAACCCTTCTGTATGCCAGCACCAACGGATTCACCAAGTCATCTGCTGGGACCAAGCCAAGACTGTCCCTTAACCCTTTCTCTCCCGGGAGCGGTCAGTGACTCACTCAGTGGATCCACAGTGCCCTCAAGCGGCCCAAGAGGGCCAGTGCATTAGATGTTAGGGTGGCCAGGACACAGCCCAACTCTTGCTGATTTGATTCCAATAAAACCCTTCTCAAGCTCACCCATGCACGTGGTAGTGAGGGATGCATGAAGCAAACATGTCTCCAAATAGGGAAAAAGAATTCTAAATCTCATCAATTAGTGTACTAGGAAAGGGGATACCAGACAGTAATTAGGTGCCAGCTGCCCTGGGATGGGGGTGGGACCTTGGGCAGAGCTCTCTTGAACCCACAACAATTCCCAGAGAGGGCTGACGGTGGAGTTCCACCAGCCAGGATATCTAGTAAGTGACTAGGGAGAGAGACCCCTCAATTCCATGTAGAGGGACCTGCCTCCTCACAGACATATTTTCTTTTTTTGAACACCCTGCTCAAATTTTTTGCTCTTTTTTTAAAAAAACTGAATTACCTGTCTCTTTTTTTATTGATTTGTAGAAATTCTTTATATTATGAATATATACCCTCTCTCAGATATCTATCTAAATATAGCTATGTACATAATTTTCTTAACATCTTTAGATGAAAAAAACTTTTGAATTTTGATAAAGATACTTTTTCAAGATTAGAACATTTAAGAAATCTTTGCCTTCCCCAAGGTTATGAAGATAATTTGCTATGTTTTCTTTCAGAAGCTTAATAGCTCATGGAGAATATTGATCCGTCTCATACTAATTTTTGTTCACGGCAAGGCTCAGCAAGCTTTTCTGTAAAGGATCAGATAGTAATTATTTTTGGTTTTGTGCACCACGCAGTCTCTTTTCCAACCACTCAGCTTTGCCAAAAGTAGCCAGAGACAGTACGTAAATGAATGAGCATGCCTGTGTTCCAAAAGCCTTTATTTAGGGATACTAAATCTGCATTTTGTGTAATTGTCATATGTCACAAAATATGATTCTTCTTATTTTTTTCACCATTTAAAAATATAAAAACGGTTCTTAGCTTCTGGGCCATATGAAAACAGGCAGAGGCCGCATTTGGCCTGGAGGCTTTAGTTTGCCCTCCTGGCTTATGGAATGAGACAAGGGTTGAGATTCATTATGTTTTCTGTATAGATACAGTTTTTCCAGCGCCATTTGTTGAAAAGACTCCTTTTCTCTTCTTTGTGCTTTTGGTGTTCATGCTCGGGCGTACAGTACGCACCTGTCACTTACAGTCTGCCCGCACGAATGTCCTCTTGGCAGCAGGTGTTTCATACATGCCCTTTATTAGGGGAAGGAAGTTGCTTATTGCTCCTGATTTGCTGAGTTTTCACCAAAATGGATGTTGGATTTATCAAATGTTTTTTGAGTATCTATAGAGATGATCAAACATTTTTCCTTTTTTTAGTATTTGATATGGTAGGTTATACTGACAATTTTTAAATGTTAAAATATAAGTAATAATGTTAAATTGAAATGTGAAAAAAATGTGAGATGTGTTGCTGAGATAGACTCCAATTTGGTTGTGATGTGCTGTCCTTTTTAGATGTTGTGGGATTCAATATACTGAAAAATTTAAAGGATTATTAATGTGTGCTCGTAAGGGGTAGTGGTCTGTAGTTTTCTTTTCTTGTAATATCTTTGTGGGACTCTGGTATCACAGTAGGGCCGCCCTCAGGATGAGTCGGGAATTAATCCCTACTCTTCAGTTTTCCCACTAAATACGGCATTAGTAACATCCTACCAGTTTTTCACTTTCATTTATATTCAGTTGAAAACACATTATAATTTCCCTTTTGATTTATTCTTTGCCCTCTGGGCTATTTAGAATATTGTTATTTAATTCAAATATTTGGGATTTTTTTTCAGAGATCCTTTTTGTTAACGATTTCTAAGTTAGTGTCCCTGTGGTCAGAGAACACACTTTTTATGATTTGAACTCTTAAATGTATTGATAATTATTTTGTGCCCAGAGTCTGCAGTCCATCCAGTAATGGCTGGTGAGTACTTGAAAAGAACCCGTATTCTAACTGCTGTTAAGTGAAGTAGAGTCGTTCATGTCTTGAATATCCTTCCTCATTTTTTTTTTTCCGACTTGCACCATCAGTTACTGAGAGGTATATAAATGTCTGACTGTGATTGTGGATACGTCTATTTCTCTTTGCAGTTTTACCCATTTTCTTTCAGCATTTTAAAGCTCTGTTTTTTAGATACATAAATATTTATGATTGCCATGTCCTCTTGAGATTGGCCCTTTTAACATTAGTATCTGACCTTCTTTATCTCAGACAATATTTCTTGCTCTGAATTTTTCTTTGATATTAATATCACTTCTTTTGATTAGTGTGAGCATGGTACATCTTTTCCATCCTTGCCCTTTTTACATTCTGAGTTCTTTGTATTTGTAGCGCATTTCCGGTAGGTAGCATATGGCTGTTTTTTTCTTTTTTTATTCAATATCGCAATCTATGCTTTTTAATTAGGACATTTAGACTATTTTGGTTTTATGTGATTTCTGATCTGGTTACATTCACGTCTATCATCTTGCTATTTGTTTTTTATTAGTCCCATCTGTTCTATCTGTTCCTTAATCCTTCTTTTTATACCTTCTTGTGGATTAATTGAGCATTTTATAATAATTTCATTTTATATCTTTTGTTGGCTTATTAGCTAATTCTGTTTTGTTATTTTAGTGGTGCTCTGGGGTTTGCAGTATACACCTCCACTTCACACACTCTACCTTCATGCGTAGATTATGGAAACCTTACAACAGCATGATATGTATCCATTTATACCCTCCTGTCTTTATGTGTTTATAATCATACATTTTATTTTCCATATATTATAAACCCCACACTATGTTGGAGTTATTTTAATGTAAACGCCAATTATCCTTTAAAGACATTTAAACTTTAAAAACTTGCCTTTGGGCAGTTATACACTAGGCTGCTTGAATTTTCCCAGAGCTCACTGGTATCCCTTTCTTTTCTCTTTCTGTCTCATTATGAATTATTCACTGTTACATGTTCACACTCACTTATCTTCTGTAATGTCTAATCTGCTAGTAATCCCATCCGTTGTATTTTTCATCACAGAAATAGGCATTTTATCTATCTAAGTTTTATTTGGATATTTTTATACTTTCCTCATTTCTACTTAAGTTTAAACATGTGAGGATAGCCCTCCTACACTGTTGGTGGGAGTGTAAACTGGTACAACCGCTATGCAAAGCAGTGTATAGTTTCCTCAAAAGATTAAACATAGAAATACCATAGGACCCAGTAATTCCACTTCTAGGAATTTACCAAAAGAACACAACATCTCTGACTCAAAAAGATATATACACCCCTATGTTTATTGCCACATGATTTACAATAGCTAAGATATGGAAGCAATCAAAGTGTCCATCAGTAGATGAATGGATAAAGAAAAAGTGGTACATATACACAATGGAATATTATTCAGCTACAAAAAAGGAAAGAAATCCTACCATTTTTGACAACATGGATAGACTTAGAGGGTATTATGCTAAATGAAATGAGTCAGGCAGAGAAAGGCAAATAGCATATGATTTCATTTATATGTAGAATCTAAAAACAAAACCAACAAAATAGCAGTAGACATATAGACACAGAGAAGTGACTGATGATTACCATGAGGAAGGGCCTTGGGTGAGTGGGTAAAATAGGTGAAGGGGATAAAGAGGAACAAAATCTCAGTTATAACATAAATTAGTCGCAGGGATGAAAATACAGCACAGAGAATACAGTTGATAATGCTGTAACATCTTTCTGTGTTGACAGATACACTAATTGGGGGTGAGCATTTAATAACGTATATAACCGTCAAATCACTATGTTGTATACTTGAAACCAATAAAATATTGTATATAAACCCTATATACTTCATTGAAAAATATGTTAAAAAATAAACAAATGTGAGGATACAGTTATAACAATTCTTTAATATATTTGTCTGCTGATTTGTAATTTTGGGATTTGTTTCTATTCATTGAATTTTCTCCTCATTATGGGTCATATTTGCCTGCCTCTTTACATGCCTGTTATCTTTGATTAGATGCCAGGCACTGTGCATTTTACATTTTGGGGTACTGTATATTTTTCTACTCCTACTAATATTCTTAACTTTGTGCTGTGATGCACTAAGTTACTTGGGAACAAAAAGCAAAATATTCCCAACAGGCCTATTTTCTTGAAGAATTTTGGCAAGCTACTTCTAAAATATATATGAAGAGTATAAAGGGTCAAATGTAGTCAAGAGCCCTTTTAAAAAGGAACAAGAGGAGACTTCCGGGAAGATGGCGGCATGAGCAGGGTGGCAGAAATCTCCGCCCAACACTATATGTATCTATGAAAATACAGCAAATACAACTGTTCCTAAAACAGAGACCAGAATACACAGGAAAGCACACAGAGTGCAGCTACACCTGAGAGGACTCGGCACCCCGCAAGGCGGGTAAGATACGGAGCCGTGACCCAGCGGGACCTGAGCACTCCCCCATCCCAGTGCACCGGCGGGAGGAGAGGATTCAGAGCTGGGAGGGAGTGGAAGAACAGGCACGTGAAATAACCAGCCCCGGTGATCGGTGTGGGTAGCGCTGACACACATCGCATGGTGTGGTGGAGATTGGAGAGACAGAGGGGCAGGATCTGAGTGGGGAACGCACCAGGGTGCTTGCAGCCGGCTCCTGGGAAGGAAAAAAAAAAAGAAGAAAAGTGTGCACTTTTTTCAGCAGTCGTAAAGAGATAGGAGCCCAGCAGAGGACTGGATCGCCCCAGCACACTCAGCCCAGCAGGCTGGGAGTCCTGGGGAGTTTCAGACCCCTTAACTGGCATCTGGGAAAAGGTGGCCACACTTAGACTTCCCACAGAGATCAACAGCCTCCAATTTGTTCCCACCCCAGCCAGAGCTATAAAGGGCCCTACGGAGCAGTGCAGCCATGGCTCTGAAATAGTGGAGCAACACCGCCACCTACAGCATCCCCACAGAATCCACTACCGGTGGGCGTTTTTTTGTTTTTTTGTTTTTTGTTTTTGTTTTTTGTTTTATCTTCTCTTTCTTTTCTTTTTTCCATTTTCTTTCTTTCTTTTCTTCTTTTCATTTTTTTTCCTTTTTAAAGTCATAAAGAGCTCAGCAGACATACGTGGCAACTACCAGCAACCACTTCTATAGCCATGAAAAGACAGAGGAATATGGTCCACACTAAAATCAACCACCAGACAACCCCAGAGAGGGAGCCTGAAGGGATGGACATGCACAGTCTTCCTGAAAAAGAATTCAGAATAAAAGTCATAACCATGCTGATGGATCTACAGAGAAATGTGTAAGAGCTGAGGGAGGAAGTGAGGGAAGTGAGGAAAGACTATGCAGAAATCAGAAAAGCCATTGACGGGCTTAACAGCAGACTGGATGAGATGCAAGAGACTGTTAATGGAATAGAAATCATAGAACAGGAAAACAGAGAAGCTGAGGCAGAGAGAGATAAAAGGATCTCTAGGAATGAAAGAATATTAAGAGAACTGTGTGACCAATCCAAAAGGAACAATATTCACATTATAGGAGTACCAGAGGAAGAAGAGAGAGAAAAAGGGGTAGAAAGTGTCTTTGAAGAAATAATTGCTGAAAACGTTCCCACGCTGGGGAAGGAAATAGTCTCGCAGTCCACAGAAGCCCACAGACCTCCCAACACAAGGAACCCAAGGAAGACAACACCAAGACACATAATAATTAAAATGGCAAAGATCAAAGATAAAGACAGAGTATTAAAGGCAGCTAAAGATCACCTACAAAGGAAAACCCATCAGACTGTCATCAGACTTCTCAACAGAAACTTTACGGGGCAGAAGAGAATGGCATGATATATTTAACGTAATGAAACAGAAGGGCCTCGAACCAAGAATATTGTATCCAGCACAATTATCATTTAAATATGATGGAGGGATTGAACAATTTCCAGACAAATGAAAGTTGAGAGAGTTTGCCTATCATAAACCACCAGTACAGGATATCTTAAATGGACTGCTCTAAAGGGAAGCACCCCTAAGGCTAAAAAGATATCACCAGAGAAAATAAAATCATAGCAAAGAAAGCAGACCATCCAAATACTAACTAAAAGCAAAGAATAAAACACCTAATATATAAAGAATGGAGGAGGAAGACTAAGAAGGGAGAGATAAAGAAACATCAGACGGTGTTCACAATAACTTAATGAGAAAGTTAGGTTAGATTGATAGATAGTAAAGAAGGAACCCTTGAACCTTTGGTAACCACAAATTTAAAGCCACCAATGGCAATAAGTACATATCTATCAATAATCATCCTAAATGTAAATGGACTGAATGCGCCAATCAAAAGACACAGAGTAACAGAATGGATAAAAAAGCAAGACCCATTTATATGCTGCTTACAAGAGACTCACCTCAAACCCAAAGATATACACAGACTAAAAGTGAAGGGATGGAAAAAGATATTTCATGCAAACAACAAGAGAAAAAAGCAGGTGTTGCAGTACTTGTATCAGACAAAATAGACTTCAAAATGAAGAAAGTAGCAAGAGATAAAGAAGGACATTACATAGTGATAAAGTGGTCAGTCCAACAAGAGGATATAACCATTATAAATATATATGCACCCAACACAGGAGCAGCAGCATATGTGAAACAAATACTAACAGAATTAAAGGAGGAAATAGACAACAATGCATTCTTTTTAGGAGACTTCAACACACCACTTACTCCAAAGGACAGATCAACCAGACAGAATAGGTAAAGACACAGAGGCACTGAATAACACACTAGAACAGATGGACCTAACAGACATCTACAGAACTCTGCACCCAAAAGCAGCAGGATACACATTCTTCTCAAGCGCACATGGAACATTTTCCAGAATAGACCACATTCTAGGCCACAAAAAGAACCTCAGTAAATTCAAAAATATTGAAATCCTACCAACCAACTTCTCAAATCACAAAGGTATAAAACTAGAAATAAATTTTAGAAAGAAATCAAAAAGGCTCACAAATACATGGAGACTTAACAACATTCTCCTAATTAATCAATGGGTTAACGACCAAATCAAAACAGAAATCAAAGAATATATGGAGACTATTGACAACAACACAAAGCCACAACTTCTGTGGGATGCAGCAAAGGCAGTTCTAAGAGGAAAGTATATTGCAATCCAGGCCTATTTAAAGAAGGAAGAACATTCCCAAATGAACAGTCTAAAGACACAATTACTGAAATTGGAAAAAGAAGAACAAAGGAGGCCCAAAGTCACCAGAAGGAGGGACATAATAAAGATCAGAGAAGAAATAAATAAAATTGAGAAGAATAAAACAATAGAAAAAATCAATGAAACCAAAAGCTGCTTCTTTGAAAAAATCAACAAAATAGATAAACCCCTAGCCAGATTCATAAAGAGAAAAAGAGAATCTACACACATAAACAGAATCAGAAATGAGAAAGGAAATATAACGATGGACCCCACAAAAATACAAAGAATTATAAGAGAATATTATGAAAATCTATATGCTAACAAGCTGCAAAACATAGAAGGAATGGACAACTTCTTAGAAAAATACAACCTTCCAAGACTGACCAAGGAAGAAACAGAAAAACTAAACAGACCAATCACCAGCAATGAAATTGAAGCAGTAATCAAAAAACTACCCAAGAACAAAACCCCCGGACCTGATGGATTCACCTCTGAATTCTACCAGACATATAGAGAAGAAATAACACCCATCCTCCTTAAAATTTTCCAAAAAATAGAAGAGGAGGGAATACTTCCAAACTCATTCTATGAAGCCAGCATCACTCTAATACCAAAACCGGGCAAAGACCTCACCAAAAAAGAAAATTATAGACCAATATCCTTGATGAACGTAGATGCAAAAATACTCAAGAAAATATTAGCAAACCGAATTCAAAAATACATCAAGAGGATCATACACCATGATCAAGTGGGATTCATCTCAGGGATGCAAGGATGGTACAACATTCGAAAATCCATCAACATCATCCACCACATCAACAAAAAGAAAAACAAAAACCACATGATCATCTCCATAGATGCTGAAAACGCATTTGACAAAATTCAGCATCCATTCATGATTAAAACTCTCAACAGAATGGGTATAGATGGCAAGTAGCTCAACATCATAAAGGCTATGTATGAGAAACCCACAGCTAACATCATACTTAACAGTGAGAAGCTGAAAGCTTTTCATCTAAGATCGGGAACAAGACAGGGATGCCCACTCTCTCCACTGTTATTCAACACTGTACTGGAGGTCCTAGCCACGGCAATCAGAGAAAACAAAGACATACAAGGCATCCAGATTGTAAAGAAGTCAAATTGTCACTATTTGCAGATGACATGATACTGTACATAAAAAAACCCTAAAGACTCCACTCCAAAGCTACTAGAACTAATATCTGAATACAGCAAAGTTGCAGGATACAAAATTAACACACAGAAATCTGTTGCTTTCCTATACACTAAGGATGAACTAACAGAAAGAGAAATAAGGAAAACAATTCCATTCACAATTGTATCAAAAAGAATAACATATCTAGGAATAAACCTAACAAAAGAAGTGAAAGACCTGTACTCTGAAATCATACAAGACAAAACCAGGAGAAATTAAAGAAGACACTAACAAATGGAAATGCATCCCATGCTCTTGGCTAGGAAGAATAAATATTGTCAAAATGGCTATACTACCTAAAGCAATCTACAGATTCAATGCAATCCCTATCAAACTACCAACAGCTTTCTTCAATGGGCTGGAACAAATAATTCTAAAATTCATATGGAACCAGAAAAGACCCCGAATAGCCAAAACAATCCTGAGAAGGAGGAATCAAACAGGGGTAATTACGCTCCCTGACTTCAAGCTCTACTACAAAGCCGCAGTAATCAAGACAATTTTGTATTGGCACAGAAACAGACCCACAGACCAGTGGAACAGAATAGAAAATCCAAACATTAACCCAAACATTTACAGCAAATT
>JAQQAC010008880.1:77796217-77812616 GCA_029783875.1 Phataginus tricuspis | reverse complement strand
TCTTCCTCCTCCTTTCTTTATATATTAGGTGTTTTTTTCTTTGCTTTTAATTGGTATTTGGATGGTCTGCTTTCTTTGCTATGCTTTTATTTTCCCTGGTGACATCTTTTTAGCCCTAGGGGTGTTTCCCTCTAGAGCAGTCCGTTTAAGATATCCTGTAGTGGTGGTTTATGGGTGGCAAACTCTCTCCACTTTCTTTTGTCTTGAGATTGTTTAATCCCTCCGTCATATTTAAATGATAATCGTGCTGGATACAATATTCTTGGTTCGAGGCCCTTCTGTTTCATTACGTTAAATATATCATGCCATTCTCTTCTGGCCTGTAATGTTTCTGTTGAGAAGTCTGATGACAGTCTGATGGGTTTTCCTTTGTAGGTGATCTTTTTTCTCTTTCTAGCTGCCTTTAATACTCTGTCCTTGTCTTTGATCTTTGCCATCTTGATTATTATGTGTCTTGGTGTTGTCTTCTTTGGGTCCCTTGTGTTGGGAGATTGTGGGCTTCCGTGGACTGTGAGACTATTTCCTTCTCCAGCGTGGGGAAGTTTTCGGCAATTATTTCTTCAAAGACACTTTCTACCCCTTTTTCTCTCTCTTCTTCCTCTGGTACTCCTATAATGCGAATATTGCTCCGTTTGGATTGGTCACACAGTTCTCTTAATATTCTTCATTCTTAGAGATCCTTTTATCTCTCTCTGCCTCAGCTTCTTTGTATTCCTGTTCCCTGTCTTGTAATTCCTTGATCGTGTCTTGAACCTGATTCAATCTGCTGTTGACCCCGTCAATGGCTTGTCTCATTTCTGCATTATCTTTCCTCACTTCCCTCACTTCCTCCCTCAGCTCTTGCACATTTTTCTGTAGATCCGTCAGCATGGCTATGACTTTTATTCTGAATTCTTTTTCTGTAAGACTGTGTATGTCTATTCCTTCAGCTTCTTTTCTGGGGTGGTGTTTGTCTGAAGCTTTGTCTGTATCATATTCTTCTGTCTTCTCATGACTATAGAATTGGTTGTTGGTAGCAAGGAGAGATAAGAAAGGAGAGAAAAGAAAAAAAAGAAATTTCTACTAATAATAAAAAAGTAAAAGGAGAGAGAAAGGAAAAGAAAGAAAAAGAGAAGGCAGCAACACGTAAAAGAAAACAGCAACAACAACTACAATAACAACAACAACAACAACAAAAAAAACAAAAAACACCAAAATGCCCACCGGGGGTGGTTTCTGTGTGAATGCTGTAGGTGGCGCTATTGCTCCACTATTTCAGAGCTGTGGCCACGTCGCTCCACACGGCCCTTTAAAGCTGTGGCTGGGTGAGAATGAATGGGAGGCTGTTGAAAGAGAGGGAAAGAAAAAAAGGAATGAAAGGGGAGAAAAAACAATAACAAAACAAAACAAAAAAAAAGCCACTGAGAGTGGGTTCCGCGCGAGTGCTGTAGGTGGCGCTGTTGCTCCACTATTCCAGCGCCACTCTATACTTCTGGCTGGGTTGGGAACGAATGGTAAGCTGTTGATCTCCGTGGGGGTCTCAATGGCGGGCACCCTTTCCCAGTTGCCAGCCAACTGGTCCAAAGCTCCCCAGGACTCCCAGCATGCTGGGCTCAGTTTGCGGGGCTATCCAGCCCCTCTACTGAGCTCCTGTCTCTTTAAGACTGCTGAGGTAGAGCGCGTGCTTTTCTTCCCTTTTTTCTCCTTTCTTTTTCCTTCCCGGAGCCTGCCGCGGGCAACTTGCACGTTACGGGCTGGGACCCTGTGCCCTCTGTCTCTCCTATCTCCGCTACACCGCCGGCTGTGTGTCGCCGCTCCCGGCGCAGACTTCCACTCCCTCCCGGCTCTGAATCCTCTCCTCCCGCTGGAGCGCTGGGGGAGGGGAGCGCTCGGTCCGCTGGCGGCTCCGTACCTTACCCGCCTTGCTGGGACGCCCGCCGGAGTGCTGGGGTGGAGGGGCGCTCTGGTCTCGCTGGACCACGTTTCTGTCCCGGCTCGCCAGGTGCCGAGTCCTCTGTCCGGAGTGTCTGGCTGCCGGAGCTCTGGGGGGGGCAGGAGCGCTCGGTCCCACCGGGTCGCCGCTCCGTATCCCCTCCGCCTCACCAGCTGCCAAGTTCTCACTGGTGTAGCTGTACGCTGTGCACTTTCCTGTGTATTCTGGTCTCTCTTTTAGGGATAGTTGTATTTGCTGTATTTTCGTGAATAAATATAATGTTGGGAGGAATTTTTCTGCTGGTCCGTTCACGACGCCATATTCCCGGAAGTCTCTGCAAATTAATATTTCATAAAGGAACCTTGGATATACAATGGGGAGATGACAGCCTCTTCAGAAGCTGGTATTGGAAAAACTGGACAGCTACATGTAAGAGAATGAAATTGGACTACTGTCTAGCCCCATACACAAAGGTAAACTCAAGGTGGATCAAAGACCTGAATGTACGTCATGAAACCATAAAACTCTTAGAAAGAAACATAGGCAAAAATCTCTTGGACATAAACATGAGCGACTTCTTCATGAACATATCTCCCCGGGCAAGGGAAACAAAAGCAAAAATGAACAAGTGGGACTATATCAAGCTGAATATCTTCTGTACAGCAAAGAACACCATCAGTAGAACAAAAAGACATCCTACAGTATGGGAGAATATATTCATAAATGACGTATCTGATAAGGGGTTGACATCCAAAATATATAAAGAACTCATGCACCTTAACAAACAAAAAGCAAATAATCCAATTAAGAAATGGGCAGAGGACATGAATAGACACTTCTCTAAAGAAGAAATTCAGATGGCCAACAGGCACATGAAAAGATGCTCCACATTGCTAATCATCAGAGAAATGCAAATTAAAACCACAATGAGATATCACCTCACACCAGTGAGGATGGCCAACATCCAAAACATAAACAACAACAAATGTTGGCGAAGATGTGGAGAAAAGGGAACCCTCCTACCCTGCTGGTTGGAGTGCAAATTAGTTCAACCTTTGTGGAAAGCAGGATGGAGGTTCCTCAAAAAACTCAAAATAGAAATACCATTTGACCCAGGAATTCTACTCCTAGGAATTTACCCTAAGAATGCAGCAGCCCAGTTTCAAAAAGACATATGCACCCCTATGTTTATCACAGCACTATTTACAATAGCCAAGAAATGGAAGTAACCTAAGTGTCCATCAGTAGATGAATGGATTAAGAAGATGTGGTACATATACACAATGGAATATTATTCAGCCATAAGAAGAAAACAAATCCTACCATTTGCAACAACACGGATGGAGCTCGAGGGTATTATGCTCAGTGAAATAAGCCATGCTGAAAAAGGCAAGTATCAAATGATTTCACTCATATGTGGAGTATAAGAACAAAGGAAAAAAAACAAAAACGGAAGGAACAAAACAGCAGCAGACTCACAGAACCCAAGAATGGACTAATAGTTACCAACAGGAAAGGGACTGGGGAAGATGGGTGGGAAGGGAGGGATAAGAGAGTTAAAGGGGCATTACGATTAGCAGAAGTAATGTTGAGGGGGCACGGGGAGGGCTGTACAACTCAGAGAAGACAAGTAGTGATTCTGTAGCATCTCACTACGCTGATGGACAGTGATTGTAATGGGGTTGGTGGGTGGGACCTGATGAAGGGAGTAGTTTAATCACCATAATATGGCACAAGTAATTGTAGATTAATCATACCAACATAAATTATAAAAAATAAAAATAAATAAATAAAAAGGAGCATAAGTTGAAAAATTACCAGATATCAAGAGCTATTATAAAGCTATAGTAAATAAGAAAGTGTTATTTGTGCAAGAACTGACAAAACAGACAGATGTCACAGATTAGAGATGCAAGAAAACAGACCCACGCATATACAATGACTCATTTACGGCCAAAGTGGTATTACAGTGTATCTGGCAGTGGATAACACTGGGCTGATTGGCCAACCATCTGGAGAAATCAGAACCTTACCACGTCCTCCTTTCATATACAAAGAATTCATTCCAGTTGGATTACGGATCTAAATGTGAAAGGATTAAAATATAAAGAATTTAGCAGGAAATATTAAAGACATGATCAGTTTGAAGTTGGCAAAGATTTCCTAAACTAGACACCAAAGTACAAAATGCAAACCAGAAAGGGGGGGAAATAGAATGATTTTGGATTAAGAATTTCTGTTTCTCAAAAGACATCCTTAAGTAAGAGTGGAAAAGTAACCCATAGTGTGTGTGTGTATGTGTGTGTGTGTGTGTGTGTGTGTGTGTGTGTGCACGTGTGACAGCTGAAACTCTTACGTGCCCATGATGGGAGTGTAAAGTGGTGCAAATACTTTGAAAACCTCCAAGAGTACTAAGTGGTCAATATAACCATTATCCACGTCTTCTTTGAATCACTTCAGTTCACAGCTTCTCCAGTGGGGGTATAGTTTATGAAAACCAAGCTAAGGTTCTATTACTAAAATGGAGAAGAAGGAAATTAAACACAGAGTGCCTGCAGAATTGTCAAGAAATGAAAAGGTAACATAGAGACATAAGTTATGTGCATGGTTGTGGGCAATAGTTGCTTCTGGTTTATTGGTTTCAGTGGCAATTGTTACTAAGGATTCTAATTTATTTATTTGTAAGGCCAGTAACTACTTAGGGCCTTAACAGTGTTCAGCACTGGCTGGCCCATACTGGGGGTAGTATGGCCTAAGTTAGTGGCCCTCAGGAATAGGACTCTATTATAAATATGCTGAAACTTCATAGTTTTACAAAAGAATATTTCATTATACCTGAGACTAATCTCTGATACTCAATCTCAATGGTAGAATCTTGAACTGTACAAAGGAAACCCACAAGTCAAAATTATCACTGCCAAACACATCTAGTATTTCAAAGGTTATTTGCTGACCTGCTATCAGAAGAACAGCTGAAGTCCTATATCCACTTACTCCCCCTGAGGAGGGAAGAACAGGACTCCTTTGTTCAGAGATTCTGGGAACTCTAAGAGGTGAGCACATGAGGTTTGTGCAGAGGAAGGACGTGACCATGCCATGCTGCGGTTAAGCTGCTGGCACAGAGGTACACGGCCGAGTCCCCGGCTCTGCACGCTCGATCTTCAGAGCGGAGGACGACCCCCCCAGGCCTCTCAGCAGAGAACCGGGCATTAGGCATCCCTGACTGGTCTACTGCATCACTGTTTTGGAAGAACATCATAAACTCCGGGCCTTGCCCCAGGGTCTGCCGGTACCAATAAAGGACAACATGGCTGGAAACTGGATCACAGCTGAGAACTACAGCCTGGCCCCTCCCTGTGACCCTGTGCGTGGGTGACTGGGAGACTCCAGCTCCTGTGTGACCTGTGGAGACAAATTGGGAACAGTAAGGAGGAAAACAGTTGTAAGACACACACACACACACACACACACACACACACACACACACACACACACTGGAACTGCTTGGTTTTCTGAGGACTCACCTGTCCCCAGGAGACAGAGGGCCACCCAGTAGAGGAGCCTGATGCCCATGGCAGGATGGAGACGGGGATGGGTGTTCACCAGGTCAGGGTCCGCATGAGCAGAGGAGGAGGGGCGTCCATTTGTCCCCACAAGACACTTCCCATAGTGACATCACCAAGCTTCAGGATTACTTGATCTTAATTAATTAAATCTAAGATACCAGCAATTCCAAGATGCACCATTCTTTTATGCACCATTAAGAAAGAAAAAAATTACGATCACTCATAATCCAAAGTGTTAAAAGGTGAAAATTATGATGCATAGAATTAATAAAAAACGATCATAAAAGTGGATTTAAATATACACTGATTTGTAGGTTCCCTGGTTGTCACCTCTCAGAGCTCCAGGGTTCTGGCACCCAGGTCCGCTATCCAGCCAGGGTGTATTGGGCCAGGTTCTCATTTCGAATAGAAATGACAATTCCCTCTATTAACTCCTTAATCTCCATGCTGCTTTTTGTCCTCAACTCCTGTGTGTCTAAGTCACTCCCAAAATAAATAAATGTTCCAAAACCTTACCTTCAGAAGGACTCAGAACTGCTTTGCCCTTAACATAATGGTAAGTTACCCAATAAAAATGGGGGGTTGAACTGATCCTGGGGCCCCTAACAGGCTGCAATTATTTCTCATTTGCATTCCCAGCATAACTTCCAAACCCTCACGGGTGGCTCCCTTCTTACAAGGAACAATAGTCATACTCCCTTCAAAGAAGATAAGATGCCTCCAACCTTATAAAGCAGGAAAATCGACCCATTTCTGGTCTCTGAGCATCTCCTCGGACATGGAATGATTTAATGTGCCCAATTAAACAGTTAAATGGTGGCTCCCTCACCCTTTCCTTTCTCTCTTGGTCACCAGCCTCCATGAGGCAAAGGAATAATATAGATGTTAACTTCACCTTCAGAATAAATTATCCCATCTCCCAACCACTTTAAAAACAAAACTGATCAGAATCAGCTTGGGCTGTAATTAACATTGTTTTCCTCTGCATTTTACATATGTGGAGCCATCACTTAGTCACTTGTCCCCCATTCCCCCTTTTAACGATAGCTTCTTACAGGTTTCCCTTCCCTGTTTATCCACATTCCTATATCTGCTGCATCTGTGATAGGAATACTCTTCTCAAAGCCCAGCTCTTCTGGGGTCAGGCCTGTCTGATGAGGCCCCTCTAGGACCTCTCCG
Source organism: Phataginus tricuspis (assembly GCA_029783875.1). Lineage (NCBI taxonomy): Eukaryota > Metazoa > Chordata > Mammalia > Pholidota > Manidae > Phataginus > Phataginus tricuspis. The sequence continues at coordinate 77,805,959 of JAQQAC010008880.1, read as the reverse complement.
TGCCAATATGATGATGCTTTTACTTGCAGTGGTGCAGGACACACACACCCTCCTACCCCTGGTATCTGATCTGAAGACTGGCAACCCCCAATTATTCTAGACCTCTCCTTCCTCGCGGTGATACTATGGCTCTATGTCCTCCCACACAGATGCAAACATACTGTTATGTGTGATCTAGCTCTGAGACCATGACAAAGCTATGAACCCTTCTGAAATTCAGCCTCCTCATCTGTAAAGCAGGGTTAGTCCCCCATCACAGTGTTTTATGAGGATTAACTGAGATGGCGTATAGTCTCTAGTAGGCTTCACAATTGTCTCCCTCCCTGTCACCTCATGCATGGGAGTATGGCTGGAGCTCTCAGACCTCTAGGACTGTAAGCGGTAGAAGAGTTGCACTCATCAAAGAGGTGTTGGAGTGGGAAGAACTTGGGAGCACAGAGAGGCCGTTCAGTCACTTCAGGGAAGATCTGACAGCATCTAGGTATCAGTCAGCAAAGGTATAAGACAATGATGACAGAGATTAATGCTCCTGTCTGCCTGCCTGTTATGCAATATGAAGCAGCTAATAGAGCGAGTTCGGTCTATGGCTACCAGTCTGGACAAATAAAGTCCAAACTAGATTAAGAGAAAAATTTATGCAAGTGGCAGTTAATGTGTACAGGTGACCCCATTTTTGTAGGTGTATCTGGGTAGACAGGTTTGCACAAGTATAGAAAGTATAGAGAAGGGGGTGGTAAGAAACACACCAGTGTCAGTACTGGTCACCCATTGAAGGTGGGATCAAATAGAGGTGTGTTTGGAGAGGGGAGGGGATTATTAACATTTAACACTTGCTTTATATATTTTTACATATATATATATATATATATATAATTATGAAACATAGCTTAACCATCTGACAGCCTTAAACTCCCACCCTTGATGGGGTTGCAGAAATTGTGGGCTATGTCCAGAAGGGCACTGGTCATGGAACACCTATTAATTGCCCATTTTCTTTGAATAAGTCACAGGTAAAATGTCATATATAAAAGCACAAGCTCCTGGTGCTCATGGATGGCTTCTGACTGGCGAGATGGGTGAGCAGCGAAGTCCACACATTTGATGCCGACTTCAGGTTGTGCCGACTCTGAACTAATATGGCTCTTACCTCTGCAAGACTGACCACCCCTCATTGGGGAACATGCTTTCAGTAGCCTCCTTACTTGAAATGGAAGGTAAATGGGCACACTCTAGTGCCTGCATTTCTGAACTTGATAAAAGCAAGTTACATTTTCATAGGCTCCAGAAATGCTTGCCTTTTGTCTCTAATTCAAGTAACAATATTGTTACAATGTTGGTTGTTGATGTTATTCCCGGGTTCACCAACAGGTCACAGGTTTCTCAAATAGAGTTTTGGCAAATGACGGGAAGAAATGCAGTTCCTAGGGAGGCGTTCAAACTGGTCTTTGTAAGGGTCGACTCTGAAATAAGGTCTATTTTTGGTCTTCACTGCCCAAGGAGATGAAACTGCATTAGTCTTTAAAGCATTGATGTGACTCATTCAGGCAAAACTGATGGCTTAGGCCATCCTAGGCCATTTTATGTTCAATTATTTCCACCCAGAAAGACTCTCACAATTATCAAGGACTAATACATGGCCTCTCTCCATAAATGGAGCCTCAGCTCTCACAAAAAGGCAAAGGAGGGAGAGCCAGGGAAGAGGCCTGCATGCATCCAGCAAGACAGTCCGGGCGTGGGCTGGAGGGAGCCCGGGCACAGGATGAGTGGCCCGCGACTCCGTGTCGCTGGTATTAGTGATACATGGAAGTGGGCGTCCATGATACAGTTCAGGGCATCGGGCCCAAAAGTGGGCTTCTAAGTTATCCCCGATGTGCCTTGGGAACCCCCCCTCCCAACATAATAGAGAAGCATTTTGTTTCTTTTTCCATCACTTTTCAATACCAGTGTTTGATATTCTGTTCCTCCTCATCTGCCAGTGACTAGGCGCCTCGTGTTGGGGAGACTCCAAAATCTGGGATCCTGTGAGGGAAGGAGACTGAAGGAAGGGCCATATCAGAGATGTTGATGGAAGACAATGCGCTGCCCCTGCACGAACGCTTGGGACCCAGGAGAGAGCCCATGGTGGGGTCTCCCATTTGCTCCCAGGAGACAAAGAGATGGAAACCCCAGGTGATTTGGCCAGACCTCTGGGGTGGCCTAAGTGGGTACCTGCATGGTCTTCCATGATTCATTCATTCCCTAAGTGCTGTCCACTGGTGCCTGGAACTGGTCCGGGTGATAACACGGGGAGTAAAGACGTCCCCAGTCCCTACAGTGCAGAGGTTTACAATCTAGAGAGTGAGAGGAGTTTCTGTTAGTCACACACATTTATGTAAAATGACAACTGTACCAAATGGACAGATTTGACTAACTAATTCAGGGAGGAAGGCTTCCCCAGGAGGTGGTGGTTAAGGACATAGCCTTTCGGTGGGGAGGAGCACAACACATCTGAGAATTGAACTGGACAGAGGCCAGTGGCTGAAGCAGAGATGAGAGTGCAGGGGCAGGGGAAGGACAAGCAGGCGTGGACACAGCAAGGATGGAGGCTTATGACCGAAATGAAAGTGGTGGTGGGGGGAGGCAGACTCATACAAGGCCAGTGGGGGTGAATATACATCGTCGGTGTCAAGAGTGTCTGTGTGTGTCTGATTTCTAATAAACTTTCTGCAAGCAGCTGGATTCTGCTGAGGGACCAGAGCTGTGGTAGCTCTTAGACGAGGTGCAGAAGAGGACATGGAAGAGAAGGTTGAGGCCATGCAGCCTACGGTATGGGGCATCCCCTCACCCACCTGTGACAGACCAGGGAGGAATTCCCTCTCCAGGCGGTTCCATGCGCACAGGGCTGCACGGAGCTCCCAGGGTCCCCATGCTGGGGAGTCCATAAGAGGCTTGGGACAATGTCTTGGGTCAGGGTCTCAGGAAGGCCAGCTCACCCATATCTTATTGACCTTTCTGTGCTGGGGCGGTGAGTGTGGGGTGCAACTGGAACAAAGGGACAAAGAGGTCAGGGAGAGACTGTCAGACATGAGAACACCACCTCTTGCTGTGAGAGAGAGTCACAGAACCATTAGCAATTCCTCCTTTGTGCCTGCGGTACGGTATCATGCTCTAGTTTCTGAGCCTAATGATGTGTGCATGCATAGCTGTGTCACTTTCTGTCCCAATGTCACTTTCTGTCCCATCCTTGTTGTCTTAGGATCTAAGCAGTTCCAGCATCCATGGCATCTGTGAGAGAGGGAGGCTGGAACTGGAGACCATGCCCTAGACGGACCCCAGCACAGAGCCCATGACAGAAGGGCTTAGAACAGGGCTTAGCGGGCAGGGAAGGGCTTCAGGGGGCCTACCTGCCCCAGGAGACAAAGGGCCACACAGCAGAGGATCCTGGTGGCTGTGGCAGCGTCAAGGAAGAATAGGAGGGATGGAGGGGGGCTTCCTCCAGTTTGGGTGTTGGGGAAATAAGAGCTGGCTCTCAGTGGATCCAGTTAGCAATGTCACAGCCCCTGTCAGCCAGTGACATCTTCATCTACCCCTACCATTCCGCCTCTCTTCCCTGCCCTCCAACTTACAGTCGTAAACCTTATTCCTATGGTCTCTGCTTCTGGCTGCCCTCCTTCTCTTAGTTGGCAGTGCTCTGAGCTCAGCAGGGCTCAGAAAATGTCTTTGCAATGACTAGAAGTGTCCCTTGAAGGAGATAAACCAGGGTGGGAGCCTGCAGCTCTCTCACCATTGGAGCCATGGCAGGGAGGTTTGTGTCCAGAACTGCGGTGACCATGCAAGGTTGTGACAGGTGGCTGGTACAGAGCGCCAGGGCTGAGTGCAACAGCTCCGAGAAGCTCACGTTCAACCAGGTTAGAGCCATAGTCACAGAACTTCTGTGCTGAGAACCCCTGTGGGAAATTTCCTTTCATGTTTTGTACTTTCATTAACTCAGAGAGGAACCGGGGGCCCTGGTATCAAGGTACCCTGGAGGGCCCAGAGATAGTGACATCTCAGTGTCACTGTCTGGGTGTTCTGATCAGGTGTCAGGGAATTTGGGTGACTTCAGCCGCCACAAGGCCGGTGGGAAATGCAGAGGTAAAATGAGTGCAGGAGAGAGCTCGGTGGTTTATCCCCAAGGTAAGTGCAGACCCAGGAGTCAGGAAGCTCAGAAGAGCAATGATCTTCATTCCTCTGGACTCACCTGCTCCCAGGAGACACAGCGTCGCGCAGCAGGGGAGCCTGGGACCCGTGGTGCATCTGGTGGGCAGCACTGTGCCTCTTGGGCTCAGGGTTCTGGGTCTCTGGGTAACAGCTGAGCTCCCAGGCTCACTTTTCCTGTGACGGCACGTCCCTGCTGTCATCAGCGCTCGCCTGCAGAGCCCACGGGCTGCCTTAGCTGCACCGATGTTTCCTGAGGCAGTTGATCCTCTACAGCACCTGCCCACCCACAGCCAGGACATCCTCCTCGCCCTGAGCTCCGTGCCCTGCTGGACCTCAGCCTCGGCGCACCACCCAGGTGACAGGGCTGGAGAAAAACCCTGTTGCCTCTCTGCTTGTGTGTCCTCAAATCATCTCTCTGATGCGCCATTCAAATCAAGCTTTGTCTTTATATTTTCCTTCTCAGGCAGCATTACCAGACCCCTCCTGAGGGGCCAGGGATGCAGAGTAACAAGGTTTAGTCCATCTGATCAGACCCAAAGGGGGGCCCAGGTTGTCCATAAATTACTAGGAGTGAAGATTCCTCAGAAACCATCCAGTCTTTTACTGGTTTCATCACAGACCTGTCCAACCTGGGTTTTACCAGCCTGAAGCCCATCCTGGGTGTAATGTTCTGGGTAGTTTATGTTTATTCTTCCAGATCCACCCTGCCTGGAGGGGCTGACCTCTGGGGATGATATTAACTGGGTTTCTTTTCCCTCTACCCCACAAATGAGTTTTGCTTATGGGAGATAATGGCAGGTGAGTAAAGGCAGGCGGGGTCACCCCTTCTAATCCTTATTCACTGTCTCCCTTCTGCTGGCTACATTTCACAGTAGCCACTAATCCCTACCAAAGGCCATGGCACCTGACACGCAGCAGGTACTCTGCCTGACGCTCTGCCTGACACTCTGCCACACCTTTGTAAACAGTCCCTTCATTGTCCCTCCTTAGCTCTGCCAGGTCACTGACTAACAGAGCAAGGGAAAATGAAGCTTGCCTTTCAAAAGTAACAAAAGCCCTATCATTTTGCAATTAGCCATAAAAGAAGTCCTAACGTTCTGCAATTAGCACTGCTGAGATGGCCAGCGGAAGCTCATAGCCATCTGCAGTGTGAAAATAAACAGTGTGACTCGGGGACATAGAATCCGAAGAGGATCCAGGAAGAATGGCCGTGCTCTCCAGCTGCTCCTACCCAGGGCAGTCTCTTCAGGACCCTCCCTCGGATCCCCCAGAGGCGTGCCCGTCCCTGGGTGCTGCTCTTGACCGTAGGGCTCTCCTTTGATTGAAGCAGCAAGAAGAGAAGGAGCAGGTAAATTTTAAGGAGAGTGGAAAAAGTTTTAAATATTTGACATAATACTCCACAATAATACTTGTGGAGAGTGAGTAACAAGAGAACTACACTAGAATCTCAAAGCAGGGCTGTAAAGGCAGTTAAGGTTTTTATCACATACCAGTTTGTGCAAGCGTGAGGCTTATCCTGACAGCACTTTGCTGGGGCCGTGGAAGAGAAGGCTCCGTGGAGGCATTCGCTCTGGTTTGAGTTTCTGTAATGCAAGGGCAACCTAAGAAGATCACGAATAAGTAAGAGAATGAAGACTCGGTGCCAGGTAGTGTTAAAAGAATGTGATATCACTGAATCCACTCTAGTGCAAGGTAATGAACATGTGGAAGGACTCTGAGGAATAGGAAGAAGGAATCATTACCAATGGATAGGAGATTCCAATAATGACAAAGAACAGGTGTGGTAGGATAAGAAGCTGTGGGCAGATGGCGGGGTGATGAATTTATGATTTTGGAGATGTAGCACTTTCCACTGATGACAAAGAACGAGAAATGGGGCTGCCACAGATGAGCAGAGCCAGACTAGAAAGGACAGCCTCCTAACTTTGGGGTAGGTGAGCAGGTGTTAGTATGCAAAAGGCACTGGATGTCAGAGGAGATGTAAATGTAATGTGAAAGAAAAAGTTATAGATTAGACTTTCTAAATATATAAAGCTTCAGCTCATCAAAAGGCAACATTAAGAAAGGGAGAAAAGCAGCAATCCACTCTGGGAGAAGACAGACTCAGTTTATTCAATGGTCAAAAGACTCCTCTCAAAAATATGAATATATCTCCTACAAATCAATAATATAAAGGCAGCCCAATTTTTTTAAATGGACAAAGTTAAAAGCGGTCACTTTATAAAAGAAGTAGGAATGGCCAACATGCATATGCAAAAAAGTAAATATCATGAGTCCCCAGCGACATAGAAATGAGATAACACTACACTCCCAACAGAATTGGTAACAATAAACAGAGAATGTCAAATGTTGGTGAAGATGTGGAACCAGGGGAACTACGATCCTTGGCAAAGTGGCATCCAGCCACTTTGAAAAACTATTCAACTGTTTCTGACAGTCAAACATGCATATGTTCTATGAATCAGTAATTCCACTCTTATGTCGAGACCTAAGGGAAGTAATGCATTTATCCACAAAGAAGAAATGTTCAAAGCAGCTTTATCTATAATATTTGAAGACTGAAGCAATCCAGATATCCATTGATAGGAGAATGGATAAACAAACTGTGACAAGTTTATACAATGGAATACTACTCAGTAATAAGAAAACACTACCGATATACACAACAATGTGAGTACACCTCAAAATTTTAATTTTTAAGACAAAGAAGTTAATCATAAGTTGTTAATCATATGGCTCCATTTATATGAATCCCATCCTAAATAAAAAGATAAACTGAGGCAAGCTTGAAACTGTCAAAAAGATGAGGTTAAGGGGGAGTTCCGGGAAGATGGCGGCGTGAACAGAGCGGCAGAATTTTCCTCCCAACATTATATTTACCCATGGAAACACAGCAAATGCAACTGTTCCTAAAAGAGAGACCAGAACACACAGGAAAGCGCACACCGTGCAGACACACTTGAGAGGACTCGGCAGCTGGCAAGGAGGTCATAAAGTGCCCAGCAGACATACGTGACAACTACCAACAACCAATTCTATAGTCATGAGAAAACAGAAGAATATGATAGACAAAGCTTCAGACAAACACCACCCCTGAGAGAGAATCTGAAGGAATGGACATGGACAGTCTTCCTGAAAAAGATTTCAGAATAAAAGTCATAGCCATGCTGACGGATCTACAGAAAAATGTGCAAGAGCTGAGGGAGGCAATGAGGAAAGACAAAGCAGAAATGAGACAAGCCATCGACGGGCTTAACAGCAGACTGGATGAGGTTCAAGACACTATCAATGAAATACAAACAGGTAACAAGAATACAAAGAAGCTGAGGCAGAGAGAGATAAAAGGATCTCCAAGAATGAAAGAATATTAAGAGAACTGTGTGACCAATCCAAACGGAGCAATATTCGCATTATAGGAGTACCAGAGGAAGAAGAGAGAGAAAAAGGGATAGAAAGGGTCTTTGAAGAAATAATTGCTGAAAACTTTCCCACGCTGGGGAAGGAAATAGTCTAGCAGTCCACGGAAGCCCACAGATCACCCAACACAAGGGACCCAAAGAAGACTACACCAAGACACATAATAATTAAAATGGCAAAGATCAAAGATAAAGACAGAGTATTAAAGGCAGCTAGAGAGAGAAAAAAGATCACCTACAAAGGAAAATCCATCAGACTGTCATCAGACTTCTCAACAGAAACATTACAGGCCAGAAGAGAATGGCATGATACATTTAAAGTAATGAAACAGAAGCGCCTCGAACCAAGAATATTGTATCCAGCATGATTATCATTTAAATATGACGAAGGGATTAAACAATTTCAAGAAAAAGGAAAGTGGAAAGAGTTTGCCTCTCATAAACCACCACTACAGGATATCTTAAACGGACTGCTCTAGAGGGAAACACCCCTAAGGCTAAAAAGATGTCACCAGAGAAAATAAAATCATAGCAAAGAAAGCAGACCATCCAAATACTAACTAAAGGCAAAGAATAAAACACCTAATGTATAAAGAAAGGAGGAGGAAGAATAGGAAGGGAGAGATAAAGAAACATCAGACGGCGTTCACAATAACTTAACAAGAAAGTTAAGTTAGATTCTTAGATAGTAAAGAAGCAACCCTTGAACCTTTGGTAACCATGAATCTAAAGCCAGCAATGACAATAAGTACATATCTATCAATAATCACCCTAAATGTAAATGGACTGAATGTACCAATCAAAAGACACAGAGTAACAGAGTGGATAAAAAAGCAAGACCCATCTATATGCTGCTTACAAGAGACTCACCTCAAACCCAAAGATATACACAGACTAAAAGTGAAGGGATGGAAAAAGATATTTCAGGCAAACAACAAAGAGAAAAAAGCAGGCGTTGCAGTACTTGTATCAGATAAAATAGACTTGAAAAAGAAGAAAGTAGGAAGAGATAAAGAAGGACATCACATAGTGATAAAGGGGTCAGTCCAACAAGAAGATATAACCATTATAAATATATATGCACCCAACACAGGAGCATCAGCATATGTGAAACAAATACTAACAGAACTGAAGGAGGAAATAGACAGCAATGCAATTATTTTAGGAGACTTTAACACACCACTCACTCCAAAGGATAGATCAACCAGGCAGAGGATAAGTAAAGACACAGAGGCACTGAATAACACACTAGAACAGATGGACCTAACACATATCTATAGAACTCTGCACCCAAAAGCAGCAGGATACACATTCTTCTCAAGCGCACATGGAACATTTTCCAGAATAGACCACATACTAGGCCACAAAAAGAACCTCAGTAAATTAAAAAATATTGAAATCCTACCAACCAACTTCTAAGATCACAAAGGTATAAAACTAGAAATAAATTTTAGAAAGAAATCAAAAAGGCTCACAAATACATGGAGACTTAACAACATTCTCCTAATTAATCAATGGGTTAACGACCTAATCAAAACAGAAATCAAAGAATATATGGAGACTAATGACAACAACAACACAAAGCCACAACTTCGGTGGGACGCAGTGAAGGCAGTTCTAAGAGGAAAGTATATTGCAATCCAGGCCTATTTAAAGAAGGAAGAACATTCCCAAATGAACAGTCTAAAGACACAATTATTGAAATTGGAAAAAGAAGAACAAATGAGGCCCAAAGTCACCAGAAGGAGAGACATAATAAGATCAGAGAAGAAATAAATAAAATTGAGAAGAATAAAACAATAGAAAAAATCAATGAAACCAAAAGCTGGTTCTTTGAAAAAATAAACAAAATAGATAAACCCCTAGCCAGACTCATTAAGAGAAAAAGAGAATCTACACACATAAACAGACTCACAAATGAGAAAGGAAAAATAACGACGGACCCCACAGAAATACAAATAATTATAAGAGAATATTACGAGCATCTATATGCCAACAAGCTGCAAAACCTAGAAGAAATGGACAACTTCTTAGAAAAATACAGCCTTCCAAGACTCACCAAGCAGGAAACAGAAAAACTAAACAGACCAATCACCAGCAACGAAATTGAATCGGTAATCAAAAAACTACCCAAGAACAAAACCCCC
>JAQQAC010008880.1:77776640-77791217 GCA_029783875.1 Phataginus tricuspis | reverse complement strand
AGGTGGATCAAAGACCTGAATGTAAGTCATGAAACCATAAAACTCTTAGAAAAAAACATAGGCAAAAATCTCTTGGACATAAACATGAGCGACTTCTTCATGAACATATTCCCCCGGGCAAGGGAAACAAAAGCAAAAATGAACAAGTGGGACTATATCAAGTTGAAAAGCTTCTGTACAGCAAAGGACACCATCAGTAGAACAAAAAGACATCCTACAATATGGGAAAACATATTCATAAATGATGTATCTGATAAGGGGTTGACATTCAAAATATACAAAGAACTCACGCACCTTAACAAACAAAAGGCAAATAATCCAATTAAGAAATGGGCAGAGAACATGAATAGACACTTCTCTAAAGAAGAAATTCAGATGGCCAACAGGCACATGAAAAGATGCTCCACATTGCTAATCATCAGAGGAATGCAGATTAAAACCACAATGAGATATCACTTCATACCAGTGAGGATGGCCAACATCCAAAACACAAACAACAACAAATGTTGGCGAGGATGTGGAGAAAAGGGAACCCTCCTACACTGCTGGTGGGAATGCAAATTAGTTCAACCATTGTGGAAAGCAGGATGGAGGTTCCTCAAAAAACTCAAAATAGAAATACCATTTGACCCAGGAATCCCACTACTAGGAATTTACCCTAAGAATGCAGCAGCCCAGTTTCAAAAAGACAGACGCACCCCTATGTTTATTGCAGCACTATTTACAATAGCCAAGAAATGGAAGCAACCTAAGTGTCCATCAGTAGATGAATGGATTAAGAAGATGTGGTACATATACACAATGGAATATTATTCAGCCATAAGAAGAAAGCAAATCCTACCATTTGCAACAACATGGATGGAGCTAGAGGGTATTATGCTCAGTGAAATTAGCCAAGCCGAAAAAGACAAGTATCAAATGATCTCACTCATATGTGGAGTATAAGAACAAAGAAAAAACTGAAGGAACAAAACAGCAACAGACTCACAGAACCCAAGAACGGACTAATAGTTACCAAAGGGAAAGGGTAGTTACCACTGGGGAAGAAGGGCGGGAAGGGAGGGATAAGATGGTAAAAGGGGCATTACAATTAGCAGACATAAGGTGGGGGGGGGCACCGGGAGGACAGTACAACTCCGAGAAGACAAGTAGGGATTCTCATCTCACTACACTGATGGACAGTGACTGTAATAGGGTTGGTGGGGGGACCTGATGAAGGGGGTAGTTTAATCACCACAATATTGCTCATGTAATTGTAGGTTAATGATACCAAAATAAATTGTAAAAAAAAGAAAAAGAAAAAAGATGAGGTTAAGGAATAGCAGAGGAATTGCAATTTCGGACAAACTGTAGCAAGTAACAGACAAGTCTATTGACGGTTTGGGATAGGCTGGGTTTATGGTCAGGGAATACAAAGAGGGGAGAGAGTTCAGTTAGCGTCTATTAAAATAAAAAACCAAAGGAGACCAGCTTTGAAAATTGCCCAAGCAACACACAACCAGTCCAGTCATACAAACAAAACTCAATTCAGCTTATTTTTCAAGACCAACCTGACCTGGGTCATTTCTTGTTCATGCCTCTGAAAATCATAAACAAAAACTTCCCAAGGTTGAGATGAGATAACCCCTGAGCAGCTCCCTGTCATGTAAGAAAATCCCAACATTATCAGTTTTTTGTAAACCAGGCATTTATAGAAAATCAGTCTCTCAGTCCTGAAGTTTTGTTCTTCTGAGGGCACAAGCATGAGGTTTTCCATTTTCTACCCATTTTCTATTTATTCAGATTGCAATTCTTCCACATGAAGTTCAAGAAAAGACAAACTATGGTGAAGTATCAAAAAGTGGTCAGCTCTGGGAAAGAAAGTGACAGGGCTGGGGCACAAGGAAACTTTGTTGGGTGAAGTAAGTGTTCTTCATCTTGATTTCACACCTGGTTACACTGATATATGCATTTGTCAACATTTACCAAGCTATCCATGTATTAAGTTGAGCATTTTACTCTCTATGAATTATACCTTATAGAGTACTGCTGAAACAAATACATGAATTGCATAAAAGATGGGAGACATATGTAATTTTTGCTTGTGTCCCATGTAGTCCAATTAAGAAATGAATCACACACAAATAAGAAGACAAGAATATTTACATACATAAAATATTAAAAATGTGAGACGTTCTCAGTGATTGAAATATACAACATCCAAATTTGGCATCAAAATAAGGTAGACTGACAAGTCTGCTGAGAAACAGCTGAGGAATCTCAGCTGAGCTTTTGAGGATCAAAAACTTCAAAAAAAAAAAAAGAAAAGAAAAATTCTCAAAGGCTTGTGAAATCATTCCACGAATCCTGAACTGCTATAAACTCCATGATTTGGCGAACTGGTCATTCATCAGTTTTACCATTTAGCCTTTCATTTAGACTCTCAGCAGATTGGCCAGTTAATGAACTGATTTTTTGCCAGGCAAGCAGCCTGCCCCTATCTTTGCACAAAGGTCCTGGGTGAGCCAGGGCAGCCCCTTTGCGGGCTGGTAGAGTATACGTGGACACAGCATGTACTTCACAGGGTGTGTGCTGATGGGGTGTGTGCCTCCTGTGAAACTCAACTATGGACTGCCCAGTCTTGGAGTTAATGAATCCCAAGTTAAGAAACACTGCTCTCGGATTTGGACTTCTATCTTTAAGCAGCCAAGTAGGGAAACAGGCTGGGGGACAAGCAAAATTATTGCCCAATATCATTTTGTAATCTTTTACAAGAAAAAAAACTTGAGGAGCCCGTGGACTTCAATCCATGCCAAAGGAACGGTAAGAATTAGGTCATGTCCTTACTCTAACCTCCATGGCTTCGGAAGACTCCAAAACGGTTCTATGACTGTGGGTACAGACTTAGTTTGCAGACTCTTTGTCATAATTCTACTAGTTGATTATTTTCAAGTCTAATGCTGCTGTTTGATGCATCTGTTGAAATTTCTCCTAGGTGTATTGCTGTGTTTTATAACTTGTTGTTGAGATTTTTTTTTCCTCCAGAGAATCCCTGCAGGAGATTTCAGTGGTTTTGAAGCCCTAGGCAACTTTATGTAATAGTTTTAGATCTGGAGAATCCCAGATCACTCAGGGAGTTTAAGGCTGCTCAGCTGCTTTCTGCTTTGCTCTTCCCCCACTGAAAAGAGAATAAACATACATTTCATGGTGGATGCTGTTCTTCTGCTTTCCTTGATTGCCAGAATATCCCAAATTGAATGGAATAATACTAAGTGCCATTTGCATTTACTTACACAGGTGCACACCCCACGATGACGGACCTCAGCTCATGCTAAGGTTCACACTGCCCAAGGCCCCTCAGACTGAGATCCCATTGCTGGGAAGACCGGTGAGAGCTTCAGTGAGGCAGATTTTTTCCCCCTGGTAAGAAAGGAGCTTTGGGGAGGATCGTCCCTCACTTGTGGCTCACTTTTGTGCCGAGAGCAGCTGGCTGTGCAGTGCTGTGTGTTCACTGCTGGCACAGAGGTACATAGAGGTTTGGCTGGTACTTGCCAACTCCACAGTCAGGGGGAAATGCTCCTTCTCATTTCGGGAGACACTATACCCTTCTGTAATGTCCCCTTTGGCAGTGCTGTTGACATCAATTGAATAGTGGATCAGCCTTAGTCCCTGTCCTGGGTCTTGTCGATACCAGAACATAGCAAAATGGTCCATATCCTGAGAACATCCCAGGGTCGTCTTGCTTCCTGCCTGTATAATATGGCTTCTTGGCATCTGGGTGATTGCAGCGTCCATGAGCCCTGCTGGAAAGGCAGACATGAGGGAAAGAGAAGGCTTAAGGAGTAGCCTGGATCTGCAAAGGAAAAGAAAAGCTTGGAGTTGGGACTTTGCAAAACCACGGTAGAGATTTCCAGCTGGGTCAAGAACTCACCTGCCTCCAGGAGACAAAGAGTCACACGGAAAAGGTTGAGGCTCATGGTAGGGTGGGGGTGAGAAGGGGACTGTCCCAGGTAAATGCTCTGATCCATGAGACTGAGAGAGGAAGCCCCGAGGCCCTTCTCCAAAGGACAGGTGCCTTTGCCTGGATGTCACTGCCCCACCCCTGCAGACCCTCCCTGGCCCAGGGTCCCCTCCGACTTGGCTCAGGCAGGGTCAGCTACTCCTTTCGTAGACTTAACACGGCCGGCATAAGAGATGGGTGGGGCTTCCAGCACTGAGTTTAGGGTGCACCCCACCCTCTTGGTTTCCCAGATTCCCCTAAGACAGATGGTCCTCTGTCTGTAACTGCCCTTGACATCAAGGCTGCCTTGTCCAAATCTTTCAACTGTGGAGTTCATTAAAATTTAGAGGGACCTCCCACATCTTCCGTAGCTGTAGGTAGCCTAGTAATAACTGAAAACTTCAACATCTGCCTAGCACTGGCTCCACACCTAAGTTTTTCTTAACCCTTTTCCTCCCTGGCTGTTCTCCCAGACTCTTTTCAGAGCCCCTTGGATGTTAGTGGCATCACAGTGCCATCTTGTGGCCAATGACTGCAGTTTCATCATTGTTTCTTTTGCAGTGGCCCAAGGGATGCTGGGAAGTGTCTGCATAGTCAGCAGGGAGAGTATTCCAAAACAATCCTGAAAATTTTATGCTCTATTTCCTTAAATGCTAATCTCAAAACTAATCCTAACCCTGACTCCACTCCTTTGAGTTACCAGACTTACTATCCTACCTTCATTGCACTCAACTACTATTATATATCTGGTAGTTATAGTCTAAGAGCTTCTTCCTTAAAGCTATTTTCTGAAAGGGAATGGGTAAAATGGGAGGAATTGAAGGAAAAAATATTTATCACAGAAGCTGAAGTGATAAGAAGGTTCTTTTACTTCTACTACTAAAGATGAACAAAAATGCCAGCACCCCAAAATGACGTCAATGTTATTGCCAGAATATAGATCAGCAAAGGACTAGGAAGATAATGAGATTCCTTTCAAGATGGGGTCAAATGTTATATGAATAGAAAGTAAAATTGGAATATAAGAAAAATATGGGACATCTTAGGCAATAAGAATCATGAAGGAAATATATCTAATGGGGAAAATAAAGATGAACAGAATTAAGATCAAGCAAGGGACAGCCTACACTAAATGAATAACTTGTACAATATACACCTGCTGATGTGAACAGCAGGGAGGGAAGAGATGATCCAGAGGAGCTGAGGGAGGTAAGAAAACACTGGTGCAAAATAATGTCACAAGGAAGCTGAATCTGCCAGGATCGTATGGAGAAAGGAGGCAAAAATTGGAGACAAGGTCTAGGAAGCAAGTCCCTGGAATGGCATTCCAAGGACATGAATTCCCAGCTGTGCCCTGGCCTTCCTGACTCCCAGGAGGCTCTGGGCCTGAGAGCAAGGAATGCTTTGGTGATACCACAATTAAACCAGACCAGGAAAACTCTCTTTCAGGGGACACTCTCTCTGGGAAAAGGATGTGGCGTCCTGAGTCACCCCAATTTCTGATAAGCAGATTTAGAGCAACTATCACTCCCCTTACCAGCTCTACAAGGCTCAGGGCACCTCCAGCAGGGCTGAGTCTGTGACATTCAATCCCAGTCTAGGGGACCTGGGTTATTTCTTAGTACTCCCAGAAACCCATGATACATGACCCTATCAGCTCTGACCACGACTTCTTGGGGTTTCATAGATGCAAACTGCAGCTTCACCCACAGATGGGTGGAAGATGCTATTACTACGGAATTATTTATATTTACAACAAATACTATATCACAATATATAATGGAGTAAATAAAACAAAAAGGAATAGGGGCAGTATTATAAGGAAAATATCCCATCTTTTTGAGTTAAAGAATTCAGGGAAATTATTTCAAATCAAAAGCCTAAGGCATCAACTAAAACGGTCTCTAGAAATTAGATTTATTTAGGGAATCAAGGTGACACCAAGAAGCTGAGAAAGTCTGCCTTAGTCTAACTATCATGACTAGAGCAGTGGGAAAATGAAACAATAGAGAGAAAATGGGTTGCTTAAACTTAGCAAAGGAAATAAAATCTCACTGTTATTTTTATTATTGTGTTTATCACTTAATCACCACAAAAGTAGTAAACATCTTTACTTCAAACAGGAAGATAGGGTTGAGGCAATGTTGCAGAAAACTTCCAACCTAACCTGGCTAGAAGAGGCCCTGGAAGAAGACTGTGCTTTAGAAAGGTAGTCACACCTCTCCAGAGACAACAGTCAATGCAGAGAAGCCCTGCTCACTACCCAGAGCCAAAGCTGGGTGTGTGGCAGCGACCTTCAAGTCCTATAGAAGACTGTGCCCAGTCCTGCAGAAGGACATTCAGTCCTTGCCTTGAGCACTGAGCTGGCTCAGGGTCTCCTAGAACACAATGAGCCACGCTTATTTCTCTCCCTCAACATTTACAGCCACAGTATTTCAGGAGTTAATCTGTGGTCTCTTTTACCCCAAAGACAGATCCACTCCTTTTCATTGAGGAATGAAGAGCAAAGAGCAGCCTGTTGAGAGTCTCTATCGCTGCGAGGAGAGAGAAATGTGAGGTTTGTGCAGAGGAAGGACGTGACCATGCCATGCTGCGGTTAAGCTGCTGGCACAGAGGTACACGGCCGAGTCCCCGGCTCTGCACGCTCGATCTTCAGAGCGGAGGACAACCCCCCCAGGCCTCTCAGCAGAGAACCGGGCATTAGGCATCCCTGACTGGTCTACTGCATCACTGTTTTGGAAGACCATCATAAACTCCGGGCCTTGCCCCAGGGTCTGCCGGTACCAATAAAGGACAACATGGCTGGAAACTGGATCACAGCTGAGAACTACAGCCTGGCCCCTCCCTGTGACCCTGTGCGTGGGTGATTGGGAGACTCCAGCTCCTGTGTGACCTGTGGAGACAAATTGGGAACAGTAAGGAGGAAAACGGTTGTAACACACACAACACACAGTGGAACTGCTTGGTTTTCTGAGGACTCACCTGTCCCCAGGAGACAGAGGGTCACCCAGCAGAGGAGCCTGGTGCCCATGGCAGGATGGAGACGGGGATGGGGGTTCACCAGGTCAGGGTCCTTGTGAGCATGAGCAGAGGAGGAGGGACGTCCCTTGTACTTTGAAGGCAGTTCTCATAGTGACATCACTGCCTCTCAATCCCCACGACTTCAGGGACACATGACTTATAGTATAACATACTTGGATGACTAATCTGGATATTTATGAGCTCCTTTTTTAAAACAAACTCAATGCATAGGTGGGTACTTCCAGCTCCAGTGCTCTCTGAGTGCAGAGCCCAAGTTGTATCTGTACGTTTATCTTCTCACTCACCAATCACTATTCGGTCTCCTGCCCTTGTCACTGAGATGTATCAACAGCATCTCTAACACACTATATCCAAGGGTGAATTCATTGTCTTATCTGCAAGTCAGGCTCTCCCGTAAGCATCGCTGTTCTCTCTCCATCCCCTGCTTTCTCCCAGTCACACATGCTCAACATGAAGTATTTCTTAGGCAAGGGCGAGCATTGGGGAGTTTACCTGCTTTTGCCCTGGAAGCCTCTTGAACGCACTGACATATTCAGAGATACAAGAGATGCAATGATTCCCCAGGAAAATATCCGATTTGGAAGCTCGTACTCCTTCTGCAAAGACAAATGCCCTCTCTGGGTTCATCAGTCTCCACGTAGTATTACGCCCCCACAGCTCATAGCAAAATCTTCATGTCATTCTAAGTCACCATGCATTAAACAATAAATTCCTTACAGCTTATTAATGGAAGAAGACTCAACTTCATTGACCTTTAAAGCCTTGCAGTAATAAAGTTAACTGTCCTTTTAGAAATGGAAGAGGCTATGTAATAAGTAAGTAATTTCCCTTTCACTGTTATCAGAACACCTAATTGTTCTCTAACTATTCATGTCTGGCCACTTTCATCAGTTGGCCAAATGTAGTTGCAAATATCCTTTCCTTCAAGGACAGAGTGGAATCAGGAACAGTGAAGACAGTGTTTGGAAGCGAGGCTGGGTCCGGGAGGCGGACACTCTGGAGATGTGTCTCCGGGGCTTGCCCAGGAAACATTGCCGAGTCCTCTATAATTGGAGGAACCATTCAAATGTTCAAGTAAAACGTTTGGCTGACTTGTGTCAACACTGTCAGAAGGGTCTGCTTTATAGTTTCGCTGTTCTCATTGACAGGTTATTGCTCATCCTATTCCCGCCACTAGGCGTCCTGGTGTGCGAGCGACTCCACCTATAGAGCCTGCACATGAAGGACATGGAAACCCTACAAGTCTACTTGGAATATGCCTGCAGGGTAAGCAAAGTGGATTCAGTGATCAAACATCTTGCATCTCCCTGGAATTGCCTGCTACTAAGATACAAGGACAACTGCATGTTACAGAACAACATCTTACAGACCCCACGAGAGGGTCAGGTTGGCAACTGGGTTATCTCCATCTCCCTGCTCAGGGCTCTGGTCCTGAGAGATGGCAGTACTGCTCAAGGGCAGCTTGTAACAGCTGCATAAAACGTGTTGGGAAGCTTTCTTTCTTTTGATATTCTCTGGGATATTTTGTATAAAATTGAAATTATCTACTAGTTGATCATTTGGTGAAATTTAACTGTGAAACTGTCTTGTGCCTAGTGTTTCGAGAGGTGGGTAGACATCAATCATTAGTTCAGTTATGTTAATATTTCATATATTCTCATTTCTTTCTAATTTAATGACGATTTTCATAGCATTCCTTTACAGTTTGAGCTCTGTTCTGTTTTTAATTATCTCTTCTTTTTAATCCCTTATATTATTTATCACCTTTTTTCTTTATCAGTCCTGCTTAAAGTGTGAATATTTTATTAGTTTCAAAACAATATTTGTCATTGTTGAGCCTCATTAATATGTTTTGCTTTTTGTTTCATCTATTTTTCTCCTTTATGCTCATAATTTTATTTATTTTACTATTGGGGTTGGAGGAGGATTATTCTGTAATTTTTCCTGTATCCTAAACTTGATTTTTAGATTATCATTTTTCTGAATGCATTTGTCCTTTACATCTATGAATTTTCCTCAAAGCATGGCTTTAGCTGACGCACGTATTCATGTAGTTTTCCCAATATCTCTTATTTCTGAACTTTAAAAAATTCCTATTAAGATTTCTGGTAAAACAGGATTTACTTGGGATTATGTTTTACATTTACAGATATGAGCTTTTTTTAGTTATCTTTTGTTTTCCATTTAATGTTTACTGTAGTCTCATCAGAGAATGTTATCTTTTTGATAAAAACTGATTGAGACCTCATTCCTGGCCTAATCAATAGTTATTTTATATAAATGTTCATCACATAATTGAAAATTGTTTTTTTCTAATTTAGGTGTGTAGGATTTTTTCCCCTCACATTGGTGTCATTAAACATATTGTTCAAATGCTATTTATCTTTACTAACTTGTCTATTGATCTATTACTTATGAAGGAACTCTTGCTAAAGTGTGCCACAACAATGGTACATCTGTCAATTTCTTGTTTTAATATTGTCATTTTTATATCTGAAGCAGTATTTTGTAATTTTAATCTTCTAGTATGAAATGCCATTGGCCCATTTTGTAGCCATTAAAATAATAGAACTAAGTGTGAACACCTATAAATCTTAGAAAAGCAATAATGATGCTTTTTGCCTTAAATTTTTAAAATAAGTAGATAAAACAATTTTTTTTAAAATTTACTCTGTGTCATTAAAATCTAGGTTTTTCTTTTAATAGCGTATAACTCTGTACTCATAGCTTTAGATTCCTAGTATCAGAAAATGCTCTCAGGGTAGCCCAGTGTTACTCCAGAATACAATTCTGATTTTCTATTTCCTTTTAATTACACTCTCTCCATAGATTAGAGTCCATAATACCTATCTATCTATCTATCTATCTATTTAAAATATATAAATTGCTAAATCTATAGACATCCCCTCTTCTTTCCTTTTTTCCCAACCCAATACTTCCCAAAATAACCTAGATATCAAAATTATATTTGTAGACTTTATACTCACTCAGGTTAAAGAATGTGCCATATTTTAAATTAGAAATTCCCAAATAAAATGGTTTGCACGAACAAACGCCCCTCTGCTTGTTCAACAATTGAATGTGCTTTTCTAAACTTGTAGCAGCCCATTTCAGACAGAGGGGACTCATTTATCTCACATGTTCTGAACTCTGTACAGGGTAACTAGAAAGTGAAATAAGAAAACCACTAGGAACCCATGCCCTCACATCAAAGATTTGTTCCTTCCTTGGCCAATTTAAGATTATTAGGGAGAAGGAGTACTCAGTTTACTACTTCGTGCTGCATTTTTCAAACTGAAATTAATATGCTTTGCTTTAAAGTCATAAGTTATCATTTTGGTAGATTAAGAAGTTACACTAATCATCAATTAAACTTGCCAGGAGAAGGCAGAGCCCTTAGCTGCTGAAACCATTCCTGGAATCAGTCAGTGTGGTGCAGGAAGGAGGCTGGTATCTGAGCCATTTGTCCTATTGTTACCAGGTGCTGGGGCAGGTGCTATCCTGGTGCTCACTTAACTGGGGACTAGGCAGTCAGACGTGTCTTACTAGGATCTGACTGTTCAGCAGGGGAAGGATTGTGCTGAGAAATTGTCTTTTGATCATCTCAGGCCTGTTTGGGCCCCTGGCCTTCTGTGTTCCTTCCTGTTTTGGGGCCGGGTCTCACCTGGGGAGCGGGCATCTCCGCAGTGCTGCATCCTGGCTGCCACCAAAGGGAGGCAGCTCTTCCCTCAGCTCTGAGGCCTTCTCTCTGGGTTTGTTATCAGCTCACGGAGCTGATCCTCTGTAAATCTGTGAAGAGCATCTCTTGTACTGTAGAGCTCACCGGGAGGCCAGGGTGATCACCTTTGTATGACAGCTGGATTCAGGAGTGATCTAGACATGAGATGACATGTACTGTCTCACTGGGCACCTCTTGCTGACAGGCGTCCCAGGGTCCATGCCACCCAGGCATCACAGAGGCTCAGGAAGGAGACAGAGGCAGCAGACAGCACCCTGCTTCTGAGTAGAAGGTAGGGGATTATGGTCGTTGGCCCCTGGAAAAGCTAGAGCAGACACTTCCCAGCTCTACCACAGTCCACCTGGGAAATAGGTGCACCCAGAAGCATCCAGCCACCCAGGGAACCTTGAACAGGAGCATAAGTAGGAGTTAGCCACTAGAGAAGGAAGGTCATGTCAGTGCAGAGGAAAGAGCCTTGACGTCTCTGAGATGGGAAGGGGTGTGACTCAGATGAGGGACTAGAAGCACAGGGAGGGGGTGAGGGTGCCAGGCGAGCTGTGCAAAGTGGCCCAGAGGTGGGGACAGGAAAGAGCTGGCAGGGTCTTGAGGTATAACTGCCCAGACAGGAAAGGTGGGGAGGAACAGAGATGTGTGAGGGCCAGGGCTGGACCAGTGCCCTAGAGAAAGACAGCAGTGAGGTGCCCAGGGAGAGACAGGGGTCTAGAAGCATCTGACTTACCAATGACTTTCCATCCTGGGGTGTCAGGTGCAGGCCAATGACTAGGAAAGTCAGAGCTGGGGAAGCACCTTTCCAGTGAAGGGACAACTGCAAGGCCAGAGGAAGGACAGAGAGCAGCAGTGGAGCCGTGGCTGCTGAGGCCCTGGCGTCAGGTCCAGGTGTGGCAGAGTCTGTGTGGAGCCAGACCTCCGCACACCCCGAGCTTCACACTGCATGCACGGGCCACTTGGGCTCCAAAGATCTGCGAGGCAGAGGGGTCTGCAGGGGATCCTGCCACCTTTTCTGTGCAGAGAAGCAGCAGCTGCGCAGCGCTGTGGGGTCACTGCAGGCACAGAAGCACACAGATGTCTGGGAGGGAGCAGGGGACTCCAGAGGGAGGGAGAAGTTCTATTTGGTCTGGAAGCACTGTGCCCATCGGGGACTTCTCCTTTGTCAATGCTGCCAATATCATACGATTAATGGATCAGCCTCAGCCCAAGGGCCAGGTCTTGTCGATACCAATACAAAGAATTTTGGTTTATATCCTGGGCCCATCTTAATGTCATGTTCTGTCCTGTCCTCAGGACTCGGAATTTGGGGGTCTGAGTGATGCCAGCATTCACCAGCTCTGTGGAGGACATAAAGCTGATGCCGAAGACACATGGAAAGGCTTTGCACTGGGACTGAGAGCCATTCATCCATGGAAGGGGCCCTGCCCAGTACTCACCTGCCTGCAGGAGGCAAAAGGCCACACAGCACATGAGGTCAGCGCTCACAGTGGGTCAGGGCACCCGGAGGGGTCTTCGGGGCTGTGCTGATGAAAGGGGACAGGGGCTATCCAGGGAGTCATTTTGACATGTCACTCTCCCTGTCTGGGCTCCAGAGCCAACCTATCGGAAGAGGCCACGTCCCCTCCTCCAGGGGGTCATAAAATGGATAGGTGAACACCTTAGGATGGGAAGGATGGACTTGGCGGTATGGACACTTTTCACAAGTCATTTTTAACCTTTTTGGAGAACAGTTTGTAACTTCACGTAGTTTATTCCCGTGACATAATTCTTCATTAACACACTAGTTTTGTGCATCTACATGTTTCTATGGTTTTGGATCTTAGGGAAAATCCTTACGGCTTCCTGCTGACTTTCATGACTCTTGAGTCCTGAATACTCCTTTAAGTGTTCATGTCTGCTGTGCTTAACTGACCACCGTCCTGTTAATGTCCTTCCACCTGGAGTGATGCTTCTGTCTGGTGGTCAAACCTCAGGGTTGGCTCATCAGCATTTTGAGGAATGTTTTGGCAGGTTGATCAGTTCACCGGCAGATGGGACACCTGTTACAGATGCTCCAGAGCACTTGCTTGCCATGTTTGGGGCAGCACAGCAGAGGCAGAACTGCCTCGTGTCTGTGACTGACCTTTCTTTGTGGCAAGATGATGGCTGCTACGTGCTGCAGGTGACATATTGGCCCAAAGGTATACAGATGCTTGAGAGGCTGGGGAGAAGTGGCTGACTTCGGGGTAAGTCAGAAAAAACGCTGTTTCTATTTCAGACATTCAGTCCATGGGGAATATCTCCTGAAGAATTCTTGTGTAGAATGGCTGTAATAGGTAATAAATATAACAGAACTCAAAACTGGTGTCTTTCTGCACACACTTAGAAGGACCCCATACTTGCTTCAATGCTCTGCTGTTGTTATCTCCAAAATCTTAATATTCTGTGAACCTGGGCCCCGCATATTCTGTAGATGGTCTTGCAGACATGATTTGTGTTTCAAATCTGTGGTCACCTTCTGATGAGCTGGTTTCTCTCTAGCACAGCCACATGTCCGGGGGCTGGGTGAGTCAGCATCTCTGGGGCCTGGGAGAGAAAAACTCAGAAACTAAAGTTGGAACCAAAGGAGGATTGTGCTGTTAATACCACAATGACAAGCCCTGAATTGGTGCCTGGCAGGCCCATGGGAGAGTTTTATGTCTCTGCCTGAGACTTCTCTGGTCTAGGAGACAGAAGGGCACACAGAGTGAAGGACTCATACCAGGCAAGACCAGAGAAGGGGGATTTTCCAGTTCAAGGCTCATGTCTTGTGGTATGGACACCAGCAGTCAAGGCAAAGAGGATCCTTCTCCCAACACGGAATGATCTTTCAGTGAAGTTACTATTGTCCATGGTCTGCTCATCCCCAACACACAGAACGAACATGACCCCTAACTATGTGTGTGTCTTATGGGAACCCAAAATAATTTCCTTGGAGATGATGAATTTTTGTGAAAACACCATTATTAAATAATTTGAACGAATGGAATGAAATGAATGAAGCAAAGAAATGAATGAAGATGAGTATATTGTAAAAAAAAAAATTAACTTTCAGCAGTTGGAAAGACCTTTTGGTGGTCATTTTATCAAACCATCTATCTCCAGCTAGAATTGTCCCTAATATAAATCAGGTGCCTTGTATGATTTCAAGCACTTCTTTAACCATAAAACTTTCCAGGAGCACCTCACTCTCTTAAATAGTTAGCTGTATACTAAAGAGGAATTGTTTTAATGGGTAGAGATTTTAAATTTCCACTAAAAAAAATGCCTGAACAAAACTAATGCGCAGCGATAGAAATCATGTCATCAGTTGTCAGGGATGGAGAAAGGCATTGCAAAAGGGCAGGAGATTAACACACAGAAATCTGTTGCTTTCCTATACACTAATGATGAGCTAACAGAAAGAGAAATCAGAAAATCAATTCCATTCACAATTGCACCTAAAAGAATAAAATACCTAGGAATAAACCTAACGAAGGAAGTGAAAGACCTGTACTCTGAAAACTACAAGACACTCCTAGGAGAAATTAAGGAAGACACTAACAAATGGAAATGCATCCCATGCTCTTGGCTAGGAAGAACCAATATTGTCAAAATGGCAATACTACCTAAAGCAATCTACAGATTCAACGCAATCCCTATCAAACTACCAACAGCTTTCTTCAATGAACTGGAACAAATAATTCTAAAATTCATATGGAACCAGAAAAGACCCCGAATAGCCAAAACAATCCTGAGAAGGAGGAATCAAACAGGGGGAATTACGCTCCCTGACTTCAAGCTCTACTACAAAGCCACAGTAATCAAGACA
>JAQQAC010008880.1:77686113-77776240 GCA_029783875.1 Phataginus tricuspis | reverse complement strand
TGAGTCTAATGTTGGTTTGTTTCTTCTGTTTTGCTTTGTTTTTGATTCCACAAATAAATGAGATCATATAGAAAAAAAAAAACAAAAGGGCAGGAGGGAACTTTCTGGGGGATGGAATTGTTTTATATCTTGATGGAGTGGCTGTTACATTATTATATACATGGACAAAATACCACTGATCTGTTCATTTAAAGTATGCAATGTTTATTTTATGAAATTCATATGCCTGAGAAGGGATGTATGCTACCTGTTCTAGTTAATTTCATGTAATGAGTCATCAGACATAAATATTTCGATTTCTGTGACATTTGAAGTCTTCAGCTAAAGGGCTTTAGGTAAAAATGAGTCTATATTGAAGATGTGATTAAAGATAGCAGCTTGAGAAGTAAGACGGAAACCTCATCCCAAAAACACACGTAATATGAAAATATAACAAATACAAGTAATCCTGAGTGACAGGAAAGAATACCGTGACAGACTGCCTACACTGGGGAAAAAGAGATGGAAATGGGTAAAATAACAAAGCTGCGATCTGGTGGAACTCAAGCCCTTCCCCCACCCCAGCTCACCAAACGGAGGAAGAGAAACAGAGCGGGGAGAGAGTGGAGGCCTAGGACTGCTGAACACCTAGCCCTGAAGATCGGCTCTGGGAGCATGAACCTACATTGCATGGTGCTCTGGAGATTAGTGGGGTTGGAAAGCTAGGACAGGTGGAATACTCAGAGAGACTGAGATTCCGGCCACTTGTGGAGAACAGGTACCCACAACCGGCCACTCTGGGACATAAGAAAGGTGGGCACTCTGAGAGACTTCCCAACAGCAAGAGAGCTGTTAAAGGGGCAAGCAGTGCACAGAGCTTGCTGCTTGGGAGAAAGAACAGGTGGACAAAATTGTCACAGTGCACTCAGCCCAGCAGGTTTGGAACTTTTGGGAGCTTCAGGCACTCCATCCCCCTGGCTGGCAACACAGTGCCAAGGCCCTCCCATCATGATATGCAGCCTGCCATTCATTCCTCCCAGCTGGCACCAACTCGAAAACCTTCTGCTCCCAGCATTGTGCCACACCATCCAGATAGTGGCCGCGCCTATGGCAGCCAGAGGGGCATAGCATAGAGGGTCTTCTCTGCATGCTCGTCCCTCTGGGCCTGGCAGTTGAGGCAGGCACTGCAGCCACGAAGCAGGAAAGAGCTCTTTCCTCCCAACAGGCATCAGTGCCATTTACCTGCAAACTCTGACATCACTCCAGGTGCTGAACAGCTCCAGAGAGTTCTGGGCACTAGAGGGCACCATCTACACAAAGTTGTTATTCTATATTATTCATTACAAATATGAAACGTCAAAGGGACCTGGTACAAACCAAAATCACACAAACGCGACAAAGAGGGCCAAGTGAAACTGAAAACACCAATCTTCCTGAGAAAGATTTCAAAATAAAATATGTAAACACACTCATGGAGTTACAGAAAAATATTCAAGACATCAGGGAGGACTTCAAGAAAGAGATAGAAACTTTGAAAAATACACTACCCAAAATGAAACATACAATGGAGGGATTTAAAAGCAGATTAGATGAGGTAGAGGAGACAGTAAATGAAAAAGAAATTAGAGAAGAGGAATACAAAGAAACTGAGGCACAGAGAGAAAAAAGGATCTCCAGGAATGAAAGAATATTAAAAGAACTGTGTGACCAATCCAAATGGAACAATATTTGCATTATAGGGATACCAGAAGAAGAAGAAAAAGAAAAAGGGATAGAAAGTGTCTTTGAGAAGGTAATTGTTGAAAACTTCCCCAATCTGGGAAAGGAGATAGTCTCTCAGGCCAAGGAGGTACACATATCTCCCAACACAAGGGGCCCAAGGAAGACAACACCAAGACATATAATAATTAAAATGGCAAAGATCAAGGATAAGGACAGACTTTTAAAAGCAGCCAGAGAGAGAAAAAAGATCACATACAAAGGAAAACCCATCAGGCTATCATCAGACTTCTCAGCAGAAACCCTACGGGCCAGAAGGTAGTGCCATGACATATTTAATGCAATGAAACAGAAGGGCATTGAACCAAGAATACTCTACCTGGCAACATTATCATTTAAATTTGAAGCAGGGATTAAACAAATTCGAGGTAAGCAAAAGTTGAGGGAATTTACCTCCCACAAACCATCTCTACAGTGTATTTTGGAGGGACTGCTGTAGGTGGAAGTGCTCCTAAGGCTAAATAGCTTTCACCAGAGAAAATAAAATCACAGTAAAGGAAGTAGACCAATTAATTACTAAGCAAATGCAAAATTAAATCAACTACCCACAAAGTCAGTCAAGGGATACACAAAGAGTACAAAATATGAAACCTAATATATAAAGAATGGAGGAGGAAGAAAAAGAAGGGATGAAGAATAAAAGAGCCTTTACATTGTGTTTGAAATAGCGTACTAAGTGAGTTAAGTTAGATTGTTAGATAGTAAGGAAGATATCCTTGAAACTTTGGTAACCACAAATCCAAAGCCTGCAATGGCAATAAGTACATATCTAATGATTATCACCCTAAATGTAAATGGACTGAATGTACTGATCAAAAGACACAGAGTTAAAAATTTTATAAAAAGACAAGACCCATCTATATGATGCCTACAAGAGACTCACCTCAAACCCAAAGATATACACAGACTAAAAGTGAAGGGATGGAAAAAGATATTTCATGCAAATAATAGGGAGAAAAAAGCAGGTGTTGCAGCACTTGTATCAGACAAAATAGACTTCAAAACAAAGAAAATAACAAGAGACAAATAAGAACATCACATAATGATAAAGGGGTCAGTCCAACAAGAGGACATAACCATTATAAATATCTATGCACCCAACATAGGAGCACCTACATTTGTGAAACTATGACTAACAGAATTAAAGGGAGAAATAGAATGCAATGCATTCATTTTAGGAGACTTCAACACACCACTCACTCTGAAGGACAGATCAACCAGACAGAAAATAAGTAAGGAGACAGAGGCACTGAACAACACATTAGAACAGTTGGACCTAACAGACACCTACAGAACACTCGACCCAAAAGCAACAGTATACACATTCTTCTCAAGTGCACATGAAACATTTTCAAGAATAGATCATATACTAGGCCACAAAAAGAGCCTCTGTAAATTCAGAAGTAATGAAATTGTAATAACCAGCTTTTCAGACCACAAAGGTAGGAAACTAGAAACAAATTACGCAAAGAAAACAAAAAAGCCCACAAACACATGGAGGCTTAACAACATGCTTCTAAATAATCAATGGATCAATGACCAAATAAAAACAGAGATCAAGCAATATATGGAGACAAACGAAAATAACAATTCAACACCACAAAATCTAGAAGAAGGCCATGCTAACAGGGAAGTATACTGTGATATAGGTTTATCTCAGAAAAGAATAATCCCATATGAACAGTCTAAACTCATAATTAATGAAACCAGAAAAAGAAGAACAAATGAGGCCCAAAGTCAGTAGAAGGAGGGACATAATAAAGATCAGAGAATAAATAAATAAAATTTAGAAGAATTAAACAATAGAAAGAATCAATGAAAGCAGGAGCTGGTTCTTTGATAAAATAAACAAAATAGATAACCCCCTAGCCAGCTTGTTAAGAAAAAAAGAGAGTCTAAACACAGAAACAGAATAATAAATGAGAAAGGAAATATCACTACAGACACCACAGAAATACAAATAATTATTAGAGAATACTATAAAAAAATATATGCTAACAAATTGGATAACCTAGAAGAAATAGACAACTTTCTAGAAAAACCAACTTTCCAAGGCTGACCCAGAAAGAAACAGAAAATCTGAATAGACCAATTACCAGCAAGGAAACTGAACTGATAATCAAAAAACTACCTAAGAACAAAACTGGACCAGATGGCTTCACCGCTGCATTTTATCAAACATTTAGTGAAGGCCTAATACCCATCCTCCTTAAAGTTTTCCAGAAAGTAGAAGGGGGAATACTTCCAAACTCATTCAATGAGACCAGCATCACTCTAATACAAAAACCAGGGAAAGACAAAACAAAAAAAGAAACCTACAGACAATATCCCTGATGAACATAGATCCAAAAATACTCAACAAAATACTAGCAAACCAAATTCAAAAATACATCAAAAAGATCATCCATCATGATCAAGTGGGATTTATTCCAGGGATGCAAGGATGGTATAATATTCGAAAATCCATCAACATCATCCACCACATCAACAAAAAGAAGGACAAAAATCACATGATCATCTCCATGGAAGCTGAAAAAGCATTCGACAAAATTCAGCATCCATTCATGATAAAAACTCTCAACAAAATGGGTATAGAGGGCAAGTACCTCAACATAATAAAGGCCATATATGACAAACCCACAGCCAACATCATACTAAATGGCAAAAGCTGAAAGGTGTTCCTTTAAGATTGGGAACAAGACAAAGATGCCCACTCTCACCACTTTTATTCAACATAGTTCTGGGGGGCCTCACCATGGCAATCAGACAACACAAAGAAATAAAAAGCATCCATATTGGTAAGGAAGAAGTTAAATTGTCACTGTTTGCAGATGACATGATGTTGTACACAGAAGACCCTAAAGAATCCACCCAAAACTACTATAACTAATAAATAAAGTCACCAAATTGTAGGATAAAAAATTAACACAAAGAAATCTGTTTCATTCCTATATACCAATGATGAACTAGCAGAAAGAGGATTCAGGAAAACAATTCCATTCACAATTGCATCAAAAAGAATAAAATACCTAGGAGTAAGCCTAACCAAGGAGATGAAAGACCTATACATTGAAAACTACAAGACACTCATAAGAGAAATTAAAGAAGACACCAATAAATGGAAATACATCCCACACTGATGGATAGGAAGAATTAATATTGTCAAAATGGCTATCCTGCCCAATGCAAGCTATAGATTCAATGTAATTCCTATCAAAATACCAACAGCATTCTTCAATGAACTAGAACAAATTGTTCTAAAATTTATATGGAACCACAAAAGACCCCAAATAGGCAAAGCAATCCTGACAAGGAAGAATAAAGTGTGGGCTGGTGGGGGGGGGATGCTCTTTGACTTCAATCTCTACTACAAAGTCACAGTAACCAAGACAATTTGGTATAGGCACAAGAACAGACCCATAGACTGGTGGAACAGAATAGAGAGCCCAGATATAAACCCAAGCAGATATAGTCAATTAATATACAATAAAGGAGCCATGGATATACAATGGATAAATGACAATCTCTTCAACAACTGGCATTGTCAAAACTGGACAGCTACATGTAAGAGAATGAAACTGGATTATTGTCTAACCCCATACACAAAAGTAAACTCAAAATGGATCAATGACCTGAATGTAAGTCATGAAACCATAAAACTCTTAGAAAAAAACATAGGCAAAAATCTCTTGAATATAAACATGAGTAACTTTTTTCTGAACACATCTCCTTGGGTAAGGGAAACAAAAGCAAAAATGAACAAATGGGACTACATCAAACTAAAAAAGCTTCTGTAGAGCAAAGCATGCCATCAGTAGAGCAAAAAGGCATCTTACAGTATGGAAGAATATATTCATAAATTACATATCCAACAAGGGGTTAACATCCAAACAATGTAAAGAGCACATATGCCTCAACACCCGAAAAGCAAATAACCTGATTAAAAAACGGGCAGAGAATATGAACAGACACTTCTCCAAAGAAGAAATTCAGATGGCCAACAGGCACAGGAAAGATGCTCCACATCGTTAATTATCAGGGAAACACAAATTAAAACCACGATGAGATATCACCTCACACCTGTTAGGATGGCCAACATCGAAAAGACTAAGAACAACAAATGCTGTTGAGGATGCGGAGAAAGGGGAACCCTCCTACACTGCTGGTGGGAATGTAAGCTAGTTCAACCATTGTGGAAAGCAATATGGAGGTTCCTCAAAAACTAAAAATAGAAATCCCATTTGACTCAGGAATTCCACTCCTAGGAATTTACCCAAAGAAAATAAGATCCCAGATTAAAAAAAATATATGCACCCCTATGTTTATTGCAGCACTATTTACAATAGCCAAGTTTTGGAAGCAACTAAGTGTCCATCAGTAGATGAATGGATAAAGAAGATGTGGTACATATACACAATGGAATATTAATCTGCCATGAGAGAAAAACAAATCCTACCATTTTCAACAATCTGGATGGAGCTAGAGGGTATTATGCTCAGTAAAATAAGCCAGGTGGAGAAAGACATGTACCAAGTGATTTCACTCATTTGTGGAGTGTAACAATGAAGCAAAACTGAAGGAACAAAATAGCAGCAGACTCACAGACTCCAAGAAGGGACTAGCGGTTACCAAAGGGGAGGGGTGGAGGAGGGCGGGTGGGGAGGGAGGGTGTGGGGGGTTGAAGGGCATTGTGATTGGAACACACAATGTGTGTGGGGGTCATGGGGAAGATGGTGCAGCACAGAGAAGACAAGTAGTGACTCTGTGGCATCTTACCACACTGATGGACAGTGACTGCAATGGGAAATGAGGGGGACTTGATAATATGGGTGAATGTAGTAACCACAATGTTGCTCATGTGAAAACTTCATAAGAGTGTATATCAATGATATCTTAATAAAAAAAGAAAAAAACGAGTCTATATCTATCTCTGCACATGGGAAAGGACGGAAGAGGCTACACTTCCCCTGGCAAATATCACGTTCCCTCCACTGAGTAGCAGGGAAAGCACCTCTGGAAACCCGTTCACTCACACAGCCTCCTTGACGGGTACCACGTGACCTTGGTCCGTACACAGCTACAGGGCAGGAAACTGCAGTTCTCTCTTTTCTTTTGTCACAGTGAAGGACCTGTGGATATTCTTTGCCTTGAAGTCTTATGTTTCTTGAAACTGTCAGGGGCGAGGTGATGGGAATCACATAGGATGTATGATCTTCCCAGTTCTGCTCATCTCGACCTGGAAAGGGAAGCCAGGTGAAGGGACAGTTGTATGGGGGCTGGGTACAGGTGTTGAGAAACAGAACTGAGTCTGGTTCCTTGCTCTGCAAGTTATGAAATATGAGACTCAGAAAAGCTACTTCCCCTCACACGTATAAGCAGGTAAAATAGTCCTTCTCTTGCATGATGCACATGATCGCACAGACAAGCAGCAGAACGGGGTTCTGGGGAAGGCTTGTCTGCTTTCCCAGGGGCTGAGCTGCTCTGGCTGGCGGTTGCCCTCGTGGCCCCTTCCTGAGAGGGGCCGGCGTGTTTCTGTGCAGGAGGCTGCTGGGGGCACACAGCTGTGCCATGCTGCTGGCACACAGATACAGGGCCGAGTCCGTCAGCTCCAAGGAGCTTGCGTTGAGTTCAGAGGAATAGTTACTGAACTGTTGAGCTGAGAATCTATCTGGGAAGTTTCCTTTTTCTCTCTGTAACTCATTGTAATATTCAAAGAGGAACTGGGGGCCCTGGCCCAGGACCTGTTGGTACCAGGATACACTGAGGTGTCCAGACATAGGGGAACATCTCAGTGTCACTTGCTGTCCTCTTGCTTTAATCAGGTGTCTTGGTGTTTGGATGACTCCAGGATCCACCAGGCCTATGAGGGAAGGAGACAGGGGCTGGGGAAAGAATACAGGAGGAAGCCGGTGGTACCTTGGATTCAGGCGCTGTCGGGATTAGAAAAGAGGTGTCCTGCCTCACCAAAGATGTACCTGCTCCCAGGAGACAAAGGGCCACACAGCAGAGGAGCCTGGAGGCCATGGTAGAGCAGGTCTACCTGCTCAGAGTTCTGATAACTCTGAAAGCTGAAGTTCTGAGTCTCCCTTCCCTGATTGGAGGTTAGGCAATGATGTCACTGTTCTGATGTCATTATCTCTGCTAGTTCCCATGAGCCTGGCCTCCCTCAGCAGGTCCCAGGCAGGCTCTTCTGATCCAGGAACCTTGCTTTGTCCAGAAGAACCTCTTACAAAACAGGCAGGACTGGGCTGAGCTGGTCTAGGCTAGGCTGGGTTTGGCTGCATGCCCATCTCCGCAACCCCTTTGCTTTTCCTTTTAGGCAGGTGTTCTATGCGCCCCTGCCCAGGGCAGGCAGGCTGCCCCCTCCCAGCACATCACTCCTCACTTTTCCTTGCAAGTTCAGAGACACTCACTGACGACCGCAGAGTTTACGTTCTTGGCTCCCTGCCGCGACAGCACATCTGCTCATTACTGTCTATGCCATTAAGGCTTGTAACTGATAAAAGCACCAGACAAGGCTTTCCCATAACCCTCCCAGCCCCAGCAGCTAGCTAGCTCTGCTCCCTCTGCCCCAGGAACTTTTGGAGCCGGGCAGGTCCACAGTGCCCCCTTGTGGCACATTGGGCGGTAATCAAGATTTTGCCTTTGCCATAATACAAGAGTCATGGCATGTGTTTAAATTAGGACTATTTCACCATTTGCCTATTGCACTGTTTTTGTTTTTTCACTAGACAGATAAAAAATGAAAAATGATAGTCCTAGATGATTTGGGATTTTGCACTGTAAAATAATGACTTTTACTGTCAATTGTCAGGGGAAGTTTTTCCTGTTTTCATAAAAACAAGATTTCAGTTAATGTATAAGCTACATAATACCTGTGAAGCTCTCTCTCCTCTAAAAATTAGGTGGAGTTTCCTAGAGCTTATATATTCCAAAGGAAATCCATAGCCTTTCCCAAGACTTTATGATATTCCCATAGGCATTTGTCTTCTCCTGGCCTTCTCTAATGCTGTCACATTACCTGACCATAAAGCAAGGACCTCCTTTGATTTCCTCAACAAAATCATGTACATCAAATATCAGTGAGTCCAGTAGAGTCCGATGAAGGTTTTGGAGTGCTGCAAAGGAATCATATGATGCAGAACATAGATTTTCTCCATTTCCTCCCATTCTTAGTCACTACACCCTCTTCCAAGGCCTCCCAGAATTTCAAATTCTTCTACTTACATGACATAAAACAAAACCCTTGGGGTTTAACTTCCACATCCAGCAGTTATCTTAAGATATGCCCATCAACAATACTTTCCTCCTGAAGTAATAGGATGCAAGCTATGAAGACATTCAAATTTAATTTTTCTGCATTCAAAATGATGGCTCACTTACTTGAGTGGAATTCATCTTTATTCAAAGATTACCTTTTCTTAATTCTAGTTTAAATGTTCTTCAATTTTATTATTGCGATAAAATATATATAACATAAAACTTACCATTTTTAACTTACAGTTTAGCAGCATTAAGGACATTCACATTGTTGGGCTACCATTACCAACCACACCCGCCTCCAGAACTCTTTCAGCTTCCCAAACCGAAACTCTGTGCCCATTTGTAAGTCTGGGGAGAGGAAATTCTGGGGCAAAATACCTCTAAAACTGAAATCAGTCAAAGGGAGAAATAAAGCTTAAAACCCGCTTATTGCTTACAAACTGCAGTCCCAGGCCATCTCTTTTTCCTGCTCCGACAGAAGCAAAACCAGCCCTCCCCCTCACCTCTCAGGTACAGATAAGCCCCTCGGTTGCCCAGGTAATTACCCATTGATATGGAGATGAACTTCTCTCCACCCCTGAGGATATGCAAATACACCAAAGCCGGGCGAGATAGTCTGGAAATATTACAATTTTACCCACACCATTAAATGCTAATTCCCCATTCCCTCTCCAGCCTCAGTCCTCGGAAAACAACCCTTCTATTTTCTGTCTGTATGAATTTAACTACTTTGTACCTCATCTGAGTGAATAGTAAGATATGCGTCCCTTTGTATCTGGCTTATTTAACTGAGCATACTGTCCTCAAGCTTCATCCATATTGTAGCATGTGTCAGAATTGCCTTTTTTTAAAGTTTGAATAATATTCTATTTATGTATGTATCACATTTTGTTTATCTACATGCCTCCTGATTGGACGGGTTCCTTCTACCTTTTGGCTTTCCCCAAAAATGCTGCTATGAACACTGCTGGGCTAAGATCTATTTGAATCACTTCTTTGGGGTGTATATCCAGAAGCGGACTTGCAGGACCATATCGTAATTCTATGTTTAATTTTTTGAGGAATTGCTATACTGTTTTCCACAGCGACTGCACTATTTTATCCCACCAGCAATGCAAAAGGATTTCAATCTCTCAACAACCTCGCCAATACTTATATTCTGTTTTTTCTTCAGTATTATTCATGCAAATGGATTTGACGTTTTTGAATTTTTGAAATTAATATATACTGAGGTTTTCTTTTATTTTTACTGTTGTTGTTTTAAACACATTACTTTTTAAATCTCAAGTCAGCCAAAACATTAGTCTCCAAAGTTTTGGCAAGTGGTTTTCATCTATAAAATCCATTTGCCGAGGAACCACTGCACTTGAAGACTAGACAATCTTTCCCCACAATGGACTTGACATTGGAAAAGCAAAGTTCTAACCTTGGCATCACTAGAGTCTGTAAGTTAGATCAGGTGAGTTGGACTGTGTGATGGAGACAAGTTTTTATGAAGTGAGCATAGGACACATCCCTAACCCCTGACAACCTCACAGCTCACCTGGAATGCAGCTCCACGAAAGGTAAAGACCTCCGGCTGAAATTCAGCAGGGGCTGATTGTAAGTGAATACATGGAGTATAAGTCTATGTGAATTTGCAGCTGGTGGGTGGGAGAGGGGCTGGACAGGGCTTCTGTGCCTCTTCTGGTGAGTGCAGGGGCCTTGTGAGGGAGGGGCCCCCTTACTTGTTCTGAGATGAGGGGTTGTGCTGTGCAGTCGTGTGGACTCACAAACTGGCAGAAATACAGAGGTCTGGTTGGTGCTGGTTTACTCGAGTCAAGGGGTAAATTCTCTATATCTTTTTGAGATGTGTATCCATTAAGCACATCTTTGACCATAAATTCAGCACTGTTTGACTAATGGACCAGCCTTAGTCCTGTCCTGGGTCTTGTCAAAACCAGCACGTTGCAAAATGGCTCATTTTCTAAAAATAC
The DNA here is from genome assembly GCA_029783875.1 of Phataginus tricuspis. Taxonomy (NCBI): domain Eukaryota; kingdom Metazoa; phylum Chordata; class Mammalia; order Pholidota; family Manidae; genus Phataginus; species Phataginus tricuspis. Next base: position 77,765,243 of record JAQQAC010008880.1, on the reverse strand, counting down.
TCAAAAGCAGCTTCTTTTCCCCATCTTTATGATAAGGATCTTGGTATCTCTTTGACTTGAGCCTCCACGGGCTCCATTAGAAAAGGGCATGTAAGCTAAAATGGAGACAGGGAAGCAAACGAAGAAAATGCTGAGGATCTGGAAGGGAAAAACCTGCATCGGGAGTTTCCTTCTGTTTGCTGGACTCACCTGCTCTCAAGAGCCACAGAGCCACAGAGAAGCCTGGTGCCCATGGCGGGTGGATTAGTGAGCGGGAATCCCCCAGCCCAGTGCCCCTCTAGGTCTTGGGATGTCAATACTCCTACAGGCTCTCCGGTTGGCTCCATTTTTATTTCATTTGACTCAAAATCATTCTCCCTTTCTTTTCTCTAAGATAGGGCAGTGCTCGAAGGAGCTGGGTTTGGGGAATAGGCTCACACCCTAGTTTTTCTGATCTTCCTTTGAGGCTTTTACTCCTCTATGGGTATCCATTATGCTCCTTCAAACTCCCTCACAGTCTACTTTTTTTGACGGTTTTGAGGCACTTCCCACATCCCCCAGAAAGTTATAGTAATATTCTTGCAGTGGCTCAAAGATCACCAATCTGCCTGACACGATTAGAAAGCCTTTCTATGGCCCTCTCCCTATAACCACAGCTCTTTCTGCCACTCCCCACAGCTTCTCGTATCTCAGAGGAACCACGGAGCCTCCTTTTCTTTAACTGGAAGTGTTTACGTTGTCAGCTGGTAGGGGAAGATTTCCAGTCATTTCCTGGATGTCTTGTCTTTCCTGGAGCCTGCATGGTTCTTGTGTGTCATTCCCCAGCTCAGTAGCAGTCCTAACTCCTTTGAGTCGCCATCCTGACCTCTCATCCCCCCATACGCTACCGTTTTTCCATCACAAACAACTGAAGCAACTGGAACTCACATTCCTGGTGAGGAGGCAAAATGGTATCAACACTTGGGAAAAGATCGTCGGCACTTTTTACAAATTGAAGTAAGTGCTTCCCATACAACCCAGCAGCCCCACCACTGGGTATTTCCCCGAGAGAAGTAAAAGTGTAGGTCCATACAAAACTCTTGTACCAGAATGCCACTTATTGCAGCTTATTTATAATAACCAAAGTCTAGAAACAACCTAGTTGTCCATCAATATGTAAATGGAGATGCAAATGGTGGTAGGGTCATACAATAAAAATATACAACAATAAAAAGGAATGAACTGCTAATACACATAACCATTAGGATGAATAACAGAAGCATTATGTTAAGTAAAAGGTGCCAGTTCTCAGCCTCAGGACTTAAATATTTGGAAATAAAGAGAGCCAGGGGAAAAAATCCACAGGTGTCAGTGTGGAGAGGTAGCCCAGTGAGGGGTGGAGACGAGAAGTCCAAATGGCCATCTCAGTGCCCGGGAAGTGCAGCGGGCGAGAAAGTGCAAACCCAACCCCGTGTCCGCTGCCTCTGAACCCAGGGGAGCCGAGGTCGTTTGCGGCCTGGGGCATGGAGAGCAAGTGTGTGTGCCAATGTGGAGCTTTGACCAGAACTCGAACTCGGGGTCTAGCCTTGAGTGGAAAAAGGAGAAACCGGAGAACAGTCAAGCTGAATTTAGAGTAATGGAATTGGTGGAGAGAAAAAGACACATTTCTCAAACACGTTTCCCAAAGGCTGGGTCTTCTGCTGTCCTTAGCAGTTGGCTGCAGCCCCGGAACCGCAGCCGGAAGTCCCTTCTCTGACCCCCCAAGGCTCAGAGCTGCCTGAAGCAGAGGGACAACAGCCGTGGCAGCAGAAGCTCCTGGTTTCCTGGGAAGAGAGGCGCAGGAACAGAGGGACCTGCAGAGTCCCGAGCAGTGCACCCCTCACAGGCTGCTTTCTTCTTGTCCTCTGGGCCTCTGTCGGGGGCGACTGGTGGGGACACAAGTGTTTGTCTGGAGGATCGCTGTAAAACCTTACACCAAACAGTCCACTTTAGAGCAGGCTTGGTTTATTTCATGATAAAAAAGGCATTAAAAAATACCTGATCCAGATGTGTTCAACTTTTAACCAGTTGATAGGGCAGAGTCACACTCCAGCAAAAGAAACCCCACACTCTAAAGATTTGCAGAGAATGTAGAGTTGCCACATTGGTTGAACTGGCAGGTGGTATTATGGTCTGGCACTGCCCTTGGGGGTCCCTATTGTCCCTGGAGCGCCCTCTACAGGAGAGAGGAGGAAGCCTTCCTGTCCGTGCAGACATGTGGCTCCCTCAGCCCTTGGGGTCTGATGGTATGTCAGGACCGGGGCCACCACAAGGAGCACTGCCAGAAAATACGGGGCTCAGCAAAGACAGCCCCAAGTAGGAAGTCCTGCTCTGAAAAGCCAGGAAGCCTTCCACTCGTGCTGCCTCTTGACAGCAACAATCCAGGGCCATCCGCTCTGCGGCTGGTAAGGCAGGAGGGGAAGACCTGAAGAATTAGGACAAAGAGACAGAGGATAAAGAATGAAGTCCCAGGTGTTAGAGCTCTTGTGGGAGAGAAGCCCATGAGGAGCTGAGGCCCTGAACAGGCAGGCCAGACAGCGCACAGAGAACCACGAGCCAGACTGGACAAGGGAGCTATTGTCCTCGTGGGAGGGACAGACAGGGCCACATGGTGAGGGACGCAGGCTTTGAGAAAAGCTCTGAGCATATGTGGCACTGGGATCAGGGCTGAGGTCTAGTGTCTAGCTTGCATGGAAAGGGAAGTAGAGAAGGTACCTGTGGGAAGGAGGCTTGGTAGGGTTTCTGTGGCCAGACTGACTTCCCAGGGGCACAGGCTGATTGGAAGATACCTAGAAGCACTTCAGCTTGACCTTTATGTCCCATGTTCAACTGCAGCACAGTCCTGTACAAGACAAAAAGCAGGCCCCAGGGTGGGGTGCCTCATGGAATTTGGCATGCCATGCCCACTGAATTGCCAGGCAGTGTTACAGCTTGAGATTTCTGTCTGGGGTCCTACAGGAAGTGTTGATCTGGGCCTCGGTTGCCCCAGCAGCTTCCAGGTGGGACCCAGGAGGTTTGTGCACAGAGAGAAGGGGCCACTGCAGGGCTGTGTCTTTGCTGCTGGCACAGAGATACGTGGCAGAGTCTTCTGGTTCCAGGGCGTCCACGTGAAGTTTTAAGCTGGAGCTGTCTGGGCACTCAGGTGAGAAGCGGCTCGGGACAGTGTTGTTTTCACTGAGTTTCTCAAAGTTGTAGACAAACATGAGCTCCAGGGGCTTCTGAGCACTTTGTTTATACCAGAACATAGCGTTATGTCCCAGACGTTGTTCACATTCCAAAGACTTCTTATTTCTCATTCCCATGACTAGGTATTTTGGTATCTGAGTAATTCCAGTATCCATGGGGACTGTTAGAAGAAAGGGACAAAATTCAGACAAAGTCCAGAAGAAAGTGTTGCTGTAGCCACAGGGAAATGGTGTGGAGCCTGTTTGACCCGAAGACTCACCTGCTCCCAGGAGGCAGAGGGCCGCACAGCAGAGCAGCCTGCTGCCCATGGCGGACACCAGGCCCCGCTGGGCACGGCTGCCGAGGATGTCCAGGCAGGGGACTGGGCTTGGTTTGCTTGCCTTTGGTTGGTGGTTTTGCCTGTGATGTCACATCCCTGACAGTTTCCCCAGCCCCAGAGGAGATGTCTTCCTCCCCCCTTCATGCCTCTTACAGAGGCTGGATATCCCTCTGACAGCAACTCCTTTGCCATCAGCTGCCTCCTCATTGTATAGATCCTCCCTCCTGAGACCCCCTTCAGCAACAGAGCATTTCCCTTTCAAGGGGTCTCATCCCTCCCCTGCTCCACCATGAGGACGTTACTCACAAGGTTGTTTCTCTTCGATGGAGCCCCTTTGCCAGCTCCAGCCCTCAGGGAAGATTGGAGGGTCGTTGTTCCATTCTGGACAAGTGTCCATGATTAAACAGGCACTACTGAGATGCCAGCCAGCAGCCAGGCATGGTGCTAGGGTTAAGTCACCCCCACCCCTGTATTGAGGGGTGGGCTTGGCTGGGCTTAGAGCAAACAGGTTGCTCAAAGACACCACCACAAAGCATCTGGTGCAAGACAAAAGAACCAAGTTGCAAATAATTTTAGTTTAGTATCGTTGAGATTTCTACAACTGATGCTCCCAACTGACTGAAGGATGGAGCCCCAATGCCCTACTTCCCTCTTCGCCGCACCCCTCCGCTCAGTGCTAACCCTGCCCTCAGCCTAGGCTCAGGACTTTCAATAGAGCCACAGCTCCTCCTGGTGGTCAAAGCAGCACATTGCCCAGCTGGCAGGCCTCTTACCTGCCGAGTGTGAGCGATCCAGACCTCTGCCTCCTTCCACAGATTGGGGGTGGCTCTGATGGACCCAAAAATCTAGGGAAAAGGGAAGAGGAAAGAAGTACCTGAAACAATAAAGATAGTTGGCAGCACGGCCAGTCATCCACCCGGCCCAAATCCTAGGGTATGCGATTTTCACGCTACAGAGATGGGCCAGGTGTGGGGTCCTTGGTAAGGAACAAGCACGGCCCTCAGGTGTTATGCCAGCCCCTGCGGAGCTGACCCCCTTCGGGACTCCACCTGAAGCCTCTCCCTTCCGATCCATGCCGCGACCAGTGTTACTGCACCAGATAACGAATTTTATCCCGTTATCCCACTTAAGGTAGGACCAAGCTAGCTACTGACTGGAGATGGGTGTCCAATGTCCTTTCCACCCTGTCATCTGGCCACTGGCTGCTCTGGAGCCTTCAAAGAGGACATGCAGTCACCATGGGGAGAATCGTCCTTCCTGAAGGGACAGAGTCAGCAGGGCACAAGCCTCCATCGATTGGCACTTAATCACCGACCTTTGCTAGTTCACCTACTGACACTGACTTTAACGTCCTCCAAAGAGTTCTTGTGGAGCCGTGAGCTCACTGAGCGTCTGAATCTCCTTGGAAACCTTCATCTTCACCTCACCTTCCTCTACACTTTTGTTCCACAGACATTATTAGAAAATAGTGTGTTTTCAAATATATGTACTGTATGTAACAGTAGGTACAGCATAGAAAGTCAAGGAATGGCTTCTTCTGCCAGTTAAGATCTTCAGGTTATGGGACCAGGTCCTTTCTTGATGGAATCCTGAATTTATCGGAAAGCCCTGCTCCAGCTGAGAAGCAGAATTCTGTGAGGCTTCTTTGGGCATAAAATGTAGAATTACCACCTCGGGTATACTGGGAGCCTGTACTACAGACGGAAAGTCCAGTCAGGGGTGTCACAGGGGTGAATGGGGCCCCAGGCTCGGGTGAACAGAGTGCCCACAGCTTCCTGGCTGGGCCGTGGGGTTTGTGTACAGGGAGACGGTGACTCTGCGAGGCTGTGTCTTGACTGCTGGCACACAGATACATGGCAGAGTCACCTGCCTCCAGGGAGCTGACATGGAGGTTTAAACGAGCTCTGTCAGGATCCGGTGAGAAACGACTTGGAACTGTGTCATTCAGAATGAGCTGCTTGTTATTATAGATAAACATAGTCTTCAGGGGTTGCTTGGAGTCTTGCTTAAACCAGTACATGGTATTATGGCTCAGTTTTTGTTCACATCTTAGGAACTTCTTATTTCCCACCTGTGTGATGAGGTATTTTGGAGTCTGGACAACCGCTGTGTCCAAGAGGTCTGAGAAGGAAAGAAGCAGAATTCAGACAAGTTCCAGGAGGTAGCCTGTGCTGGCAGCGGCTGAGGGACTCACCGCGGGATGGTGTCCCCAGTGCCCAGGGCTCACCTGCTCCCAGAAGGGAGAGCGCCACACAGCAGACGAGCCTAGAGCCCATGGAGGAGTCTGGGGCGGCCTTCCGTGGGAAGAAGAGCAGGGTGCAGCTCACCACAGCCCCGCAGGGCCGTCTCCCTGTGATGTCACAGCCCAGAATGACTTCCCCATCCGCGGGCTCTCCTCCAACAAGCTCTTTTTCAGGTCCTACCCTGGCTCCTTTCAACCCATTTTAATTTCTGCTCCTCTCAAAGGACTTTGGAATGTCTGGGGATGGTTTGAGTGGGGCGGGCATGTGTCCTCAAAGACGTTTCTCCCAGGGTCATTGTGGGCCAGCAGCGGCCTCCCTCCCCCTTCCCTGCCCGGGATCTGCCCCCTGCCTCCCTGCCTCCCTGCCTCCCTGCCTCCCGCGCTGGGCTCCTCTCTCAGAGTCAGGCTAGTTTCCCTGCTCCAGATCTCCTGCTTCTCCTTCACTACAGCACAGGACGATCCCACTCAAATCCTGGCTTCCTTGAATGTCTGACGTTTGCTCAGCGGCCCCCCTGACTAGTTCAGATGGACAAGAGGTTGACTGCGAGGTCTCCCTGAGCTCGCGACAGGAGCACAGTCCGCTGCGTCCCTGGGGAGAAACTGCAGCCCCACTCCCGGCGCGGTTCTTGCCCGTCCAGGGCAGAGCCACGTGGGGATAAGTGGCTGCCAGGGTGTAAGAAGTCACCGTGTGGTAGCAGCAACTTGACCGCAATGGTGAATAACGGCCTGGAAGTCGGGGGAAATACGCGGGATGATATGACTGTCCTTGAATCGCCTGCACGTCACCTTCTCTTTTGGTACAGAGTTAGCAACTCCATCTAGGGTTTCTCAACTTCGGCAATACTGACACATTGCTCCGGATAATTCTTTTTGTGGGGCTGCCCTGGGTGGGCACTGCAAGATGTTTAGCTGCATGCCTCGTCTCCACCCACTCCAGACGTCGTTAAATCGCCCCTGTTGAGAGCGCCCTCCCCGTGATTCCTTAACAGTCCTCTGCAGCCTGGTGGTGTTGGCAGGGCCACAGCGCCTCCTAGTGGTCAGGAAGGCTCCGTTCTCAGATCAGTGCCTCCTGAGTCAGGCCGCAGCCCTTACCAACAGGCCAGTCAGCAAGAACATGGTGTGCGACCAGAGGGCCAGGGAAGCAGGGCTGCCCCAGAGGCGTCTCACACACCCACCCACACACGGCCACCGCAGCGCTCCAACACTAACTGTCAACTACTGGGGAAGCCCCATCAAAGCCAGCTCCCAGTGGCTCTTCTCTTCTCTTTTTTTTTATTGCCCACAGAACAAGTACGAAGGATACCAGTGAACAAACCAGAAGCCACCACAGGCCTCCTGGAGCCTTTAGCATGCTTCATTTGTTTGCAGTCCCTGAATGGCTACTTAGTACAAGCACGAGTAAGACGATATTCTTGATCTCACTGGGTTTATATTCTGATGGGAGCAAAAAGAAATTCACACATCCCTCTAGACTAGAAATATAAAATATATGTTCTATGGAGGATAGGGAAAGAGTATTAACACAGTTAAGTACTGTCCTTTCGATGGCTGCACAGTTCTTCGTCTATAAGACCATGGACTGCAGTAATTTCCAAGTCTGTGACCAAGTTTACAAATTGTCTGATCTCAATTTAGATGTCCACTGGGCTAGCGGGTCTTATACGACCCGTGTCCCAAGTAGCTCTCTCATTGTACCACATAGCTTCCATGTGAAGCTTCTCAAAGAAAGGAAAGGAGGGAGGAAGGAAGGGATGGATGCAAGGAAGAAACTATAGAAGGAAAGAAGAAAATAGTAAAAAACCAAAACTGACAAGAGGTTACAATATAAATAGTGAGGTGATACATAGGAGGCACTTGAAACACTCTACCTCATGCACTGCTTCCACCAAGTCCAAATATAAGGTCTTCAAGGTGGTGGCCAGCTGCGATCTGTACAAACAGAGGTGGTTTAGGGCTACAGGTCTGCTGCTAATACTGTACCCAAGCCCATAACTGATATGTATCATCTCCTCCCTCCATCGTCAGTTCCGTATTTCCTCCAACTTTGCTCAGCACTTCAGTGGTCTAAGTTGCGTGTTTGGTGGGGTGACCCAGACAGTCATCCCTAAGGGTTTTGAGCCCTTGGGTGCCTTTCCTTCCTCAGGCCATGATGGCCACAATTGCAAAATTGTCCCCATCACCAGGAATTGCAGCACCAAGAGATGCTTGAGTTAGTTTCCTGAGTTCCAGATAAACTTACCCCTGTTTCCACTGTGTAGTGACAACTCTTGTTAACCTCCATCCTTAGCTGCTAGTCTCTCGGCAAGAGGAGCCCAAAATGACCAGGTGGAGTCATAGTTCACGTTCACTGGAATCCTTATTATGTCCTCTGGTGGGAGCACCCACTCCCACCTCCCCACTTTCTTCAGGGAGTATAACTTACGTAGAAGACCCTAAAAATACAGAAGGAAGTACAAATTTGTAAGCTGCATCCCTGGGACTAATGAGGAGAGGGATGCCAGCCAGTCTTATTTCCACCGCTTGGCTCCGGGATTCATGTATTGAGCACACAGCCCCATATTTCATCCATTTGTTCAGTGCATGCTACATCCTAGACACTATCACCCCAGCTCAACAAGTGTTATCCCTGAGCGGGCACCTCAGTTAAGCCTTTGTCATTTCTTCATTCTACAAGGTCAGATGCTTCTGAGAATCCTGGCCATAGGAGCCTTCACTTTATCCACAACAACCAATACTATCACCTACTGGTGAACCACCCCCCGCCACCCCCCCAAATCACACTGGCTTAGCTTATTCTCTTTGTTTTTGTTCTTTTTTTCATTAAGTATTTGTTGAACAGATATTATATGCCAGGTACTATTCAAGGACTAGGAGTAGAAGTAAGACAGACTTTCAGAGAGCCTATAGACTGTTTTAATTTGTCCAAGAAGCATTGGTAAATAAGGCAAAGTCCTCATCCTAGAAATACTTCTAGACTCATGGGAGCAACCGGACATGTTTTTAGATAACATCTAGTTCGGAGAGTTTTAAAGTGTATTTTTCAGGAAGATTAAAATAGAACTAGGATTCAGTTGGCTAAATCATTTCTTCTACTCACCTGCTCATTTCCTCATCCGTGAGACCTGGGTGAGGACCATCTGACGTTCTTGCCGCCAACCCTCTGTCCAACTCTAAAACAGTATGAGCCACTCAGGATAAACTTCTGCCCAGATGTTGACCAGCCTGGTGTACTAGAACCTCCCAGTGGCCCCCATCCCCACCACAACACTTGACATGTTGCAGCTACTTAACACACGTTTGCTTAATGAATGAAGAAACAAGTGGATGCCACGGAAAATAGTAAGAGACTACATGTAAGTAACCATTAAAAACTGTTTCCCCATGTGGTATGGTCGCCATTGGTGTATTTGTATTGGTGGCTTTACATAAATTAAGGGCATGCTATCATGATACAAGCTGAAATATAAATGATAAAAATAAACTTGCCTGGCATGAAGTGAGCTTTTGGTACTAATTTTTCTTTTAAAGGATAGGTTTAGAATAATTTTTCAATGTGTATCAAGCATTGCCCAAAGGAGATATGGGAATAGAGACATGTTTCCCTTCTTAAGCCATCCTTCCTACCAGGGCCCCCATCATTCTTTGAGTATTTCCTTACTTTATGGCATAAGAAGTTATTCTAGGCTCATGTTGTACTTTCCCTGCCTCCATTTTGTATCAGCAGTTTCTCCAAAGAGTCCTGATTACTTTTGGTGGGTAATAGCACTTAGAAAACAAGACCTGGGCACTGGACTGGGGTTTTGGGGTGACAGTACTCTCAGGGCATCGCAGTAGAAATAGGGAATATATGAGTGTGTACATGTACATAAGTGTACACGCATTTACACACATCTTTATTTCTATCTCTATACACATTGAAAAACCAAATTCATACCAAGAATTCCAGTTACAGTTCCAATATTACAGAGTTCATTCTTTCTTTCAATATTTGCAGTTCCCCTATTTAATACCAAGAAAACTGGCTCCTGTTTTCCTTAACTGATTTACATTTTTGATCAGTCTCCTTACATATATCCAATTGTCTGTTGCAAAGCCCACCTTCTCGCCCCTTGCAAATGCCCTCCTTACCCTGCTTGGAATCTAAGACCCTGTGCTAGGGAGTCCAGCCATGCTGGAAGGCTCCTCATCTTGGGGCAGTTTGCAATACCCCAGGTTGCGCGTGCCCTGTACAGCATGGATGCGTCAATCCACTTCTCAATCCACTGGGTCTTCAATGTCCTGCACCAGGCTACTCTCCTCACCCCAGTTGGGCCCCAACAGCCCACTCTCTAAGGAATGCCCTCTCCACTTGGCATGGTCTCTGTTAGCTTGCATTGCGCCTCCCTCCTACACAGACACAGAGAAATGCCCCAGATTACTCCTCTGACAACAAAGGTATTTCACTCTAGAAGGTGCTTATTGCGTAATTCAAGGCACTTAAGATTGATGGTGGGTAGGGGAGGCCTCAGGAACCTGTCTGTCTTCCGTCTGCTTCAGACAGACCGAGACAGAGCAGGTCTGCTCTGCCAGGCAGCCCCATCTGGGGAGGTCTCTTCCTGGGCACTAGGTGAAACCTCAACCTGGATAGAGGAGGGAGGGCTCTTGATTCTGATTGGGAAAGAATTTGAGAACAGGTTGAAAGAGTGCAGGTAAGGAAGAATTCATTAAAGCGGAAGTAGTAATGTCAGTGTTGCATAGTGCCCGGAAGAGTGGCTCTTTTACTTGTGCAGCCATGCAGGCAGAAGAAAGCAAGGAAGAACAGAGGGAGAAAAGGAAAGCTCACTGGACTTCTGCTCAGCCTAGGGCAAATCCCTTGCCAACTCCTAAAGCCAGGGTCACCTGGTATCCAATGTCTGCTTGATCTGCATGGATGTCTCTGCCACCCCAGAATTAGGGGAGCCGCAGAGCACAGGCTGGAGTGAGTTTATGTCATGAGAACTTTCCAAAGCAAAGGAAAGAAGACTTTCAGGCAGGCTGCTAAAGAACATGATGAAATGGCCTTAATTCCATCTGGTTGCCATAGCATTGGGACCTGCAAGCCCCTCCCTACTCAGAGGTTCCTGCAGCTGTTTCCTTACTTGTTAGACAAAACAAATAGAGAGGAAAGACTTGCACTAAAGACTAGAAGGTTTAATGAAATAGCAAAGTGACAAAGACGCTTAATACCAGTGGTGGATGTTGGGGAGTTCTTGTCTTTGTCATGAAACAGAATTAAAAGTGCAATAGACTGAAGCAGCAAGAAAGTTTTATTTAAAAACAAACTACTAATAGGCACATGAAAAGATGCTCCACATTGCTAATCATCAGAGAAATGCAGATTAAAACCACAATGAGATATCACCTCACACCAGTGAGGATGGCCAACATCCAAAACACAAACAACAACAAATGTTGGCGAGGATGTGGAGAAAAGGGGACCCTCCGACATTGCTGGTGGGAACGCAAATTAGTTCAACCATTGTGGAAAGCAATATGGAGGTTCCTCAAAAAACTCAAAATAGAAATACCATTTGACCCAGGAATTCCACTCCTAGGAATTTTCCTGAAGAAAACAAGATCCCAGATTCAAAAAGACATACACACCCCTATGTTTATTGCAGCACTATTTACAACAGCCAAGAAATGGAAGCAACCTAAGTGTCCATCAGTAGATGAATGGAAAAAGAAGATGTGGTACATATACACAATGGAATATTATTCATGCATAAGAAGAAACAAATCCCATCACTTGCAACAACATGGATGGATCTAGAGGGTATTACATTCAGTGAAAAAAGCCAGATGGAGAAAAACAAGTATCAAATGATTTCACTCATTTGTGGAGTATAAGAACAAAGCAAAACTGAAGGAACAAAACAGCAGCAGACTCACAGACTGCAAGAAGGGACTAGAGGTAACCAAAGGGAAAGGGGGTGGGGAGGGAAGGGAAATAAGGGGTATTATAATCAGCATACATAATAAAGGGGGCCACAGGGAAGGCAGTATAGCAGAGAGAGGAAAGACAAGTAGTGACTCTATAGAATCTTACTACGCTAATGGACAATGACTGCAATGGGGTATGTTGGGGGGACTTGATAATATGGGTGAATGTAGTAACCACAATGTTGCTCAGGTGAAACCTTTATAAGACTGTATCTCAGTGATACCTTAATAAAAAAAAAGATGAAACACACACACACACACAAAGCAAAGTATGTACTTGAAGGTAGGGGAGTGCAGGCAACCTCAGTATATACTCAGACAGGAGTGTGGGCACCCTCGGAGAGTAGGTGTGCTTAAGGGTTTGGAGTTTGGGGTTTTATAGGGCCTTTTGGGTAAGGGCTGGTATGAAGTATGATGCATACAGATGGTTAATATTTCCTCTGAAGCTTTGTCTTAAGAATAGGGTGATTCAGGTGGCTTGGCATTCTGGAGGTCTGTCTCCCATCCTGGTTACAGTGTTACTTAACTGATTAAGGTGACTGGAAGTGTTAGGGGGATGTTGTTTATTTTCCTCTTGTCCCCACCATCCCCACCACAACAAAGAATTTAAGGGCAGAGACACAGTAGAGAAGCATAAGAAAAGTTTTATTTAAAGTTATGCACTTAAAGAGAGAAAAAGTACGGGTAACCTCAGGGAGTAGAGGTACCCTGAAAGGTTTAAGTTTTATTTAAAGAGAGAAAACCTCAGAGAGAGGTGTGCCCTGAAAGGTTGAGAAAAAGTTTTATTTAAGGCAAAAGGTGCACACTCAGAGAAAGGGGAGTGTGGGCTACCTCAGAAAAGAGGCATGCTGAAAGATTGGGGTTCTCCCTTTTAAGGATTTTTCAGGAATGTGACAAAAGGGTAGGGGGTGTAGACTTGTTAAGTGCTCTCAAGATGTTTATTTTTGATGAGAGACATTAAATATCTTCTCTTCTATTATCAGCCTTCCAGGTAATTCTGCAAAATTTTCTTAACACAAGAAATTTACTGATCTGGTTCCTCCCCAGAATAGCAGCTTCCCTCTGGGAACATGTCAACCAAGACCACATGTGCTGCCCCCAACGTGGGCTGAATTATTGTCTGCGTGCTAAAGAATATGTTAAGAATCTTACTTCTTAACTTCCTGGGTTTTAAAATGCATTCTTAGCTTTTAGATGGAATTTTCCCTGTTTTTACTATGCTCTTTATAGCTGGGCTTGCTTGGAAAATTAATCATGATGCTTGTCTCCTGCCCAGGTTGCAAATTACTTGATTAGGGGGCTGGGGGAGGGAAAAACAGCATATAGGATAAGTTAAAGAATAAGCTGAGCCTTTTAGCAGGCTCAAGTAAATCTTACAATGTCATGATATAATTGACACAATGAAGACATGGACTATGTGCTCAGATGCTTTTCTTTATCTGGAGAATATCTGGGTATTCCAAGTAACTCCAGGCCTCTGGAGCTTCAACTGATTAACTCATTAACTCTGTGAGTCTTTTTTGCTCTCTAGTTTTAACTGGTTATCTTTTAGTGGGATTTACTGGCCTTATTCTCTCTCCACCCTGCTCATATCTATTTTCCTACTTAACAGAAGAGGGGGGAGAACAGCATAAAGGTGAAGTTAAAGAATAAGCTGGGCCTTTTCTCAGGCTAAGAAGACTTTACGATGGCAGGACCCTTGTCCCAGTTCCCTGTTCTTCCTCAGTAGTGGCTGATGAACATGTATGTAACTTGCTTTGGCTTCTCTGAACCATCTGTATTTCTCTTTTCTTTTTCATCCTGTTCTCCAGGAAGCAATGTGAATATCTTAGTTCTGAAAGTTCTAAATTTTCCCTTTCCTTCCTCTTATACTAACACTTTATTGTCCTGTACATATTTGTCTTCCCTACTGAATTTGTTTTTTAAGGTCACAGGCTGTATCTTTAAAAAAAATTATTAAAAAAATATTTCCTGCGTATTATTCTCCATAATTTTATTTTACTTATTTTTAACAGCATCACTGAGGTATAACTGATACAAAGACCTGCACATATTTAAAGTGCACAATTTGATGAGTGTGGACATATCCCTAATACTATCACACAATCAATACACAAATCTTAGTTTCTTTTTCCGCCTTCCTAGCAACGCCCCTCTCACCTGCCTGACTTTGCATAGCACCTTAAAGGCCTGTTCCTCTTGCCTGAAACAGCAGCTGTTCCTGATAGCCCTCCCACATGCTTCTCACCATTTCCTCCCTGCAACTGGGAGCTGGGAGGTGCCGTCAAACATCCCCAGGTGAGCAAACATTCTAATCACCAGCCATTCATCTTGCTGCGACCCCAGGCTACAGAACCATAACCAGATGCTTCTTTTCCAGCATTCAAGAGCCTGCCTGAACTCTCGGCTTCCTCCAGGGCTGGTCTCATGCTTTGTTCTGGTCACCAAACATCTACTGACTATGAATCTGTAGAAGAGCTCTGTTTGCAATGGGTTCTGCATGGGAAGGGGAAATAAAACCATAAAAAACAAAAATCACTGGGCATACATCTTTGTTTGTGGTGTATGTGAATATTCTAGATGGTGGAGAGAGCCCATATTGAGAGGAAGCATCTGAAAAAAATTACTGTATTTCACTAATCACAAAATAATAGGGCATAAACTGTTATTAAATTTTAATTATTTTAGTATATTAACTATAATTAACTATTCTTAAATCATAAAATAAGAGGGCAATGTAACTCTGGGGGGAAAACATGTTCCCAGCCTGGGGCAAATAAACCTTTGAAGCCAAAATCAGTCAAAGAGAGAAATAAAGTGGGAGGAACCTGCTTATTGCTTACAAGCAGTCAGCTACTCAGTCCTGCTCTCCAGTGTCTCTTGCGACCTGACTGCGAAGAAACCAAAAATACCTCTCCTGTCCAGGTGCCTGCTCACTCTCTACCCTCCTCGTAATCACCTAGTGATAGGGAGATGCACTAAGGCCAGGTGAGAGATTCTGGAAAAATTGCAATTTTACCCACAGGCAATTCATCAGCACTGGAAGGTTATGCAGAAAAACAATTATCATTTGGGGGTAGCCATAATTGAACAAGGTTTTTTGAAGAAGAGTAGTTTAAACCAATCTGTAAGCAATCTAGTCCTGTCCCAGCTTCTTTTTCCAAGAACTGGTTCTGCTACATTGTCTATAAAGAGGCTAGCATGTAGCTTCAGCTACTACTGTCTGGCGTGCTATTTTCCAGTACCTTGAAGAACCGTTTGAGATGTGTTTCTGCTACATAAAGAGGCAGAGTTATCTCTGTTGGGCTGGCAACTTAGTTTCTGTTGACTCTCCTGTTTACTATTCTAGAACATACAGTCTGCTAGCTCTGGCCTCTGGGGACCACTTACCTTCTTACTATGACTCTCCTGATCTATCTCTCCAAGGGACAAGACTAAGAAAAAATGGTTAGAAGTTTTAAGAAACAATTTTCTGGTTCAACACAAGGAAGAGCCTTCCAACTGCGTGGTTGAGAAGGTACTGTAACTTCCTCTCTGGAATAGAGGTTGCGTGACCTTTGGTGGGGACATAGATGAGGTTCAAGTGTTTGATGGGGAAAAAAGGAGCCTAAGCACCTACTCTATGTCAAAGACAGAGTTTGCAAATTGGGAATTTAAACATAAAATGTTTGATTTAGGAACTCATAATCTAGTTGAAGAATGAGACAAGGGAATAAGAACTTGCAATAAAACTCAGAAGTTATTATAGTGATATACACAGGACCTAAAACAGGTGCAGAGAGGCAACAGAGAGGTTTTATTTATCTAACAAATCAGGGGTTTGCATAGAGTGGAGGTAGGGTTGGGTACGGATAAGTGTCAGGGGTTAATTCTAAGGAGACATGATGCTTAAGATGACTTGGAATGGGTGAATAGGAGTTCACTAGCAAAGAAGTGAGGAAAGTAACCCCATTCAGCAGTTATTTATCGAACAATTACTATGTATCAGATACATGCTGGTTTTGAGGCAGAGTAGTTATCATATCATTTTTTTTTGTGCCTCCGGGAAATTTATACTACCTGTAACAACAGACATTAAGCAAATATTCGCACAACTAATATATAATTGGGAGTAAAGTAATGACAGAGATGTAAGGGCTGACAAGGAAACTCATAAAGGCCTGATCTGAGCTGGAACATGCAGGCGAGGTTCAGAGTTCTTCCTGATTAGAGCCTGAAGAACGAGTGGGAGTTAACCAGGTAAGAGGTGTGCGGAAGGCACAGAGATGTAAAACAGCCCAGAATATCCCAGTGTAGGCTCCAACGCCATGCCCAGAAATTCAAACTAATCCTGACTATATGGAGTCATGCAAGGGTTTTTTAAGCAGGAAAATGCCATGATCCATGTGCATTTTAGAAAGATTGCCCTGGTAAGCAGTATTGAAGGACAGTAAATCCAGAAATAAGAAAGAGCTTGCAGACCTATTTCAGTAATTTGAGAGACTGAGGTCACAACCTAAGGCACAAGTGGTTGGCTTGAAAGATTAAGTCAAGGATCTTCAAGATAGGGAAATTTTCAAGACTTGATATTTGAATATAGGGGGTGATGATGATGGATGAGGAAGTTATGGGTGAGCCCACGTTTTAAGTTTGACAGACCACGTGGATGAAGTTGCATTGCACTGACTTAAGACTTAGAAGAAGATAGAAAGGGGAAGCTACAATGAATTCAGCTGCAGAAAGGTTGCCCTGAGGTGCTGTAGGACACTTGAATAGATATGTTCAGGTGGAAGTTGGAACTAGGGGATGCCCAGGAAAGAAGCTGGTAGAACAGAGAGAGATTATGAATCATAAAAATTACTTTATGAAAATCAAATAGGTAGGATGTATACCGTTAGAAAAGAATTTATACACCACCTGTTTTAGAAGTTATTCCATTCTCAGGTGATGCAGAGTTCAGTTGGACAGTGCTCTTTGTGTCATTATTGCAGTAAAACTTTATTGAACCAAGAGGTCCATGAGCAGTTTGTAACCACAGGGGATCAACTTCTGTAAACACATACTCCCCTTTGCAGTCATGCTAATGATTGACCCCAGCAACAATATTTGCCAGGCTTGAGAAAGGAAGACTTGCCAGATGAGTATCTGCTTGTCTCCTATCACGTTCCACCTGTTGCCCAGAGGCCTTGGACTAGAGGTAAGATTGTTTGGTTTTGGGGGAAATAAAGGGGGCCGTTCTCCCCATTCTTCTGCATCATTCCAAGCACATTCAGAGAACCACTGAGAAGACCATCATATTTCTCATGTTCCTAGAAGTTGCTGGTAAGCTTTATTTCCTCTCCACTACTGAAGTAAGAGATAGTCATAGAGAATAGATTTCCAGCCTCTGTAGTCTCCTGGGTAGGTCAGACACCCAGCAACAAATATGTGGGTCTCTTTATTCCCCCTGAAATGAATGAGGAATGGAAAATGAATGACTGAGAAGAATCGAAAGGACCTGTAACAGACAAGAGCAAGCTCCTGTCCTCCCTCTCCCCTCCGGCTCTGGTGACCCCAAAGACTTTGCTGTGTAACTAGGCTAACCAGTAACTTATTGACCAAATTTGGACGTTTTTGAGAATGAGAAGTGGTGCAAGTCGTGTCTGTATCAGGCCAGCATGCACAAACCAGAGCTGTCCCTGGCAGATCAAGATCTGGACACAACCTACATTAAACAACAATCCTCCAGGTCAGTGCTGCTGGCCCTTGCCCGTCTCAACTTCCTTTCCTCTGGATTCTTGGCTTCAGAGTTGGATAAGAGCCCACAGATGTGTCAGGTTTGGACTCTCCTGTTATAATATGAAAGTTAAAGTCAAAGAGACCACATTTAGCTGAGGCCTTCCTAGAGTCTGAAAATATCTGTCCATCGGCTAGAAACAGGCAGACTCCCATGGGGGCTGACCGGTCACATTCCGAGTCACATCCTCGCCTGTGCTGTGAGCACCTTGAACCAGAAGAGAGCTGCTCCCTCTTCATTAGGTCACATTTCTTTATATAAAAAGTCTTATTTTTGTCCTCAGACCACTTCCAATTGTTAGCACAGACCTCCAATCTAAAACTCTCTTCCTCCCTTCCTTTTCCATCTTTTCCTTCTTTCTCTCCTTCCTTCCTTCCTTCCAACAGCTCCTCAAATTATTACACTAGTAGGAAGATCTGGGAGTTGAGAGAAATGTTTCTTGGGCTTTCTCTGGTCACATGACAGTTTCATGATCCCCTTTCACTCTCAATAGAGACTGAGTTTGGTTAATATAAAATGTGCAAGTTCTAGTACGTCCTTTTAGATAATGCCTCCCGTATAAACAGCTGTGTTACATGCAAAGTGACCTCAACTGTTTGGACAGGAGGCAGGCGAGTGTCAAGGGAAAGCACTGTATCGTGCGAGTCAGGAAAGCTAGATTTTAATTCTGGTCCCAAATCTTATTACCTCTAAGGTCGTACACAACCTTCAGTTTCCCAATATGTAAATTCTGGAAATTTAGAGCTTGATTATACCTCTCACGCTATATATTGATTGTCCATTTTGATTTGCTTTATCATTGTGGAGTTGTTATCATTAAGTCAGTCAGTAGCTCTAGTACTGATTTCTCTACCTTTCATGGCTGGATGTGTTTTCCTACCGGGAGACAACTAAAGGCATGTGGGTGGAATTTGCGTGGTCTCTCAAAGCATGTTAGAGGAGATGAATTCGTTGTTTCAGAAGTTCTGGAGAATTGCCGGGAAGTATAGCCTCCCTTATGAGAACCGGATCCTGTGCAGGTGTGAGTGTATATGTGGACGGGTACAAATGAAGAGAATGCCCTGTAAGGAAGTCTGTGACAAATTCACAGTGGTCATTTTCAACGAGTAAAATTTGAGATAATTATTTGTCTTCTATATTGTTGATACTATACTTTGGCTTAAATGTCCTATATGAACGTATATTACATCTCAAAACAGCAGGTTTGGAGCTATTTTCATTTGGAAAAAGATTCTTTAAAATTCTACCCTAGTAGAACATTCTTGGTGTTCCCCACCTGACATGCTATGTTGCATATTTTCAAATCAACCTTCTTACCAGAAGTTCTGGGATGAAGTATAATCTTCAACTGACCTCTCCCCCTCCTTCTCATCACCTAGGGGCTTTACCCAGGAATGGTGACAGTGACGATACACCTGTGACAAGAATGTCCCGCCCTACCAGGTGTCCCTGTATGTTGGGTCCCGCCAGTGTGGAGCGCTGTCATTAGCAGCCAGGGGTGCTCTCAGCCCCCGGCCACTACCAGCTGTCAGGGTGGCCGCCTGGAGCCCTGTCAGTGGCAATCAGCGCCTGCAGGTTCCCTTGCTGGATCTGAGGTCTGCTGATTTGTTGTGGTGGAGAGGCAGGCCCAGCAGGAGATGCAGGGGCAAATAAGGAACTCTCTCTTTACAGTCATCTTCTGGGGTATCCTCGTGTCTGAGCAAAATGCCTCCTGTTTCCACTCTCAGGCCAACCCCTTCTTCTGTGGCCTGAATTCCAGTAGCTTTGCCCTCACCAGCCCCCAACCCTGCCTTCTTTTCTATATTAAAAAAAAATCTATTTCACTGTGGTAAGAACACTCAACATGAGATCTACCCTCTTAGTAAAATGTTAAGCATACAGGACAGTATTGTTAACTGCAGATACAATGTGCTTCAGCAATCTCCAGAGATTCGTCTTGCTTGACTGGAACTTCAGGCCCATGGATTAGCAACTCCCCATCCTAGTTTAGATGCTCCCTCTCCATGGACCCCTGAGATTCTGCTTTAGTACACCCCTGACTCTTCCCTCCTGACACATTTCTGACAGACTCCAGTGCAACTTCCATCTGCAGCTAGAGAGCCCCAAAATGTGAGTGCTCTGCTGGCTCTCTGTGTTCCTGCCCCAGATACAATCCCCTCTCTGATCTAAAAGTATTCATCAGGTCCACTAAGGGGCTCAGTTCTGTCTCTCGGTTGTTTCACCTGCTTGTGAGCTTCTGATGGGGTGACAGAGAATGGGCCTGTGAGTGTAACAGCAAGACCTGGCTAAGTAGCAACTCTGTGGTCTTACCTCCATTTCCAGGGGCTTCCAGGTGAAACTGGGCAGACACAGCCTCACAGCCTCTGAAGGGACTGAATAGTCCATCAGTGTGGTAAAGAGCGCTGAACACAAGTATAAGACCGTAACTACGGGGCATGACACCATGCTGATCAAGCTGGCCATGCCTGTCATCCTCAGGGGGAGCGAGACCCTCATACCCCTGCCTGGCTCCTGCCGAGAGCCGCTCCCAGGGCCTGATCTCCAGATGGGGCTCACACAGCCTTCTGCCAGAAAGTGAGCCTCAGCGGGGCTCAATGACAGGAGAGCCACCGCATTAGGCTTCGGTACAGACGAGGTTGAGGACCGTGGAGACAGACTGCCTGCGTTTAGATGGCTCAGTGATCTTGGGGGAATTGATTGGAACTCACTCATTTTGATGTCCTCTTCTACAAAATGGAGATAATAATTCCTAACTCACTAGCTGAGTTTAAGGATTACTGAGCTTTAAACAGTAACAGGCACTCAATTCGTACTCAAGGAATGTGAGCTGCTGCTGTCATTGCTGTTCACGGCTTGCTGCAGCCCTCGGGGGACCTGATGCTCTGGAGAGTTCGGAGACGGGCTTGGAGGAGTCCGTATCTGCGGATGGGTGGGTATTACCCAGTGTCTGGATAACAGTGACCACCATGCCCTTTGTTCAGGAAAGTGCTCTCCCACTGAAAACAATGCAGAAGATGAAGAAAGGGCTGGACGCAGGCTCCATCACTCTCTGCACTGCCTGAAGGCAGGTGCCCGTGCTCTCGACCTGCCACGAAGCTGCCCCACCCTGATCAACAGCAGGATCTGCCTGGGCAGTGATTTACTTCGTGAGGGCGGGAAGGACCACCTGGGGGGTGGTCCCTTCTCTGGGCCACCATCTCTTTAGCAAGATCTCCATTCCTGTCACCACGCAGGTTATCCTGGAGGGATGAGTCTATCCTGACTGTGCAGGTGGGTTTGCCTACATGCCTGCCCTGGACTCTCCATCTGCCAAGGACATGGCTGCACCTCTGACTTTGCCTCTCCCTTCAGCAGAACACTTGAGGACATTGTTTCCTGGGGAGCAGCCTGTGTCTGCAGAGGCACACCTGGCACCTACATCGAACTCTGCAATTACATCAGTGGGTCCAAGACACGACAGGCTGAGGCATTTCCACTCTCCCAGGGCTCAGGTCCCAGAGGAGCCCTCTGGAGCTGGGTCTCTCCTCTGGAGGGGCTTATGTCTCTCACACGGAGGTGTCAATATAAAATGCCTTCTCTAAGACTGTTGCCACCCTTCCAAACTGGCCAAGGTTTCAAGGCAGAGTTTGGAGGAGCATTTCACCAAGGGAGGTCCCCAGATCACCTGAATCAGAATCATTCCAAGGGGCTGAAATGATTTCTATGTTCTCAAATCAGAGACCTCAGGGATTTCTCGCTACCTTTCATGTGGGCTTTGAGAAAGTACTTTGAACAATAGCGGGTGATCAGCATAACCTACCTCAGAGTACATCAAGAGCATGAATCAAGCCTTAATTGCAAAAATTCAAATCATTTCAAAGTTCAGATCCCTGGTCTTTACCAATAATCACAATTCCTGTGCACTTCCAACCACCACCTCCAGGACTAGCGACCCTTGGCTCACTTGTGATTAGCGACGCCTGCTCAGTGCGGCCCAGGCATGCTACCCTGACGGTTTTCAACCTGCACAACTGGCAACTGCAGAGAGAGTAGTGTGTCAAACACCAAGATACACTTATTCAGATGCAAAATTATGCTTTTTAAGGGTTGAAGACCAAGACAAAGCCAAGTTTACCAAAGAACATCAAAACCTTCCCTTGAAACTGTGAAAGGACTTTGTGGGTCTAACCTCCCAGAGCGCACAGAGAGAAGCCCTTCACTGCCACCCCAATGGGGCGCCATCTGTTGTTATAAAGTTCTTTGTTACATCAAGCCCTACCATGTTCTTTTGTAATGTCATTTCTTGGTCCCAACCCTCTCACCTGGATCCTCATGGCTCCATTCTGTATGATCTAACATATCAGTGTGTCAGATATTTGACAGTAATAATCATTTCACCTGGGGGGTGGTCCCTTCTCTGGGCCACCATCTCTTTAGCAAGATCTCCATTCCTGTCACCACGCAGGTTATCCTGGATGGATGAGTCTATCCTGACTGTGTCTGTGTAAATCATGGTAGCCGGAGAAGTTAATCTCCACAAGCTCCAGAAATGGGCAGGAGGAAGCAGATAGGATAGGCAGCTAGGATGTCAGGGGTGTCTGAGCAGAGAAGTGGGGGAGGCCTGGGAAGATGGCTGTCAGCTTCAAAGGACGGGAAGAAGGCAGTAATTTGGGCTTAGGGGTAAGAGCAAGACTGAACACTCTCTCTGAAGAGTTAGGATATCAAGTGGGTATTGACACACACACCAAAAAAATGGGACAGGAGAACACCCATTAACTGGAGATGTGTGTCACATGAGAACTTGGTCACAAGGAATATGGTGAAAACCCGAGAAGCTTGAGCAGAGGGGAGACAAGATCCCAGGAGGATGATGAGTCAGGTAAGGAAGCTGTTTCACAGACCGTGGTCTCCTAGAATGCCATTTGTCAAGGAATGGCATTATATTAAATGGTGAGTCAAAGCTGAGTCTGATGTTAGCATTTAAGGGACTGGAATGATTGGAGGGCTCCTAGGACAATTGGCAGGCCAGTTTTCACATCAGCCATTACTTCTCTGGTGCCTGGATTCAGTAATCTGTGGCATTGATTCCGCTCAGTTCTGGGTCATTAGTAATCAGCTACTTGGCTTTCTATGTTCTCAAATCGGAGACCTCAGGGATTTCTTGCTACCTTTCATGTGGGCTCTGAGAAAGCACTTTGAACAATAGTGGGTAATCAGCATAACCTACCTCAGAGTACATCAAGAGCATGAATCGACCCTTAATTGCAAAAATATCATGAAAACGTTGCCAAGTACTTTGCTGAAAGCAAGGCCTGCTGGGTTCCAGTTCTGCAAATTCCTCTGCCTAGTAAGCTCACCCCAAAGGAAATGCGGTTAGCTTGACATGACTTCCTCTAAGTGAACCTGTGTTCTCTATGAAGGTGAATACTGGGTCTGGGACTGTCACTCAGAAGGAGTGGAGTAGGACAACAGTGACTGGGGGCTCTGAGGGTCACTGCACTTGTGAATGGTTTGCTTGCCAACTACGTCTCCCAGGATCTATCTGTTCTTCCTAGGGTGGAATTCAGGAGACCCACATATTTTTTTTTCTCTATTCCCCAAATTGTAGTTTCCAAAACTGCAACAGAAAAGTATTTCCCAGCTAAGTTGTGTTCCTCTTTGGGTAGCAACTTGTTTTGATTTAGAACTGTATTCCATAAAAGCAAGGTGGGTATATGGAAGGGGCTTGGGATGACAGAGCTTGGAGGCAAATCACTAGCAACAAGTTTTCCTGAGTTCCTACTATGTGGTCAGCATTGTTGGGAATATAAATATATTTGATAGAAATTGATTCTTATGAAAAATGGACATGGGGTGCATCCTATGAGTTCTCTCCCTTTGTCTTGTCTTTTCCATTTATAGGGCTCTATTTTGACTGTCAGTTACACTTCAGCCTCCATCTCCATCTCTGTTTCTCCTCCTAAGCCCATTTCCTTCCAATCCAATGGGATGTTTTCTCTCCATAAATACCTTACCAACCCATCGTGTTCAGAAGTGGCAAATTTCCAAATTATTTCATGGGTGGCATTTGCACATATTGTCCTGACAGCTGCAGGTGCAAGGTATACACACCTGTCTGATTCTATGCTAAAACTTCATTTTTCTCTTATTATGTATGCATTTCCACCTAATTTTGTGGGAGAGAGAGAGGATCTTGTCACAAAGGGGAAGACAGCAATGTGAAGTGACAGAGAAACATAATGTACTTATGTTGACACTTTAACAAAACTCTGATATGTGGGTCAAAGATTTAACTTCTCCTATTTTCCCATTTTTTGCTGTGGGTACTCACTTTTTATATGAGAATATTAAAGCACAGAGGCAAAAAAAAAAAAAAGCTAATGACAGAATGAAGGCTAGAACTCTGGTCACCAGATCTAAATGTTCTTTCCCAAAGTGTTACTGCTTTTCATTTTTGACACAATTTTCTGTCTCTTCTTTTCCCTGTACTGTTTTCTGTCACTTCAACATCCCAATCCTAAATCCCCCAAATCCCACTTCTTTATTTTTTGCTAAGGCATTATTTGAAGTAAAGGCACCAGCGAGATATTCCTCTTAAGATAACCCATTTTATTTCAAGCCATACCTGATCCTGGAAACCGGAGCACCATTCCATTTTAAATCTGGATAATGGGTCATTGGCATGGTTTCCTCCCTATCTTCTAGAGCACGGTCAACAATTACAGCCCGGGGACAAATCTCACCTGCAGCCTCTTTTAGCAAATGACATCTTGTTGGGCCACAGCTGCCCTCTTCCTTTACACATTGTCTATGGACGCTTTCATGCTGCAATGGCACAGCAGATGTGACAGAGACTACATTGCCTGCAAAGCCTAAAACCTTTACCACTGGGCTCTTTACAGAAGAAGTTTGCTGAACAATTTTATAGAGAGAATCATGTGTATGGTAGGAAGAAATGTCCCCAAACTAAGGTCATCCTTGAGCAGGGTTCTTGAGGAAACCTAAGTCTCGTTCCAGGGTTCACTCTACTGAGAAAGAACATTCCACTCACTAACGCTGATTTTCTATATATGGCAAAGATGAGAAATTCAGAATAGCATAGACTCTGAGGTTCTCCTCGAGGTGATTACACAGGCATATACTGTGAACCTTGTTCCGTTTGGATTTTTGCTGCCTTGAGTGTTTACTTCAGTTTTTAAAGTAAGTTTCTTAGTATATCTTTTTGCAAGGAGATGAGTCGTTATTTAAAAATTTCCCTGCACATTGAAGTGCTAAAGTGGAAAATTCCCTGTACTGAGCGTGGCCTCAGTGACTATGATATGCTCCCCAGGACAGTGGCTGAAGAAGCTAAGGAAAAAGAGAAACAGAATCCACTGAGGAACAGAGCATAACATTGCCTTTAGACAGTGGGTGACTCTTGTTCCTGCCAATACAAATGTCAACATATTTACTGGAGTCCAATCAGCCCCCAGTTCAGGCACAAGTTTAAATAGTACTCCAAGGCCACTAAGCCATGTGCATGGGAAAGAAAGGTGAAAAATACAGACTAATTAAATACAGACACGTGCCTCTGCACCACCACGTGTTTAAAGTTAGGAAAAGAAGTATAGGTACCAACCCAGTGGGCAGGGCCAAAGGAATATGGGCATTTAAAGGAATATTTCACTTAAATGAATATTTCATTAAATAGCATGTGTTTATTTTAGTGTGATTAGATAAAAATTCACCAACACGTGAATATCAATGAGTTGCTTAAGAAGAGACTCAGGAAAAAAGCTGATTTAAGAATCAGAATGTAACTTACATTGCAGGCACTGCGCTAAGTGGTTTACATACAACAGTGCGTGAGTTGTGTGGGAATAACTGAAGTCTGGAAACCATCAGTCGGTCTTTTCTGTACATCCTCAGTATCGCTTTAGATGACTGAAGAATCGCCTCCTGCAGCCAGGCAGGCTCCTTTGTCTCAAAGTGTTTATTTGGGAATTTGTGATGGATCTTCAATAATTCCCCTTATCTGGAAACCCTCACTCTTTCCCTTCCTGGAAGAAGGGGTCCAAGCGATAAAGCTCAGGACACACCAGAGAGAACTGTAGGACACAGCAGCCAATTATTGTGCAAATCTTTGCCCTAAGATGTATTTTTCATACGGGCCAAGACCTCTGATGAGGTTCAGGGCAAGTTCCGGGGTGGCGGATAATCATACAACTTCTAACACCTCATCATGGAGGTGTCAGCAGTGGGAGGTAATTGAACAGGACAAGAAGGCTCTTCACTCCTTATTCTGGGTCCAGCCCTTTCCTTACTCCTTAGTTTCCCTGATTTTAAGGGATCAGTGAATGGAAGCTCACTGCCTGTGTGCCATTCATCCAGTAGCTAATGAGTGCCTGTACTATCCCAAAGCTTAAGGCACTTGCCTATGGCTAACAGCCTCAAAAGATAACTTTGCCCATCTTTTTTCCTTAGATCAGTCGTCTCAGCTGGGGGTGATTATGACCCTGCTGGGGACATTTAGCAATGCCTGAAGACATGTTTGGTCGTAACTAGAAGGAGGGAAGAATGCTATTTGTAATTAGAAGCCAGAGATGCTGATAACTATCCTACAGTGTGGGCAGTTCCCCCAAACAAAGAATTATCTGACTCAAAATGTCAATAGTGCCAAGGTTGAGAAACTTTGTCATCTAAATAATCATCTTCATATCAGCAAAATCTCAACAGAAGCTACTTCAGAAGGATGGTTTGCTAAAGCAGAAATAGCATCCTGGTAGGCCATTCAGACATGTTGTGTGGGTACAGAATCTGGCTATCTGTAGCTAGAGGTTAGTTCTGAGAGTCACTTAGTATTCTGGATATTTCTGCCATGCCCCACTAATTATGACAATTCCAGCTCCAGAAACCCATTTCTTGGATTTCTCAGAATTCTGTATGTTGCCTAGAATCATCCCTTAATTCAGCAGAGCTCAGGTTGTTTTCCTTGATTGTGTTCATGGCACCACAGTGGAGGACATGGACTGAGAAATGAGGCTGCTTGACTTTGGGCTTTTTACTGACCACTTAATAGTTATAAAACTTTGAGCAAAACACAAAACTCTTCTCAGCCTCACCTTCCCCATCTATAAAATGGTAAGAATTATAATAGCTCTTACAAAGCTGATGGTGAGCATTGAATGAGTTGATATATGTAAATTCTGTCCACAGTGCCGGACATGTGGTAAGGACTCTATAAATTTCTATTGTAGTATCACTGGCTAAGAATTCTGTAATCTTAGTCTCCAGATTTTGGTGAATTTAGTGGGAAAGTGTTGCAGAGTGGTCAAGAGCATGGACTCCGAAGGCAGATGTTGGGTTGCAATCCTGACCCTACCAGGTACTTGCTAGGTGACTTTGGCCAAGTCCCCTATATTTTTGTGTATCCTAGTTTTCACATTATAAAGTGGAGATAATAATATGTATCTTGTAGGGTTGTAATGATGATTACTAAATTAATATAGGTGAAGTATTTAGAATAACCTTAATATAAAGTTTTAGATAAATACAAGTTACCATGATTCTTTCTCTCTCCTGTTTAGATCTGCTGTAGTTTCAAATCAGGACAATTTTCCTTTTTTCAGGGGAACACAGTCATTCCTATTAATAATGAAAAGTTAACATGGATAGCATGGAACCTTGTGCATACTATGTTTTTTCTTAGACATCCATACCTATGATGAAGCTTAATTTATAAATTAGGCACAATAAGAGATTAACAATAAGAGAGCTACCACAAGAGAAATTACATAGTTGTGAGACAGTCAATGTTAATCAAACATCAAGGGTATAGTGTTCAACACAGTCCAAAGGATGAAAGTTCACAGTGGAGATAAACAAGTACCTAAGATTTTTGTTTGGGAAACAGAACCCCCATAGCCCTGTTACTGTCCTTACTCCAACTTACTCTTCTATTATGGGGAACAATTCCCACCAGGTGGGTTTATGATTTCCATTCCCATAACCTTCTGGAAAAGTGGACAAAGGTTGATGTTTAAATTTGATGCTGAATTATTTTCAATTTGGCACAGAACCGAATTCTAAATTTGGATTTGTGAGTTTCCAGGAAAATCATATTTTTGGCACTGTGGCCACGGGCGTCAAGGACAAACCTGGAGGTACAAATAGCTGTGAGAGAGAGCCCGCCACCCCACTCCCCAGGCCAGATCCAGTGAGCAACCATGAAGACACTCCTCCTGTTTGCCCTCCTGGGAGCTGCTGGTGAGTCAACAATGAATGCTGAATATAATCTCTGTACTCAAGAAGCTTAAAACATGAAACAACAGCGTGTACTGTAGTCCCCCGCTATCCTTGGAGAAATTACATCCCCAGACCCCCAGTAGATGCCTGAGACCATGGTACATACTATGTTTTTTCTTAGACACCCATACCTATGATGAAGTTTAATTTATAAATTAGGCACAATAAGAGATTAACAACTAATAATAATAAAATAGAACAATTATAACAATATACAGTGATAAAAGTCATGTGAATATGGTCTCTCAAAATATTTTCTTGTACTGACCTTTCTCATGATCATGTGAGACAATAAAATGCGTACGTGATGAAATGAAGTGAGGTGCATGACATAGGCATTGTGACGCAGCATTAGGTTACTATTGACCTTCGACAATATGCCAGGAGGGTCACCTGTTTTCAGACTGTGGTTGACCACGGGTAACTGAAACTTCTGGTAAAGGGGGACTGTTGTAGTACGTGTATCTATTGACAACTAAATCTCACCTGTTGGGAAAAGATCACAGCCAGCAGAAGTGATCAGTGTAGAAGGGACAGAGGCAGAAATCGCCCTGAACTTCAAAGTAAAATCTAGGAAGGAAGAGAGAAAAGGAGAGGATAGTTAACATTAAGGAAATGTTATTTTGACCTTTCTAAGGATTTGGAATTAAGAATTGGGACTAATCTTGTGTCCAAGAGACTGTGAGGGTTACAGCATGAGTCTCCTCTATATTAAAGGGCGCCTGAACAGGGATCTACATAGGCAAGGATATTTTATTTCTCATAAATAAAAGTGATGGGCTGGGTTTTATAACATCCTTGCTAATGAAATCTTTCTGGTGTAAAATAACATGTCATTCAATCATCAAAAGAAATAGAGCAGTGACTATTTCTATTTTTATACTACTAAATTTTATACTACCGAAACTTACTACTAAATTTTCCCAAATTGAGGAGCTACCATTTCAGTACACCTGTCTGTCTATACAACTGATAATGTCTTTCTCAAAATTACTTTAAAATACTTTAACGACAGGGTGCATATAATATAATCAGAGACTTTGGGAGCTCTTCATAAATCAGTGAGCCAGACTTCACAATGCTGAACAGATTGGAAAATATTGGAAAGATAATTGGGATAAAGGGAAAGGTTGGACAGGGAAAGCTTATTATGTTCTATGAAATTATTTTGTGAAAATTTGAGGCAAGAACCAAGAAGAGAAAAATACGGGAACAAAAGAATAAAACTCCCATTTCCTGAACATTCTCACGTGGCTTCTAAAAGCTTCCTTTCTAGTACCTCATGAGGATATCTATCCTATTCCAAACACCACAAGTTATTGAACACCTGTTTACATGGCTGCTGAGAAGAGTTTTGCATACAAAGTATTCTTTATATCCTTACGTAGTGGTGTTCAGGGTGTTCATTACATAAGGAGTCTCTGATGTGTGTATATGTGTGGAGGGTATGTATATAAAAAAACAGTATATTTATCAAATTTAAGGCATAAATTAAAAACTAGATACAATGGTATAAGCAAGGTACATGTTAGAGGTACAGAATAATATTTTGAAAGTTACAGTAAAATCACCATTTCCTGAATATGTGCAAGAAGCAACATTACCTGCTCTTTTTGGGGTAATGTGGAAAACCTCAGTGGCAAAGTAGTGAAACCAAGATGGACCTGTTTTACAGATAGTTTCTAACTTCTCTCTGTTAGTGGCTTTCCCCGTTGACGATGATGACAAGATCGTCGGGGGCTACACCTGCGGGAAGAACTCCCTCCCTTACCAGGTGTCCCTGAACGCTGGCTACCACTTCTGCGGTGGCTCCCTCATCAGCGCCCAGTGGGTGGTGTCCGCTGCCCACTGCTACAAGTCGTAAGTGACCAATCCTCATATCCCTGTTCTCTGAGATCGGCTCACGCCCCAGCACTGCCAAAGCACAGTCTTAGGCCGGAGACGCCAGCATTCAGATTCTAAGAGTCTCATTGGCCCCTGACCCCCACAGGCATCATATGATGCACTGAGGGAATTTCACTTGGAAAGATACCCTTAAAGCACTTCGATGTCCTCCCAAATAAGAGTACTAAAGACATGGGAGAGGAAATAGTGATGGAGAATGCCTAGAACTAGGTTAAGAGTGCTAGTCAATAAATAGTCCTAATCCTTAGAGTTGAACCAGGAATAAAATGGCTATTGGAGGTAATAAAATACCGGAAATGTCCAGTACATTAAAAAATAAGTACAACTCATGCTTCCTTAATATTCTATCATCTCTCTGATTCCTGCCATATCCCCCTACAATAATTGGTAATCCCATCCAAAGGAGAAATGGCAGGTGCTGATTAATCACCAATTCCCTTTTTATCTCCCAATTTTACTAGCGTCATTTGGTTCCTATGCCTATGCCTAACTGTCCTAACAAGACGGTGGGCTGTGAGTCTGTACTTGAAGTGACACCTACCTAAGGAATAAGTACTCTAACCTACACTCTATCTGGTAGGAATTCCTTACATCCACAATTACCTGTGTGTGTAAACACTCCTGACTGGGGTGCACTGGGAGGGGAAAGGAGCTCACAGTGGATATTTAGGGAACTTTTAATCTTTTAATTCAGCCGAATTCAGGTGCGTCTGGGAGAACACAACATTGAAGTCACAGAGGGCAGTGAACAATTCATTAATTCGGCCAAGGTCATCCGCCACCCCAATTACAATGCAAACAACCTCAATAATGACATCATGCTGATTAAACTGAGCTCACCTGCCGCCATCAACTCTCGTGTGGCTACTGTCTCTCTGCCAAGATCTTGTGCAGCGACTGGTACCCAGTGTCTCATCTCTGGTTGGGGCAACACCCTGAGCAATGGGCGTAAGTGTTACCTGGAGCCAAAGCACCAGGTCTGAAAATCCTAGAAGTGAAAGGCACACTGAGGGTCGGCTAGTCCTTGTCACTCAAGGAAAGGTTTACAGTGGATGCTCTGGGGACAGAGAGAGTCTTCGAATATATTAATTGAAATGAGGAAGTTACCTTTGTCAGAAAACACAACAAAAATGAATTATGATAAAGGTGATTAGGATTTGACTATGAATTATGATGCCAGGTGCTCAGTTGAAGTGTGATTAGTGATTTGCAGAGAACTGGAAACCAGGGGGGTAAACAGAACAGAGGCTAAGGGATTTGGGATTGCCTCAGGTATAGACTATTTGAGAAATGTGTCTAGACATCAGATCTATAGTCACTGATGTTAGTGTCAGAACAACTTGTTAATTAGGACTATTTGGAAGACCTTCCAGATAAAAGTTGTTCTTTGGAATAGAAGTTCCTGGCAGTCTGAGAGCAAGAGTAGGAGTATTGGGGAGGAGGCGAGTATGGGGAAGAATCCAGGATCCTGCGGGTAACTGCCCATTTTTACTCGTGCCCAACAGAAAACTACCCTGAGCTCCTGCAGTGTCTGAATGCGCCCGTCCTCTCTGACAGCACTTGCCGCAATGCCTACCCAGGCGAGATCACCAGCAACATGATGTGCCTGGGCTTCCTGGAGGGTGGAAAGGACTCTTGCCAGGTTACTTTCTTTGCACTTCTCTTTCTGCTCAGCCTTATGCACCCCTACCACATTTCTCCTTTCCTGAAAGACCGAAGACTGGAAAGCTGCCCCTGGGACTAATTATAAGGGGTGGTGGATAGATGTGGGATAAATGATTCATTTTCTTTTAGTAATGTTAGGGATTAGGATAAAATTAAGGATTAGGATAAAAAGATGCATGGAAGATGGTGTGCAAACAGTATATCCAGGTGTGCTTCTGAGGAGGTATGTTGTAGAAGGACACTTATTCAAAGGAGCAGGGCTGGCTGGGGGGCAGTGCCTAGCTTGGTCCTCACTTTTTCTTGGCCCTACAGTCCTGCAAAGAAGAAAAAAGGAGGAGTGAGGAGGGAAGAGAAAGGCTAGGGGTGCAGTATGGAGATTGATTTCCCGGGGTAAAGAATGTGCTTCACAGAAGATCAGCAGCCTGGGAAGGTGGCCCCAGGACAACAGAGGAACAGTATGGAGCATCTCCCCCATCTGGGCATAGTTGAGAGTTCTTACTGTCGTGTCTCTCCCGCTCAGGGTGACTCTGGCGGCCCCGTGGTCTGCAACGGAGAGCTCCAGGGCATTGTCTCCTGGGGCTATGGCTGTGCCCAGAAGAACAAGCCTGGCGTCTACACCAAGGTGTGCAATTATGTGAGCTGGATTCAGCAGACCATAGCTGCCAACTAACTTCACCTTCCTCCAATGCCTGAAAACACTATCTAAATAAAAACATTTTCTCTGCCCCAAATATGTCCAAGAACTGTCCTTACTTGGTATTTATGAACTTTCTCTTGAGACTATAAGAGGGGAGGTATAGAATTGAGTGGTTATATGAGCATAGAATTTGAAAGGTTATTCAGAAACACACTCAACCTAATCGAAGTAAATTTACTGATTACTTACTGTACGCCAGACTCTTATACAAAGATGAATAAGTCCAAGGGTCAATGTTCCCAACACATTTTTGAACAGAGAATGACACTAAAGGCGGAAAGTTAAAATCAACTGCCCAAAGTCATTCAACTAGTTTATAGGAGAGTTGAGAGGAAGGCCTCGCTGTCCTTATTCCCAATGCATTGCTACTGCTGTGATGTCATGGTCTCCCTTTTTTCTCTAATCTACGAAACTCTGTGGGGTTAAATAGGGGAAACCCCTACATGGAGGCTTTTTAAAAAAATCACAGCTATCCTGCAATTTCCATCATTTTACCCCCTGATACGTTCCAGTTCTCCAGGATCTTTCTAGCTACCCAACTAGGACTTTATTGCTCTAACAGGTATGTGGCCCTCTCCCACCACCAGTCCCCCCTGAGTCCCAGCCCAAATTAGGTACTATTGTGAACTATAAGCAAAAACAAAAAGTACAAGTGAGGACAAGCTTACAGAAAATAGATCTATTACTCTGAGGTCACAAAATCTTGGCTACAGAGGCCTTAATTGCCTCCAGCCCTGGAGGGGCAGGAGGGGCAGGACAGACACCTGCTTATGTTCATCAACACGCCTCACCCCAGCTCTTCCCTGCCTCACAGATCATCCAGAGGATGGTTTGGAGTACAAGTCTCAACACATGATTCTGTACAGATGTGGCATGGACCAAGGAAAAAAGATATAATGGGGTCTGGCTGTGGAAACAGTGGAGTAGGCAGAGGAGGTTTGGAAGGGAAAATGTTTGCGGCCCCAATGACAAGACGCGGGAGGTTGATCATCTCCACCAGCTCAGGCTGCTATGACATAATTTCACTGTCTTGCGGACAGCTGCCTTCTTTCTGTATCCTCACATGGCCAAGTGGGCTGGTTCTAGTCTCTTCCTCTTATAAGGACACTAATTCCATCACGGGGCCTCCACCCTACGACCTCATCTAAACCTCCCAAAGGCCCTCCCTCCTAATACCATCCCGTAGGGGGTTAGGGTTTGAACATATGGATTTGGGGTGGGGGGCTGCAAACATGCAGTCCATAACAAGTATCTTAGAAGGTAAGTACAGGAAGATGCATGCCCCTCTTACCAACTTTCTATCCCTTTGTAATGCTGGATGGCACATTTGTAGGGAGTAGTCCTGAGCCCTTAATATTGCTTCATCAAAGCCACTACGATGGGGCCCAAATTCCTCAGCCTTATATTCAAGACTTATAAATATTTGGTCACAACTGTCCTGTCTTATTTCCTTAGTTCTCATTGAACTGCTTTTATGTTGGCATATGGCCTAAAATAATTTCATATATAACTTCTCTTTGTTAAATAACTAGCCTAGATCTGCCTGAACTAAACATCCCAGGCTTCTCTCCAGAAATAAATGAACTTAAAGATTCCCCTGTTCCTTCTGAATTTATATTAAGATACAAAATCTGTATGCTACCTTCTAGAACTCTATTAGAATATGTATATTAAAACAAAAAATGTATAAAAGTGAGTATATCAGTTAGGAGTCATTCAGTGACAAGGAGCAGAATGTCTAACTCAAAAGTCCTTAAAAATGTACTAATGGAAGCTTAGAAATAGGAAGAGCTTCAAGAATCATTTGATTCAGCAATTAAATGTCATCAAGGACCTAATATAAATCTGTCTCTGCCCTTGGCTTTATTGCCAGCTATATCCTAACGATAAAGTCTTGTTATCAAAATCACTCTCAGAGCCACAGTCTCCCTTGTCTGTATTTAGGGAGACAGATAAAGTTGCTCCCTGTAGATCTAGGCAGCTTCTTTCTCAGATGTCCCTGGCAGACATCATTTTATGTCTCCTTAACTGAATTTGTTCATTTGCATACCCCGAGCCAATAATCAAATGGGATTATGGGGGGTAATTTACAGCGAAGTTAGATGGCATACCATCAGAGCAAGGGGTATACTTTTCATCCTGCAATAAATCTGGCCTACTTGGTGTATGTTTGGTTAACTGATTAATTATAAGGATACTTGTTAAGGATAATAATTATGAGGATAGTTATCAAGAGATGGAGAAGTGGATGTTAAGGAGGCAGCTGCAATCTCCACTCATCAAAGGTGCTTATTAGATCCACTGTCTACATAACCCTGAAAATCCAGAAACAACTCAAATGTCATTAACAGAGGACTGAATAAATAACACTGTTTTATGCACTAAAGATACAAGAAGGGAAAAAACAGCCAAACTCCTGCCTTCATTGTCTCTACACCCCGACTGGGTACATAGGAAACAACTAAGCAGAGACTATAGGATATAATTCTGAAGCATCCAAATGTTGCAGGAAAAGTCAACTGAATAGAGGGATGAATGCTGCAAAGCATGTATCTGCTTCCAAAGTGTAATCAAAGAACCACATAAGAAGACCTATGAGAACACTTCAACTCAAAGTAAAAGGCCACTTTGTAGCATCAGAAGAGATATTGCTCACCATAACATATTTACTATTAAAAAATACCTAATTCATGATTCAGTAATAGCCAGAAAGTCATGTTATCTTTGTAGTAAAAATAAGGAAATGTAAAAAGGGAGCAAGCAGAGCAGGAACGCGTGCATAGAGACATAAGATATTTGCTTTCTATGTCCACCTTGAGTAACGGATGATTTTACTTATCACTGCTCCTGAAGTCAGAAGATGGCTCTCAGCTCTCAGCTTCCTGGTTTTGGCCTTCTGTAGCTATATGTAAAGTCTAGTCATATCTGCACACAGAAGTGTAGCAACTTTCATCATTTTTCGTTCGTATAGAATAGATAAGGCTGGGTAGAAGTACCTGGACTTCAAACTGGTACACTCTGTGATCTAGTTTTCCCACTAACAAGCAAATCTTCAACATATGCTCAAGATGAATTTATCTAAGAAAATTGCTTTAATAAGACAAGTAGAAGTCTCTTT
Source organism: Phataginus tricuspis (assembly GCA_029783875.1). NCBI lineage: Eukaryota > Metazoa > Chordata > Mammalia > Pholidota > Manidae > Phataginus > Phataginus tricuspis. The sequence continues at coordinate 77,730,135 of JAQQAC010008880.1, read as the reverse complement.
TTCTCTGGAAACTTTATTGAATCCATTATTTAAATGCAAACTATTGACATCATTTATCTATTATGGCAAGTAGCTTTCCTACTGAAACCAAACTTTAAAAGGCCTTTGAAAAATAAAGATATTTACTATCTTATTATTATTTTAGTCTTTTAAAAGTCAAGGATGTCTGTCTTGTTGACAAATACGAAAGTCTTTATTTAGTCTTAGAGATACTCATTTATTCTGAATAGTTCAGTCTAATCCTTTTCTATTCACACCCCACCTAAGCTATGGAATCTGCCTAAGCATACTGTTGCCATACGATCTAGCAATTGAAAACTTATCTCCACTCAAACACCTACACATGGATATTTATAGCAGCTTTATTTATAATTGCCAAAACTTTGAAGCAACCAAGATGTTCTTCCACAGGTACATGGATAAACTGGTATATCCAGACAACAAAATATCATTCAGAGCTGAAAATAAATAACCTATCAAAAAACAAAAAGAGTAGTGGAAAATTAAACACCTATTGCTAAGTGACAGAGGCCAATCTGAAGAGGCTCCATACTGTATGATTCCAACTGTATGACATTCAGGAAAAGGCAAAACCCGGAGGTAAGGAAAAGACCAGTGGTTTCCAGGGGGCGGGGAGCAGGGGAGGGGATGAACAGGCAGACCACAGAGGATTTTTAGGGCAGTGAAGATACTCTGTGTGATACTGTACTGATGGACACATTCGTCCAAACCTATAGGATATGTAACACTGAGAAGGACGCTCAGGTAAATTCCGCACTTCAGGTAACAACGATGTATCAGTGTAGGTGCCCCAATCGTAACAAATATCCCACTCTGATGGAGGGTGTTGATAATGGTGGGGGCTGTGCACAGAGAGGGGCAGGGGGCATATGGGAGATCTCTGTACCTTTTTCTCAATTTTGCTGTGTTCTTAAAACTGCCCTAAAGAAAAAGTTTTAAAGAATCGGTAACTTTTTGTGAGGGGGGGATTACAGCAATTGGGCAGAGCAGTCCTCAACATGCTAAGTGGACAACTCTAAATGGAGTTGAAATGAGTGAGTTTCATTGTATATTTCTGTTGTTCTTTTCTGTATTTTTTGTATGTTTGTTTTTAATGAACTTGCCAGCCTGTTTAGTTCGCAAAGTTAGTTGTAGTCCTTACCACCTTAGAAAGCTCTCTGTAACCACACTCACCTCCAAGAGTAAAGCCAGCGGAGAATGAGTGGAGCCAGAGCAGCCTGGGACTCTCCTCAGTCTCCCACATCTTTTCAGAGTCTCACGTTTGTCACTGGATGTTACAAGTGAAACACCCTCAGGCCTGGAAGGGGCAGAAGTGGATCAAAGCAGAGAAAGCTGGCGAGGTGCTTAATAATCCTGAATCCTGACTTCAGGAGGAAATGCATCCAGGGCAGTGCTGGAGCCAAAATACACAATTCCGTCACCCAGGAACACACTCAGGTTTGCTCCTTTTTAGTGCTCAGAGCTCATTTCTCACTTCCACAGAAGTAAAAAATGTAGTAACAATAATGACTATTTATTTATAGTAATGAGTATTTGTTAAGTACTTTATGCATGCCACACCATGTTTACATGATTTTAAGTAATATTCAGTCCTCACAACTAACCTATGAGGTAGGCATTGACACTCCCCCCATTTTGTAGCTTAGACTACTGAGGTTTAAGGGGGTTACATGTTTTTCTCGGGATAAGGCAGCTAGTAAGTCCTGAAGCTGGAAATTGAACACTAGGAGCTTGACTCCAGGGTCCTGACAGTTCTTCACTGTCATGTTAATAAACATTAAAATGTTACAAAGATTTAAGTATTTACAACAAGATTTGGACATGAACCAAAAAAAGGGTCCCCAGAAAACATAAGGATCCTAAGGATACAGTTATTATATTTAACAGGCATTTATATAACATTTATTATTTGCCATTAGAACTCACTGTTCTAGGCACCTGAGAAGTAGAAAATCTGAACAGATCAATAACAAGAGACTGAATCAATAATCAAAGACCTCCCAACCCAGGACTAGACAACTGCACTAGCAAACTCTACCAAGCATTTAAATAGTAATTAATACCAAATTTCAAACTCTTCCAAAAAATTGCAGAAGTGGGGAACACTTTCAAACTGATTCTATGAGGCCAGCACTACCTGGATACCAAAGTCAGGGAGGGGCATTACAGGAAAAGAAAACTGTAGACCAATATCCCTGACTGAACCCACTATTCATTATGTATCTTTTGTGGGAGGGGCAGGCAGGAAGTTATCCTAAAAGGCTTATTTATAAAAAGAAGTGGTGCTTTGGGAAGAGTAAAAAGTATCAGAGACAAAAACTGAACAAGTAAGGGGGCTGATTGTATTCTACTATTGCTCTACATCCAGACCCAAAGGTCAGAGTATCTCACTCAGCAGGGTGGTTTTGCCTTAGACTCTGACGGCACAAAACAGACAAGGTACAGGTGGAGATTTACAGTTGAGGTTGTTTTGTAATCAGGTGATTCTCAGTCAGAGGAACAGGAAGTGTTTCTGTTTAGCTAGTTTCAAGTGGAAAATAGCTCTAAGCTCAGCTAATCATTCATGAGACAAAGACTGGGGAGTTGGAGGGTCTGTGTCTGGCCACACAGCAGGTTCAGGCAAAAGGGGAAAGTCTGCATGACTTTGTCACAAGTAAGCAGGGGAGTCATCCACAAGAGAAAGAGTGGACAGTGGGTCCCTTCTAACTCACTTGGGGAAGAGTAATTCTTTGAGGTAAGCCGTTTCCCAGGACACAAAAATCCCTAGGGGAGCACAAAGCTCAGGTAAAGTTCAACATGTCAGAGGAAATCTGACCCTGACTTTGTCACTAACTTCAATGGCAACCACAGCTTCCACATCACTAAAACATGGGGGGTGGGGGGACTTATTAAATTTATTTTATACCCTAATGTTTGATGAGGGACTCTTTAGAAAAAGCGAGATGGCAAGTGAGGGCATGGGGAGAGAGGGCACACCGGTCGGGGTGTGGGGGGGGGCGACAAAGAAAGGCCATGTCACAGAGGGGAGAGGAAACTGTCAGCAGAGATGTCATGACTCCTGAAGTTTCTGGCCTCAGAGTTGGATGGCCCCTTCCTCTTCCACCCACCTCGTAGCTCCCAGCTATGTCCTGGCTCACTGGGTTTTGAGAAGTACTAGTCTCAAGAATGTGATACAACCCTTTGCTTCTCCCCTAACTGCAGTTAATGTTTTTCCCCAGCTGTTCTTGCCAGCTGGGGACTAAAGATTGGGACAGTGGGACTAAAGATTGGGACAGTTGGCACTTGGCCCAGCTGGTCTGCTCCTGGCGAGGTCGTAGCCTACCATGAGGGGCTGTGTCCTCTTGGCTCTCCTGAGTGTAGCTGCTGAGAGTTGAGGGCCCTGGCGCTGCCTAGATGGGGTGGTGTAAGGGCCAGAAAGGGAAGTAGCTAGCCACAGCGGAAGAGAGAAGTGGTGGGCGCTGCCTTCATTTAACTGTTGAAGAAAAGAAAAGGAACCCTCTGTGCCTTGCTTATCCCATCAGTGTGCTCTTTCTAAGCCCCTCCGGGGCCTGTGAGCATGTTAGGGTATGTAACTCCACTGGCCCCACTCTCTCCTGAGACTTGTGAGTGATTTCCTGGAGGACCACTTTCCTTAGACAGCCACATTCCCCTTTCTCTGGGCACGGGGACTTCAAGGAGAGGGCACAGGAAAGGCAGGGGGCTGGGTGTGAGATCTGGAAACCTCATGGCCCTACCCTATACTCTTCCATTCCTTTCCCCACCAGTCACATAGCATGTAATTTTTTACTTCCATGCTTTATTGGCAAGGTTAATTTAAAATAATGTTTTTAAGATAATAATTCATTTTCCCCCAATTTTGTAATACACAACACTTCCAATCAGAGTTTCTGATCAACCCATGCATTAGTTTCACAGAACTTTAATATACTTCTACCTCAAGCAAAAACATGTGCTGGTTTCCTTAATAATGTGTATAGCTGGGGTGACAGGCATGACTTCCTCTGATTTTTAAAAATAGGTTTAGATGAATTGGAAGATCTTGATATTATCTTTAAAAAAATCAAAGATATTATTGGGTTGGAAAAAATGACCCAACTCTCACTTCTAAACCTCTGTCTCTTTTCACCTGTGACCCCCTTGACTTTAGGAGTCACTCTGGCCAGAGATTCTAACAATGATAAATTGAACTTATCAGAAGATGTTGTTTTTCCTTACATGATCTGTCTGAAGTCCAGCCCAGAACCCTGTGTGGGGTCATTCATTTACCCCGAGTGGGTACTGACAGCGGCTCACTGCCCCTTACTGTAAGTTCCCCTGTGCTCTTGGGGGCTGGAAGGGGTCCATTCAAACAGAAGCAGGTCTGGTGAGGCATCCCAGCAAGTTTTACTGATATCCTTAGGGGATTAGATGACACAGGAGGAGAGAGGATCTTCTTCCCAATGGGGAAAACAAGACCTATTTGGGAGGTTTAAGAGGAGATAAGGAATGTGCCAGAAGACTCTCTCATGGAGAGTAAACACCATTCATTCACTCGACATATTAACTGAACATATACTATATGCTAGGAACTACCTAATACTGAGAAAGCAGCAAAGGATCAAGATGGAAAGAAGTTTTTCCTCATGGAACTTAAACATCCTGGTAGACGAATGCAAGCCAGAACAAATAAATGGCCAAAAATAAAACACAGAGAGCGGCAAGCTGTAATACACAGGAGTGGAACAAGCAATGTGCTTTAGTTAGGGTGGTCCTGGCGGGCCTCTCTGAAGAGCTGAGACCAACAGGAAGAGGGGAAGGCAGCCAAGCAAATAAAGCTTGGGGAATATTCCAGGCATACGGAACAGTATTCACAGAGTCCATGAAGTAGTGAAGACATTCGGGGACTTGGCAAACTGGGAGCTCGGGGCTGACTGCAGCGAGTATTGGTGAACAATGAATGATGTTCACGGGATGAGGTTGATGAGCCAGGCAGAAGCCATCTGATGTAGCCAACAAGAGATGGGCAAAGGAGCTTGGCACGAAATAATGCGATCTCTTGGAAATCTGGGGTTCTCTGTTGTGATTGGGTGAGATGCGTTGTGAGATCGGGACCTATTTGGAGTTCAGGAGTACACAAGGCTTGTTTCAAATTCAGAACTCTCAGCTACCTGGTTGCTCAAGAGAGCTGACTGAAATGCAGATTGAACCCTCGCTCTGCATATTGTGAGAAATACAAAGAAAAAAGACAGTTCACCCCTTCGAGAACTGGAATTGAAAAATCAATCTGCTGTGCATTTCTCAGCCAGATCTAATAATTTTGGTAGGGAATGGCTTTTGTATGACTGGACTCCTGGCAATGGAAGTGGGTGGGTTTGAAATTGTCCAGGAATATAAGGAAAATGGTAAACGGGAGTCCTGATCGACTACCAAGAGTCTTGTGGATCTTTGATCGTTGGAGGCAGCACATGGTAAGTATAATGATATGGGCCTGAGAGGAACTGGGAAGGGCCAGACACAAAGGGTAAACATGCTTGAGAAGGTGCAGTTGAGGCAAAGGGCTCTGGAGTGATGGTCTGCGGCACGTCTCTATTACCTGCCCATTCAGATGATCCAATTCTTTAATAATAAGAACTAGCCTGTATTTATTGAGTGTGCTCTAAATGGCAGATAACATGTCAGGTTTTATGTATACATTGACTCAAATGCAACAATCCTGTGAACTATTATTACTAGTTTACAGACCAAGGCAGCTCACTTCAGGCCTAAGAGATGAAATTAAGATGATGGGGGAAGGTCAACTCTGACATTTCTCAAAATTCTGACATTTTGTGACCCGGCTCTTTTCCATTTCCCTGCTCTCTTTCTACCAAAGCGTTAAAATCTGACTGGGAGTTTATCAACCCAGCAACAAAAATAAGAAAGAGCAGATATGGAACTACTCATTGACTGTGCCCTACCCTGGATTCAATGCACAACCTCTGGAAAATGACCTGATGATCATAAAACCGTCCAAGGCAGCTGCGCTCAACACCCGCGTGGGAACTATGGCCATAGTGCTGGAACCCTTAGTGTTCAATGATTCCTGCTTTATCCCCACCTGGACCTGGAATCAATACGAAAACCGTAAGTCTTTGATTCTGCGTTCTTCAACCAAGGAGGTTTGGAGCTGGGGAAAATGTGGAGGGATGTACTTGAATCAAATAGCTGCTATGAGAAAATGTTCTTGAGCTTAGAAGATTACAGCCAGGAGACTGGAGGACAAACCATGAAATTTAGAGACTGATAGAGGGGCCGCCAATCCAACACCAGCAAATGAGGAGGCAGTAGTTGTTATACTGCTAGAACATTCCAAACCAGGGTCCAGGGAGCTGAATTCCTATGAAGGCGGGGAAGCTAGGGGCCTTCACACTAAAGACATCATCAAGGCATCCTGTGGGAAGGTGGCTTGCTGTTGTGTTGATAGCTATTGAATGTCCACCAAGTAATTAATCCAACAGTGGTGGGAAAAACCAAACACAACCTGTGGTATGCTGAGGCTACAGAGGACACTCCCACCCCCCACTACAGACAACCCAGCCTCTGCTGGTGGTGATTCATTCTAGTGGACCCTGAGAGAGAAGAGGTGGTTAAAGGAGCCACCTCTCCTGCCACCAGAGCTGATGACAGCAGACACTGCTACTTTCAGAGCTACCGCTTTATGACGTAGAGGGGACATGGGGGGTTGCTAGGGGAGTTGATTATGGCATACTGTTAGTGTCTCTCTGGCCTGACATGCCTCTGGGAAAAATTGCCATGGCCCATGTTGTGGGTACACAGCCCTCTACACTCAGGTCTGACTGGTATGAGCAGAGAAGATCTGGTCTCTGTAGGAGCACATCTTATCAAGGGCATTTTATCAAGAAAGTTGCTTTCTTGGGCATTTGTTGTTCCCCAATGGCCTTTATTTCATGTGGCTGCTATTAACCCATTGTGCTCTCTTTAGGTATAGTCAAATGACGATGGGACCACACCACTCAATATCTGAAATGAAATGAAAATGCTAAATGTATTGCTTATAGTAAAGGAGAGCAATACTGAGTGGACACCATCTCACCAGAAGAGTGCTGGTCCTATATGGGGTTTGTGGGAACCTTTTTGTACAGAGACCGGTGGGTTTTCAGAGGCATAAACAGGTTGACATCATCTGTAGGGGTGTGTGGCTGCTCTGGTGAGATTGTTGATTGCTTGGCACTAGAGGAGGGTCTGATTGGCTGGCTTTAAAAAGTGACACTGATTGGTTGGCCTGCTAAAGCTGTGTTTGCTGAGCAAATCACCATGCATATTAATCAGGTTTAAACCCTGCACTTGTAGCCACAGAACAATTTGTTCTATAAAAACAAATCAGAAATGGAACCTTTTAAAATCAGTCTGTTTTGTAAATGCAGATATTAAAAAGTGGTAACTTGTAAATTCTCAGTATTTAGCAACTTCATTTTCAGTGTAGAAGCAATGCTCCTGGGAATATATTTTCTGAACAAATCAAAGCTTTATGATTTTCATCCTTGACTTCATCTTATTCAAAGCAATTGCATCATATTTGATGAAAAATTATTACATACCATTTGAAAACAAAATAAAACTACAAAGGCTTAATTATATAAGTCTGCATGTTAGAATCATAGTGACAGACTATATAATTCTATAAAAGCTCTCTGGTGCAAAGCTCCTAATATTTGTTAGGAATTCATTATTTCAAGTGACTAAATTACTTTCACCTAGCCTGTTCTATGTACTTCAGTTCAATTCCCCTAAAAACTTAAAACTGAACAAAACTCCTCTCTTTCTTTTCTGACCGGACACTTTCTAGTCTAGTTTGCTTTGTGGCATTAGACTGGATGTACTCTATCGGACGAATCCTGCTCTACAAGTTAACACCAGGCTTAGCCCGAACAATCTCACATCGGTGGTTTGTTTCTTTCCTCCTGACAAATCTCCACCAGAGAATAAAATTATATAAGACCTTGGTTAGAATCCTTGCATCCTGAACTTAACAGCGAGTAATAATTGTTATGATGGAGATGAGCAGCATGACTTCTTAGGGGAAAACGTATATTTATACATATACACACACGTAAATAAGCCATTTATAAATAATCTATTTCATTGACAAAGTCATTAGTGACACATTAAAAATAGTTTTCCCCCTTTGTGATTGAATGTGAAGAAGATGAAGTAGGTGTCAAAGGTTTCTCGGGGACAAAGGCTTTGTGTCTGTCTGTTCTCATGGTCATTCACAGTCTTCTCTGGTTGTCAAAGTCTTCTAAATTATGCACAGAGAGAGAGTTACAGATCTGATCTGATGTGAGGAGCACTTAACGGTCTCAAGCTAGCACTCGACACGGAGATGCTGAAGGAGGAACCCTGAGGACGGAATGTCTGCTGCCTGCAATGAGCGGTCTCAGGGATTAATGTGTTTACAGAATCGGGGCTGGTCGCCCGAGTGTGTGTGATAAGGAAGGTAAGGCTGGACTTCAAATGGCATCTCTTTCCCACAGTAAGCGACCCTGACATCCTGACTCGGATAAACCAACATTCTCTTCCCTTCAGTGACTGCCAGAATATGCTAACCCAAAGAATGACAGTAGTAAACATCATGTGTGTGGGACAACCTTTCAACAGCTTCTCTGCGATTAAGGTATCTTTCCTTTCCGCAGAAAGAATGACAACAAGGGGTCCATGGGGAGGAAGGTGATTGATTGAAATCAATGGTACTCATCCAAAAGGCCTGGAGTCCCACTCTGCTGCCCCCTTAGTCTCTGGGATTGTCATTAATTCCCTTTTCCCCCTTTTTGACGGGGAGAGATTCAGGGCAGAACCATTTGTTCTTTCTCCTCCTGCTGTACTCAGGTTGGGCTCAAGCTCAAACCAAGAGAGGTAAGACCTCTGAGGTTGGGAAGAGAGGGTTGTCACCTCTCTAGAGAAATGAGTTCAGCCCCTGAAATGCCTCGCACTCTAATGCACCACTTCTTGGGATTTATTCCTGCTCCACGAAGACAAAGCAACACTGACCTCCTATCCCTTCTCTCTGGCAAGAGGTTTCTGCTACTCCAGCCATCTGCGGTGGGAGGTTGCATGGAATCTTGTCCTGGGCCAAACGAAGTGTCACCTTGGAAGGTGAAGGGTTCTTCACAGACGTTCATTACTATGCAAGATGGATTATGAAAGTCATTAATACCTACTGAGGCTCCCCTGTTCCTCCAGCCCCTTAGTGCAATACCTTCATGGTTTCTATACTGGATCCACAACTCTCTTATTCTTTCTTGTCCTTCAACACAGTCCAGGTAGAAAACATTCAATTACAAAAATGATACTAAGAAGTCATGCTATGACCCCTGACCTCGTTGTCACATAAACTGTGGGCATGATGAGAATTTCACAACATCCCATCACCATTTGTTCATTCATTTGAAAATTACTTAGTAGGCACTGTATGTGCTAGGGATACACGAGGGATATGATATAGGTTTTGCCATTTAATTAGCCAATTATAATCCCTTGTGACAATTGTTATGATGAAGATAAATAGTAAGTCCCATGAGAGAACAGAAAAAACATCCTGGGTGCCAGAGTCAGGACGTGTATTCACCAGAGTGAATTAGGGGAGAATATAGTAAAATGGAGGATATAGTTAAGAAAGGGTCAGAAAAGCACAAAAAAGGTGTGTTCTGGAAAATACATATAAATAAGTAATACTGTAGGATAGAAAATAAATAGTCTTCAGAGGAGGAAAGAGAATGTGATAAAATATTATATTTATGGGTGAGCAAAAGTTAAATAGCAAAGGGCCTGGCCTGTTCAGTAAAGGAATTTAGGTTTTTGTTTTGTAGGCATCAGAGGTGGTATCATTAAAGCCTCCACGGTAGAAAGAACATCACCAAATTTCTGAGTTGGGGGATACTATGGTGGAAGAGTCTATACACTTTCGATGAATGGACTGGACTGTGAGAAGACAAGAAAGGCAAGGGTCTGGGCTAACACCCACGTTTCTGACTTGGGCAATGGGTGGATGGTGGTTCTGAATGACACCATGAAGAGAACAAATGTTTTCAGGTGTAAAGGATCAGGAGCATGGTCGTGAATTAGGAGGGGTGGAGTGTGTTATGTCTGAGGTCCTTGAAAGAATAGAGGTCATCATTTCTAGAAGATGGTTGGAGACAAAGATCTGGATTCCTGAAGATGTGTGGGCAGTCACACCTGGTGGCCTATGCTCCTGGGCAGTAGCCACAGACCTCAGCAGAACTCTGCCTGACTGGGAAGAGCTCTGATGGACACAGTCCTCACACTGGCATATAGTGGGGAGATGTACAGCATCTCAGAGCCATTGACCAAGTCATCAAATAGTAAAGAATTGAGAGGACCCTCCTGTGACCCAGAAATAGGGGTTCACAGTGATATGTGAGAGGCCACGGAGTTACATGTAGGGGAGGGGAAATGTGACATGGGGTCATCTGCTAAAAAGGGAAAGAGCAACAGAGAGGGTCAGTGAGATGAGGAAAGAAAATCATGCGGCAGGAGAAAGAGCCTCTTCAAAGAGCCAGAGGTTTGGAATTCCATCCCATGAGGTGGGTGGTGAATCCGTGTGTCTGCAGCGTTCTCAGAGGTGGGTTGGTTCTTGGACATTGATGAACTCTGAGCCAGGATGCTGTTTCTCCCCACCAAAGAAAAAAAAGACAGAAAAAAACTGGGTTGTCCTGGCATGTTCACAAAAGTCATTTTCTCAAATAAGGACACTAAGGCTATAGCAGAGGAAAGCTGAATTAAATCTTTAGGTTTAAAATTTAATACTAACATTTACTTGAAAATGAACTCAAGTAGCCCCCAAAACTTTGTAAGCACTCACAGGTGGCAGTTTCTCTTTGTTCTCCCTGTTTGCTGAGCCCCAGGGTCAGAGATAAAAGCAGAAAGTGGATTTTGTAGAACCCCCGCCATCCTGGTCCAGAGTACTGAGGAAGAACCAATAAGAGAACAAAAGTCAACCGAATCAGTGCGAGAATGTCTGCTTAGGGCCTTGCCAGTTGCCTCTTTGTGTGTGTGTGAGCACCGCAGCCTCCCTCCCACAAGTTCCCCTTTAAAAGCCCTAACTGCTTGTGCTGCAGGGGAACAGTGGCTCTTTAAGGCATGAGCCTGCCACTCCCTCATTTGCTGGCAAATTAATAAATTATTCCTTTCTTGTCCTTGAAACCTGTCATTGTGTTTTGTGCTTTTCTTGTACTCTGTGGTCCGTCCAAACCGCAAGCCCCTGTATTTTCTGTCTTCTCTAGCAGCATTGTACCTAGTTTCTCCCTGTCTCTTGCCTCTGATTCACCGCCGAATGCTCACTTTTTTGAACCACATCTATATTTATCACAGATGTTAAATGAAATGTTCATCTGGTCATTTCTTGCAACTTTTAAATTAAATCTTCAACACTTAATGACAATCCTGTATTTACCAAGTCAATTGTCCTTATAATTCTCCCCAATGGTTCCTTTAAACATTGTCCTTTCCTCCAACTTTCAGCTCTCCCCTCTAGCAGGTGACCTCTGGTTTGGGAGTAGAGGAAGGAAGAAGCCATCAAAAGATACTTCATTCAACTTCCCACCACTGGACTCTGCCAGCACCCTTAGTTTCTTCCTGCTCATTTTTCCCATCCTTCCCAGAAGTGAGCCTATTACCCACAGCTTCTATCTCCACCTGTGATATGGATCTCATCCCCTCTGACCACCTTCTGGACTTGCTTTATTGACTATCTCAACTTCTCCTACTTATTGGCTTCTTCCTGCCACCATTTAAGCAAGATAAAGCCTCTCCCACTTGAAATACAGAGCCCAAGGCTGTGCTCCCTGAATCTCCCCTCTATCTTCCTTGCAGGCAGCTCTTAGTTGGCAGTTCCTGAAAGGTCTGTTCTGTCGGATTTGTCTATCTTCCTGCCCTTTTGCATGTCCTCTGCTCTCTTTTGAGTCCTTGTTCATCTTCCCAGAGAATTCAGTCTTATTACCTCCATCTCCCTTATTAGTCTTTATGATCTCTGCGGGTAAGATTCTCATCTCGCTTCCATGAAATCATTAATATCTAATAAAGTACCAGCACACAGTATATATTTGTACTATTTTCTATTGCTGCATAGCAACATTTCCACAAATTGAACAGCTTAAAACAGCATGTGTTATCCCCCAGTTTTCTGTGAGTCAAGAGTCCAGGCATGGCTTATACCTGGGTCCTTTCCTTGGGGTCTACGAAGGCTTCTGGGGAGGAATTTGCTTTTAAGCTTATACAGGTTGTTGGCAGAATTCACTGCCTGGTGGTCGCCTGACACAGGACCCTCACTTCCTGCTGGCTGTCAGCTGAAAGCTGTGCTCAGGTCCTGGAGGATGTCCTCCGTGCAGATGGGGCCACCCATACCTCGTTCTTTGCCACTTGGGCTTACTTACCACGGCGGTGTACCTCACTGGGCCAGCAGGAAGAATCTCTCTTGCGCGTGTTGGCAAGATGGAGATGTTCATGTCATATGTTAACATAATCATGAGAATAACATCGTATCACTTGTTTGCCATATTGTCTTAGTTAGAAGTAAGTCACAGGCCCACACCCAAGGAAGGGGCAGCAACTGGGGACCATGCAGGGCAAGGACATGGGGCTTTGGGTCTGTCCTCCACAAGATTCAATACAGTTTGTCAGATAATGATTTATTGGCTTTTTTTATCTCCTAGACAATAAAGACTTATTATGCACAGACAATAAAGTCTTATATATGCCAGACTTATATAACAAGGCATTTTAGTATTTAATTCCTGCTCTTCTCTCCACTAGCTCCTAACACTCTCCTGTGACACTTGGTTGTAGCCCCACAAACACACCATGTTGTTTCTTATATTCATGCCTTTCCTTTTTTTTTTTAATTATTTTTTTCTCTTCATTTTTTTTATTCCAGAGAAGCTGTTTTTCCTTCTCTAAGACCCAGGAAAAGTGTACCTTCTGGGTCCTCCTTCCTCATAGTGTAGACTGCAGTCATATCTAACTCTGTGCTCTAAGGCACACACCTCAATTTTTAAAAATTTTCTTCCACTTAACTATTTTACTATAAAGATTTTCTTCTACTTTCCATTTTACCATGAAAATTTTCAAACATACAACAAAGCTGAAAGAATTTTACAGCGTAAGCCCATATACCCACCACCTGGATTCTACCATTGAGTAAAGTATTTTTCAACTAACATCTTGTATTGATGTGATGCATTTGGTACAATGAAGAACCCATGTTTGATGCAGTATTATTAACTGAAGCCAGTAGTTTATATTTAGGGTTTTCTCTTTATGCTGTACAGTTTTTACAAATGTATGTCAGTATCCACAATTAGTGTTAATACAGAATAATTCCACTGCCCTAAAAATGCCCTGTGCTCCATCATGCCCCTCAAATTCTGACCTTTCTACTGTCTCCATAGTTTGCCTTTTCCAAAATGTCATAAATTGGAATCACATAATATACAATATTTTTAGGCTGGCTCCTGTCACTTAGTAACATGCATTTTAGTTTCTTCCATGTCTCTCATCACTTGATAGCTCATTTTTTAAAACCACAGAATATTCCATTGTATGGATGCACCACACTTCATTTATCCATTCACTTGTTTAAGGATATCTTTGTTGCTTGCTTCCAAGGTTTGGAAATTATGAATAAAGCTGCTATAAACATTCATGTGTAAGTTTTTTGTGGACATTGTTTTCAGTTCATTTGGTTCATATCTAGGAGTACAATTGCTGCTTCATATGGTAAGATTATGTTTGGCTCTGTAAGAAGCCCCCCAGAGTGGCTGTACCATTTCACATTCTCACCAGCAACAAATGAGGGTTCTTGTTGTTCTGCACCCTTGCCAACACTTGGCGTTCTCAGTGTTTTGGATTATAGTCACCCTACTCCTGTGAAGTGGTGTCTCATCGCTGTTTTAATTTATAATTCCCCAATGGCAGGTTGGGGATCTTCTCATATGCAATTTGCCATTCATAAAGCTTTGTTTCTGTGGACTGAATTGTGTCCTCCCCAAATTCATACACTAAAGCCCTAAAGCCCAGTGGGACTGCATTTGGAGATGGGACCTGTAAAGAAGTAATTCAGTTGAAATGAGGCACTGACCTGATAGGATTAGGGTCTTTGATAAAGACCAGATAGCTGTCTCTTTGTCTCTGTACACATATGCAGAGAACACAATGAGAAGGCTGCTGTCTGCAAGCCAGGAAGAGGGCTCTCACCAGAAACCGAATTTACAGCACCTCAGTCCTGGACGCCTAGTCTCCAGCACTTGGAGACAACACACGTCCGTGGCTGAAGCCCCTTGTCTGCAGTGTTTTGTTTTGGCAGCCAGAGCAGACTAACACATTTGGAAAAGGGCCTTTTCAGATTTTTGGCCCACTTTTAGATTGGGTTATTTATTTTTTAATTGTTGAGTTTCGATTGTTAAGATTCCTTATGTATTTTGGATGAAAATGGTTTAACAGATTTGTGTTTTGCAAATACTTCCACCTAGACAGTATTAGAGCTAGATTTTTAGCTCTGAATACTTTGCAACTGCCTGTTTAGGTATCTGTCATTCCCACTAGTCCATAAACTCACTGAAGGCAGCAAGAGTGTCTTCATATTTAGGTACCCTCCCCTGAAAACACACGGCATCACCCAAAGCAGGCATTTAATACAAATTATTGGCTGGGTAGTTGAATGAATAAATGGATGAGTAGTAACATGAAAGAAAGGGCTGATGTCTCTCAGGGAGGAGGTTAGCAACAGGCAGAGGGGTGGCTCAGCACCAGAGGACTGGGTTATGGCCGCTGGGATAAATGCCAGTGTCACCCAAACAGGAGTGACATCACAGAGATGGGAGGGGTCAGCAACCCGCATGTAGTTCAGAGAGAAGCATGGTTTCAGAGCTTGACAAAGGGGGCGCCAGAGAAGAGGCAGTCGTGGAAGCACTGTGAGCCTCTCTCAGATTAGGTACCTCCTTCCTGAGACCCCAAGATTCCATATTCGTTCTCTGCTGTGTCAGGGAGCGAGTCACCTGATGTCTGTTCTTGTCTCTCAGATGTCTGCTACCACCACCTCCTGTGACTGACAGAAGCCACTCCTGGAGCTGAATCCTGCCGCTGAAAGCATTCAGATGACAATTTTTTCCAACCCTAGAACCCTTCCTACTTTATCTTGCTTAGACCTTTTCCCTTTCTCCTCTCCATACTTTCCAGAGACCCTGAGCTGAACTTCATCCTTTGAAAAGGCTTTGACGTCATTATGAAATTTGTCTTCTTCTGGGTGCTCTTAAACCTGCCTGGTGAGTGTCTGCACATTTTTCCTTACCTTTCAAAGAGAAATCCTGGGTGAAATCATGAAAGATGGATAAAGACAGGAGGCATTGGTCCCGACTACAAGTACAGGACTGAGTGTCTATCCCTCACTACTGCCACCAGCCTCACCAGGTTCCCTCCTGGGACGCTGCCTGCCTGCCTCACCTCAGGCAGACTGCTTGTATGGTCTCTGGGGAGACATGGATATTGAGACCCCAATACTAGGCCCAGTCCTAGGAAAGACTGTGACCTGCCTCTGGGCCTGTCCAGAACAGGATTGATGCTGGAGCGAGAGAATAAGAAATGGAGGCAGGATCCAATTGATGCACACAGCAGAGCATTCAAGGGTTTTAGTCTTGTCTGGGCATAGGTCCAGTTACTCAGGTAAAAACCTTGGAGGTATTCATAAATCCTCTTTCTTTCACACCCCACACTCAATTTGTTTGGAAAATTGTGTTGTCTCTATCTTCTAAACGTATCCCAAATCCAGTTACATCTCACCACCGCCACTCACTATGGTTCAACCACCATCCCTTGCCTGGATTATCAAGTTATTCTCCCAACAGGCCTCTCTGCTTTCTTTCCTTCATGCAATGCTTCTCCATAAAATGTCATCATTCCTTTACACAAAACCCTCATGTGGTTGCACATTCACTCAGAAGACAAGTCATGTCCTTATAACACTTTACAAAACTCTGCATAGCTCCAGCGACCGCTTGCTTTCCTACTCTTCTCCCTGTCACCCACCACACCAGCCACATTGGCCCCTGGGATGTTCCTTAAACAGGCCTGAGGACTCTTGCTCCAGCTGTTTCCTCTGCCTGCAATCCCATTCCCTGATATCTGATTATCTAACTCCCCCATCTTCATTTCATTGTTCACCTCTCACATTGCCCATAATGTCTACCGAACTACTGATGTAACACTGCACAATGCCCTCACCACACACACATACCCAGTACTACCTTTCCTGCTTTCCCTGTTCTACAATTTTTCCATAGCACTAATCATGATCTAATGTACTGTATCACTTACTTATTAATTGTATTCATTATTATTACTTAATGTCTCCATTCATTAGAATGATGGAAAGTAGGGATATTTCTCTATTTTGTTCACTGGATAGCCCAAGCACCAAAAACAGAGCCTAGGACACACTAGGTGCTCAACATTTGTTGAATGAATGATTTCCCTCCTCAGATTCTGTTAGCATTTGGTCTCTTCTTTAAATAGCATTTATATCATTCTGTCTTGCGTTGTTGAAAGTGATAAGACTGATCAAAGCATTCTAAAAATGATAAAAATAGCAAGTTCTCCATGAGTTGATTGAACATATGTCCAGTGAATTGTGGAAGGTATTTAAGAAAGCTTGTATTTTGATCTGAAGAATAAAACTAAAAGAGAAAAAACCTTTTATCTTTTGAATAGATATGGTTCTGTTATGTTCTTCATATTTTACAACAAAGTAAGCCAGTTTACAAATTCAGTTCACAGATAAAGGCACTGGGGAAAAGGGTAGGGGGAACCTGAGGGTCATACGTGGTTTTCCTTTGCTTTTTCTAGCGGTCACTAAAAAAAAAAATCTCAGAATTTCCTGTCTGTATCACCCTTTCCGGTTGCTTTGGCCTTTGACCCAGATTACACAAATGACATCACTTCCCCCTACCTGGTCTTCTTGAAATCAGATTACTTGCCCTGCGTTGGAGTTCTGATCCACCCCCTTTGGGTAATCACAGCTGCTCACTGCAACTTACTGTGAGTAATAAGCCCCCACGCCACCCTACACTTGGGGTGCTCAGGCTGGGCGCAGACCCAGACCCCTGCCCAGCTCCACTGCCCAATTAAATGGGGTTAGGAAGGCCTGCTGGGGATGTTTTGGAGAGAAAAATGTCTGTGGGGAAGAGCAGATGAAGGCCCCTAACAGTAGATAAGATGTCTCTGGGAAGTCCTCTCACGAACAGCCACATTGTTCCAGGAAGCTGCAGGTGATACTGGGGGTCACAAACCCGTCAAACAGCAATGAAAATGATGTACAAGTGGTTGGCTATGAGAAGATATTTCATCATCCACACTTCTCAATCAATTCTATTGAACATGATCTCATGTTAATCAAGCTGAAAAGAAATGCTCAACTCAACGACCATGTGCACCTGGTCAACCTGCCCAAAGACCCTGTCCTTGAACAAACCATGTGCACAGTCTCCACCTGGGCCTACAACACCTGTGATGTCTGTGAGTGACTTCAAGACAATATTCTTCTTCTCCAGGCACCCTTCCAGCTTTTCTCTCCCACTGTCTCTTTCTGTCATCTTTGCTTTCATACTTGAAGTGCGACAGCAGGCCACCCTGCCTTTGGAGCGCCAATCTCCTTACTTAAAATGCAGCACAAACTTTATCAATGCTTTCAAACTATTCTGAACAATAAAGAAACGTAAAGCCTTGAAATATCACAAAATAACATTAATGTATTAAATATAAGATAAACACATAATATTGTGCTCTATCAGGCAGGACTTCCTTATGCAGGATTGTGATACAGATTAATAACAGTTTAAGAAAAATAGTTTGAAACATTTTAACTGTTAACATTCTGAACATTTACCCATTTCTTCAGACAATTGGAAAACAGTTATTTTTATCAGAGGGAGTCTTTTGTACATAATTTGAAACCACTGAACTACATGTTCTGCCAAAGCTTTCTATGTTACATGTGTCAGATTCCATGAAAAACCTTTAAGTTAAGACAGCTTTCTCTTTTCTAAGTTCTGTACCTCTCTGCCCACTATCCCATTCCAAAATTGTCATGCAAATTCAAATCAACTCCCTGCTCCCATTGTTCAAGACAGTAGTAAGCTGGACTAGTGGAGGTTGACTAACTGTAAGAAAAATAGAAGTATGATATATACAGTCCCTTCAGAAGAATTATTAATACAGTTTTAATGAGTAAGTTTGAGATTATTTTATGTACATCATACACTAGAAACCACAGTATGGAAAGGAGATTCATCTTAAGCAAGCCTGTCAGATTACATTCATCCATCCACCTGTACTTTCTTTTAATGGCAACCAAGAGGTGGCTCTACACGTATCCTAAAATGCTGTCATTACTCCAACTTTTTTTTTAATAATTTATTTTGGTATCATTAATCTACAATTACATGTGCAATATTATGGTTATTAAAGTACCCCTGCATCAGGTCCCCCCCCACCAACCCCATTACAGTCACTGTCCATCAACGTAGTGAGATGCTATAGAATCACTACTTGTCTTCTCTGAGTTGTACAGCCCTCCCCAAGCCCCCCCTACCTTACATCTGCTAATCGTCAGGCCCCTTTTACCCTCTTATCCCTCCCTTCCCACCCTTCTTCCCCAGTCCCTTTCCCTTTGGTAACTATTAGTCCTTTCTTGGGTTCTGTGAGTCTGCTGCTGTTTTGTTCCTTCCGTTTTTTTCTTTGTTCTTATATTCCACATATGAGTGAAATCATTTGATACTTGTCTTTTTCGGCTTGGCTTATTTCACTGAGCATAATACCCTCGAGCTCCATCCATGTTGTTGCAAATGGTAGGATTTGTTTTCTCTTATGGCTGAATAATATTCCATTGTGTATATGTACCTCTTCTTCTTTATCCATTCATCTACTGATGGACACTTAGGTTGCTTCCATTTCTTGACTATTGTAAATAGTGCTGTGATAAACATAGGGGTACATATGTCTTTTTCAAACTGCACTGCTGCAGTCTTAGGATAATTCCTAGGAGTGGAATTCCTGAGTCAAATGTTAGTTCTATTTTGAGTTTTTTGAGGAACCTCCATACTGCTTTCCACAATGGTTGAACTAATTTGCATTCCCACCAGGAGTGAGGGAGGGTTCCCTTTTCTCCACATCCTCGCCAACATTTGTTGTTGTTTGAGTTTTGGATGTTTAACCTGCATTTCTATGATGCTTAGCTACGTGGAGCATCTTTTCATGTGCCTGTTGGCCATCTGAATTTCCTCTTTAGAGAAGTGTCTTTCATGTCGTCTGCCCATTTCTTAATTGGACTACTTGCTTTTGGTTTGTTAAGGTGCGTGAGTTCTTTATATATTTTGGATGTCAACCCCTTATCAGATATGTCATTTATGAATATATTCTCCCATACTGTAGGATGTTTTTTTTTTCTACTGATGGTGTCCTTTGCTGTACAGAAGCTTTCAGCTTGATATAGTCCCATTTGTTCATTTTTGCTTTTGTGTCCCTTGCCCGGGGAGATATGTTCATGAAGAAGTCGCTCATGTTTCTGTCCAAGAGATTTTTGCCTATGTTTTCTTCTAAGAGCTTTATGGTTTCATGACTTACATTCAGATCTTTGATCTACCTTGAGTTTACCTTTGTGTATGGGGCTAGACAGTAGTCCAGTTTCATTCTCTTACATGTAGCTGTCCAGTTTTTCCAACACCAGCTGCTGAAGAGGCTGTCATCTCCCCATTGTATACCCAAGGCTCCTTTATCAAATATTAATTGACTGTATATGTTTGGGTTAATGTTTGGATTTTCTATTCTGTTCCACTGGTCTGTGGGTCTGTTTTTGGGCCAATACCATATTGTCTTGATTACTGTGGCTTTGTAGTAGAGCTTGAAGTCAGGGAGCATAATTACCCCTGCTTTATTCCTCCTTCTCAGGATTGCTTTGGCTATTTGGGGTCTTTTCTGGTTCCATATGAATTTTAGAATTATTTGTTCCAGTTCATTGAAGAAAGCTGTTGGTAGTTTGATAGGGATTGCATTGAATCTGTAGATTGCTTTAGGTAGTATAGCCATTTTGACAATATTTATTCTTCCTAGCCAAGAGCATGGGATGCGTTTCCATTTGTTAGTGTCCTCTTTAATTTCTCTTAGGAGTGTCTTGTAGTTTTCAGAGTACAGGTCTTTCACTTCCTTCATTAGGTTTATTCCTAGGTATTTTATTCTTTTAGATGCAATTGTGAATGGAATTGTTTTTCTGATTTCTCTTTCTGTTAGTTAATTGTTAGTATATAGGAAAGCAACAGATTTCTTTGTGTTAATTTTGTATCCTGCAACTTTGCTGAATTCAGATATTAGTTCTAGTAGTTTTGGAGTGGAGTCTTTAGGGTTTTTTATGTACAATATCATGTCATCTGCAAATAGGGACAATTTGACTTCTTCTTTACCAATCTGGATGCCTTGTATGTCTTTGTTTTGTCTGATTGCTGTGGCTCGGACCTTCAGTACTATGTTGAATAACAGTGGAGAGAGTGGGCATCCCTGTCTTGTTCCCAATCTTAGATGAAAAGCTTTCAGCTTCTCGCTGTTAAGTGTGATGTTAGCTGTGGGTTTGTCATATATGGCCTTTATTATGTTGAGGTGCTTGCCGTCTATACCCATTTTATTGAGAGTTTTAATCATGAATGGATGCTGAATTTTGTCAAATGCGTTTTCAGCATCTATGGAGATGATCATATGGTTTTTGTTCTTTTTTCGTTGATGTGGTGGATGATGTTGATGGATTTTCTAATGTTGTACCATCCTTGCATCCCTGGGATGAATCCCACTTGATCATGGTGTATGATCCTCTTGATGTATTTTTGAATTCGGTTTGCTAATATTTTCGTGAGTATTTTTACATCTACATTCATCAGGGATATTGGTCTGTAATTTTCTTTTTTGGTGAGGTCATTGCCCGGTGTTGGTATTAGAGTGATGTTGGCTTCATAGAAAGAGTTTGGAAGTATTCCCTCCTCTTCTATTTTTTGGAAAACTTTAAGGAGCATGGGTGTTATTTCTTCTCTATATGTCTGGTAGAATTCAGAGGTGAATCCATCTGGTCTGGGGGTTTTGTTCTTGGGTAGTTTTTTGATTACCGATTCAATTTCTTTGCTGGTGATTAGTCTGTTTAGTTTTTCTGTTTCTTGCTTGGTCAGTCTGGGAAGGTTGTATTTTTCTAAGAAGTTGTCCATTTCTTCTAGGTTTTCCAGCTTGTTAGCATATAGATTCTCATAATATTCTCTTATAATTCTTTGTATTTCTGTGGGGTCTGTCGTTATTTTTCCTTTCTCATTTCTGATTCTGTTTGTGTAGATTCTCTTTTTCTCCTAATGAGTCTGGCTAGGGGTTTATCTATTTTGTTTATTTTTTCAAAGAACCAGCTCTTGGTTTCATTGATTTTTTCTATTGTTTTATTCTTCTCAATTGTATTTATTTCTTCTCTGATCTTTATTATGTCCCTCTTTCTGGTGACTTTGGGCCTCATTTGTTCTTCTTTTTCCAATTTCAGTAATTGTGTCTTTAGACTGTTATTTGGGAATGCTCTTCCTTCTTTAAATAGGCCTGGATTGCAATATACTTTCCTCTTAGAACTGCCTTTGCTATGTCCCACAGAAGTTGTGGCTTTGTGTTGTTGTTGTCATTAGTCTCCATATATTCTTTGATTTCTGTTTTGATTTGATCGTTAACCCATTGATTAATTAGGAGAATGTTATTAAGTCTGCATGTATTTGTGAGCCTTTTTAATTTATTTCTAAAATTTATTTCTAGTTTTATACCTTTGTGATCTGAGAAATTGGTTGGTAGGATTTCAATATTTTTGAATTTACTGAGGTTCTTTTTGTAGCCTAATATGTTGTCTATTCTGAAAAATATTCCATGTGCACTTGAGAAGAATGTGTATCCTGCTGCTTTTGGGTGCAGAGTTCTGTAGATGTCTGTTAGGTCCATCTGTTCTAGAGTGTGGTTCAGTGACTCTGTGTCTTTGCTTATTCTGTCTGGTTGATCTGTCCTTTGCAGTGAGTGGTGTGTTGAAGTCTTATAAAATGAAGGCATTGCTGTCTATTTCCTCCTTTAATTCTGTTAGTATTTGTTTCACATATGCTGGCGCTCCTGCGTTGGGTGCATATATATTTATAATGGTTATATCCTCTTGTTGGACCGACCCCTTTATCATTATGTAATATCCTTCTTTATCTCTTGCTACTTTCTTTGTTTTTAAGTCTATTTTCTCGGATACAAGTACTGCAACACCTGCTTTTTTCTCTTTGTTGTTTGCATGAAATATATTTTTCCATCCCTTCACTTTTAGTCTGTGTATATCTTTGGGTTTGAGGTGAGTCTCTTGTAAGCAGCATATAGATGGGTCTTGCTTTTTTATCCACTCTTTTACTCCGTGTCTTTTAATTGGTGCATCAGTCCATTTACATTTAGGGTGATTATCGATAAATATGTACTTATTGCCATTGCTGGCTTAGATTCGTGGTTACCAAAGGTTCAAGGGTTGCTTCTTTACTATCTAACAATCTAACTTAACTTTCTAGTTAAGTTATTGTAAACACCGTCTGATGTTTCATTATTTCTTTCCCTTCTTATTCTTCCTCCTCCATTCTTTATATACTAGGTGTTTTATTCTTTGCCTTTAGTTAGTATTTGGATGGGTTGCTTTCTTTGCTATGATTTCATTTTCTCTGGTGACATCTTTGTAGCCTTAGGGGTCCTTTCCTCTAGAGAAGTCCGTTTAAGATATCCTGTAGTGGTGGTTTATGAGAGGCAAACTCTCTCAACTTTCGTTTGTCTGGAAATGGTTTAATCCCTCTGTCATATTTAAATGATAATCATGCTGGATACAATATTCTTGGTTTGAGGCCCTCTTTTTCATTATATTAAATACATCATGCCATTCTCTTCTGGCCTGTAAGGTTTCTGTTGAGAAGTCTGATGATAGTCTGATGGATTTTCCTTTGTAGATGATCTTTTTTCTCTCTCTAGCTGCCTTTAATACTCTGTCTTTATCTTTGATCTTTGCCATCTTAATTATTATGTGTCTTGGTGTTGTCTTCCTTGGGTCCCTTTGTTGGGAGATCTGTGGGCTTCCGTGGACTGTGAGACAATTTTCTTCCCCAGCGTGGGAAAGTTTTCAGCAATTATGTCTTCAAAGACACTTTCTATCCCCTTTTCTCTCTCTTCTTCCTCTGGTACTCCTATAATGTGAATATTGTTCCATTTGGATTGGTCACACAGTTCTCTTAATATTCCTTCATTCCTAGAGATCCTTTTATCTCTCTCTGCCTCAGCTTCTCTGTATTCCTGTTCTCTGATTTCTATTCCATTAACAATCTCTTGCATCTGATCCAGTCTGCTGTTAAGCCCGTCGGTGGCTTGTCTGATTTCTGCATAGTCTTTCCTTACTTCCCTCACTTCCTCCCTCAGTTTTTGCACATTTCTCTGTAGATCCATCAGCATGGTTATGACTTTTATTCTGAATTCTTTTTCAGGAAGATTGCGCATTTCCATCCCTTCAGGCTCCCTCTCTGGGGTTGAGTGGTTGATCTTAGTCTGTACCATATTCCTCTGTCTTTTCATAGCTATAGAAGTGGTCGCTGGTAGTTGCCATGTATGTCAGCTGGGCTCTTTATGACTTTAGAAAAAAAAAGAAAGAAAAGAAAAGAAAAAAGAAAGAAAAGGAAAAAGAAAAAACAAAACAAAACAAAACAACAACAACAACAAAAAAGGCCCACCAGGAGTAGATTCTGTGGGGATACTGTAGGTAGCGCTGTTGCTCCACTATTCCACAGCCGTGGCTGTGCCGCCCCACAGGGCCCTTTATAGCTCTGGCCAGGGTGGGAACGAATGGGAGGCTGTTGATCTCTGTGCAAAGTCTAAGTACGGCCACCCTTTCCCAGTTGCCAGCTAAGGGGTCCGAAACTCCCTAGGACTCCCAGTCTGCTGGGCTGAGTGTGCCGGTGTGATCCGGCTCCTCTGCTGGGCTCCTGTTTCTTTAAGACCCCTGAAAAAAAGTGCACGTTTTTTTTTTCCTTCCCGGGAGCCGGCTGCAAGCACCCTGGCACGTTCCCCACTCAGATCCTGCTCCCTCTGTCTCTCCAATCTCTGCTACACCAAGCAATGTGTGTCAGCGCTCCCTGCACAGATCACCAGGGCTGGTTATTTTGCATGGTGTACTTCCACTCCCTCCCAGCTCTGAATCCTCTCCTCCTGCCAGTGTGCTGGGGTGGGTGAGTGCTTGGGTCCCGCCGCGTCACGGCTCCATATCTTACCCGCCTCGTGGGGTGCTGTGTCCTCTCAGGTGTAGCTGCACGCTGTGCATTTTCCTGTGTATTCTGGTCTCTCTTTTAGGAATAGTTGTATTTGCTGTATTTTCATAGATATATATAGTTTTTGGAGGAGATTTCTGCCGCCCTACTCATGCCCCCATATTCCCGGAAGTCCTTACTCCAACTTTTCTTAACTGCTCTTTAGTAAATACCTTTAGAGTATTTTTCTTGAGTACCTCAAAAAGTAGAAATTCTTCTCCCCACCCCAACTTTAATGAAGTACGATTGACAAATAAGCATTGTATATATTTAAGATGCATAATGTCATGTTTAGATGTAAGTATACATTGTGAAGTGATAACTCCAAACATGCTAATTCCGTCACCTCA
This sequence comes from Phataginus tricuspis, assembly GCA_029783875.1. Classification (NCBI taxonomy): domain Eukaryota; kingdom Metazoa; phylum Chordata; class Mammalia; order Pholidota; family Manidae; genus Phataginus; species Phataginus tricuspis. The sequence continues at coordinate 77,705,360 of JAQQAC010008880.1, read as the reverse complement.
CATATTAACCTTTTGTGTGTGTGTGATGAGAACATTTTAGATCTACTCTCTGAGAAATTTCAAGTACACAGTACAATATTATTACCTATAGTCACCATGCTGTACACTAAACTTCCAGAACTTACTCATCTTAGAGCTAAAAGTTTGTACCCTTTGATCAACATACCCCCATAACCTCCTTTCCCCAGCCTCTGGCAACCACAGAGGCTACTGTCTCTATGAGTTCAGCTCTTTTAGATTCTACTCATAAATGAGATCATACAGTATTTGTCTTTCTGTGTCTGGCTTATTTCACTTCATGTAATGTCCTCTGGACAAGTAGAAATTTAAGAGTCAATTTGAATTTTGGAAATAGGCAAAAGTCCCTCTGGTGAGCAGTATGTTTGATTCATCTGGGCTCTGACACTTGAGTCAAAAACAGATGTGACTTATCCCCCAAATGCAGTTTACTTTGGTCTGGCTCATGAAATAGTTAAATAAGAACTTCCTAAAAAGATATTACCACAAGAAATATTGAACCATGCAATTTTTACTGGGCCAGAAAAATAAAGCAAAAGTCTTAAATGTTTTTGAGAATTTATATATTATTTTCAAGTAAAGACATTCAAATAAGCACACTCCCATTAGAAAAACAAAATCTCAAAATAAACACTTCTTCCCAAAGAAGAATCCTTGGCAAGAACACTTAGCCTATGAATGTTCCTGTTTTTCCTATTTTGCTTTACAGATTGGAAATTTTGCTATGGCTCTGCACAGTTCATAGTATTTGTGAACCATTGATATAAAGGAAATAACTTGAATTAGGAATCAAGAGACCCAGTTTTAAGTCATAGTTTTAGGGGATTAAGGAAATAACTTCGAGTGATTTTTTTTTTTAGCAGGTACTACATTTTTTTATCTGACACTGAAAAAGTAGGTTCTCTAAATTCCTTCAAACTCTAAAAATAGAAGAGATGTTGTTTAAGGGTACAAAATTGCAACTAGTAGATAAGTAATGCCTGGAGATTTAATGCACAGCATGGTGAAGATAGACAATATTGTATTACAATCATCAAACTTGCTAAGAGACTAGATAATTAGGTGACATGATAGAGGTGCTAACTATGGCTACAGTGGCAATCATATTACAAAATATACATGTATCAAATCATCATATTGTACACTTTGAATTTACACAATGTTACATGTCAGATATATTCCAATAAAAAACTTTATTTTAAAGGAGTCGGATGATTTTAAAATATGGGACAAACATGAAAACTCAAAAAAGAAAAACATCAAAATCCCATCTCAAAGGACACTCTTTAAATGTTTAAATTTCCAGATTTTTAAGTAATTTGTTTCATTTCATCACAGCAATGTCTCATATTTCCATATAACTTCCAAGAATTTAATCTCTTTTATAATGAGACAGACACATGTACCATAAGAAATAGTTACTCTGATCATTTACTGTTGTTCTAGTTGCCACAGTTCTTATTTTTTTTCAGTGTTTGATCTCTTTCTTTTTTTGCCAGAAGAAGAAACATGGTGAAAAAGACGGAAAGGAAAAGAGAAGGTTTGGTATCTAATAACTCCTAAGTTCTACTTTCTTTCCTGTAGCCAAGGAGCCTGACTCCCTGCAGAATGTGAACATCTCCGTCTTCTCCCGGACTCAGTGCCACAAAGCCTATGAAGCCTACAACATCAGTGAAAATATGCTGTGCGTGGGCATTGTGCCAGGAAGGAAGATGCCCTGTAAGGTAATACACTCTCAATGCCTTGATTTTCCCATTCAATTCCTGGGTCCTTGGCCAGAAACATAACCCAGTTTCCTTTTTCCAGCAGGAAGTTACCGCTGCCCCAGCAGTCTGCAATGGGATACTTCAAAGAATCCTGACTTTTGCAGATGGATGTGTTTTGAGAGCTGATGTTGGCATCTATACCAAAATCTTTAACTACATGTCCTGGATTGAAAATATAATCCAAAAAAACTGAGCTTTCCATGGGTGTGTGACACAGCCTGTCCTCATGTCCAGCTTCAGAAATAAATCTAAATAGACTCCTTGGATTGCAACCCTCTGTGTATGGACTATTAAGGGCAAGTGTAAGAGTTTCACCTTCATGTTTTGTATTAACTGAAATTTTAGCTGTGGGACAAACAGATGGGTTTTGCAGAAGAACACCTCTGGAGATGTTTCCCAGCTTGAAATGGTGTTAAGATTTTAACAGGTTATGTTAATATCTTATAAGGTCTATTGATTCGAGGTGATGAAGCATATGTTAAGGTCACTAAATTCCATGGATATCAGTCTACTGTCTCACCCCTATCGAGATACAGTGACTTCCTTGGTTGGAGAATACCTTCCTTTTGTGAAATACATAAGGCATTCAATTAATTCAAGGGAAGTGATGACGGCAAGGGAAAGAAACTCCAAATCTAGAATATGTTATTTTCAGTGAGGACAAATAGCCACTCCCTCCATGATGGAAGGGGCTCCCTGAACACTGCATGGCTGGTGGGTTACCTGGGGGACAGCAATCTGTACTATGCAAGGGCTGAGACTGGTCACTGACACTGGCAAACTGGGTCTTCAGCAGGGGTGGTAGCCAGGTGAGAATGGCAATAAGTCCCTGCAGTGGCTCCATTTGGTCCCGTTTATCACTAGTTTATGAAGGCATTAGAAAACACTCAGGAGGACTTCTGGGAAGATGGCGGCATGAGCAGGGCAGCGGAAATCTCCTCTCCAAACCATATATATTTGTGAAAATACAACAAATACAACTATTCCTAAAAAAGAGACCAGAAGATATAGTACAACAGCCAGGCTACAGCTATACGTGCGGGAACTCAGCGCCTCATGAAGCGGGTAAGATACAAAGCCACGACCCGGCAGGACCCAAGCACTCCCCCACCCCGGTGCCCCGTGGGAGCACAGACACACATTGCATGGTGTATTGGAGATGAGAGAAACAGAAGGGCAGGATCCGAGATGGAGACTGCAAGTGGGTCCCCTCAGCCGGCTCCCCGGGACAAAAGAAAAGCAGGCGCTTTTTTGTTGTTGTTTTGTTTTGTTTTTTAAAATCTTAAAGAGACAAGGGCCCAACAGTGGAACAAAATCGTTCCAGCGCACTCAGCCCAGCAGGCTGGGAGTCGTGGGGAATTTCGGACCCCCTGACCAGTGGCCAGGCAAAGCAGCTGCACTGAGGCTTCCCACAGAGATCAGCAGCCTGCCATTCGCTCCCCCCTCCCATGGCAAAGGGTCCGGGATCTGCCACTGCTGCGGAACATCAGAGGAGCATCCCCGCCCACAGCAACCTCACATAATCTACTCCCGGCTGGCACGCAGCTAAGCAGGAAGGACCCCAGAACCCACATCAAGGGCTGGAAAGCACCAAGGGAACCAGAGGCACCCAGCAAGACTTCAAACCCCTGCAGTGCTATAGGCTAGGCTGAGGGTGACCCCACACACAGGCAGCTCCGGGGATTATCCCAGAGACTGCCTCCTGATGGGTGATAAACCAGTTCAGGCCCTGGAGAAGGGCAAGGAGAACAAGCAGGAAGGGACTTTGTTCTCCCAGCTGACACATGTGGTACCTACAAGAGACCACTTGTATCACCATGAAAAGACAGAGGAATATGGTACAGACAAGGATTACCCAGACGACCCAGAGAGAGGGCCTGATGGAATAAACTTACACAATCTTCCTGAAAAAGAATTCAGAATAAAAGTTATAACCATGCTGATGGATCTACAGAGAAATATGCAAGAGCTAAGGGAGAAAGTGAGGAAAGACAATGCAGAAATCAGGCAAGCGATCGACGGGCTTAAGAGCAGAATGGACGAGGTGCAAGAGACTGTTAATGGAATAGAAATCAGAGAACAGGAATAAGAGAAGCTGAGGCAGAGAGAGAAAAAATAGGATCCCTAACAAAGAAAGAATATTAAGAGAACCGTGTGACCAATTGAAACGGAACAATATTCGCATTATAGGAGTACCAGAAGAAGAAGAGAGAGAAAAAGGAATAGAAAGTGTCTTTGAAGAAATAATTGCTGAAAACTTCCCCAAGCTGGGAAGGAAATAGTTTCTCTGTCCATGGAAGCCCACAGATCTCCCAACACAAGGGACCCAAAGAAGACAACACCAAGACACATAATAATCAAGATGGCAAAGATCAAAGACAAGGACAGAGTATTAAAGGCAGCTAGAGAGAGAAAAAAGATCACCTACAAAGGAAAACCCATCAGACTATCATCAGACTTCTCAACAGAAACCTTACAGGCCAGAAGAGAATGGCATGATATAGTTAATGTAATGAAACAGAAGGGGCTTGAACCAAGAATAGTCTATCCAGCACGATTATCATTTAAATTTGAGGGAGGGATTAAACAATTCCAGACAAGTGAAAGCTGAGGGAATTTGCCTCCCACAAACCACCTCTACAGGATATCTTAAAGAGACTTCTCTAGATGGAAGCACTCCTAAGGCTAAAAATATGTCACCAGAGAAAATAAAATCATAGCAAAGAAAGCAGACCATCCAAATACTAACTAAAGACAAAAGGTAAAATCAACTATCCGCAAAAACAGTCAAAGGAAATGTAAAAGAGTACAGAATAAAACACCTAGTATACAAAGAATGGAGGAGAAAGAATAAGAAGGGAGAGAAATAAAGAATAATCACATGGTGTCTATAATAGCTTAACAAGAGAGTTAAGTTAGACTGTTAGAGAGTAAAAAAACTACCCTTGAACCTTTGGTAATCATGAATCTAAAGCCAGCAATGGCAATAAGTACATATCTATCGATAATCACCCTAAATGTAAATGGACTGAATGCACCAATCAAAAGATACAGAGTAATAGAATGGATAAAAAAGCAAGACCCATCTATATGCTGCTTACAAGAGACTCACCTCAAACCCAAAAATATACACAGACTAAAGGTGAAGGGATGGAAAAAGATATTTCATGCAAATGACAAAAAGAAAAAAGCAGGTGTTGCAGTACTTGTATCAGACAAAATAGACTTCAAAACCAAGAAAGTAGCAAGAGATAAAGAAGGACATTACATAATGATAAAGGGGTCAGTTCAACAAGAGGATATAACCATTATAAATATATATGCACCCAACACAGGAGTGCCAGCATATGTGAAACAAATACTAACAGAATTAAAGGAGGAAAAAGAAAGCAATGCATTCATTTTAGGAGACTTCAACACACCACTCACTCCAAAGGATAGATCAACCAGGCAGAAAATAATTAAAGACACAGAGGCACTGAACAACACACTAAAAAGGATGGACCTAACAGACACCTACAGAACTCTACACCCAAAAGCAACAGGATACACATTCTTCTCAAGTGTACATGGGACATTTTCCAGAATAGACCACATACTAGGCCACAAAAAGAACCTCAATAAATTCAAATATATTGAAATTCTATCAACCAACTTCTCAGATCACAAAGGTGTAAAACTAGAAATAAATTGTACAAAGAAAACAAAAAGGTTCACAAATATACGAAGGCTTAATAACATGCTCCTAAATAATCAATGGATCAATGACCAAATTAAAACAAAGATCAAACAATATATCGAGATGAATGACAACAATAACACAAAGCCACAACTTCTGTGGGATGCAGCAAAGGCAGGTCTAAGAGGAAAGTATATTGCAGTCCAGGCCTATTTAAAGAAGGAAGAACAATCCCAAATGAATAGTCTAAAGATACAATTACTGAAATTGGATAAAGAAGAACAAATGAAGCCCAAAGTCACAAGAAGGAGGGACATAATAAAGATCAGAGAAGAAATAAATAAAATTGAGAAGAATAAAACAATAGAAAAAAATCAGTGAAACCAAGAGCTGGTTTTTTGAAAAAATAAACAAAATAGATAAACCCCTAGCCAGACTTAAGAAAAAAAAGAGAATCTACACACATAAACAGAATCAGAAATGAGAAAGGAAAAATCACGACAGACCCCACAGAAATACAAACAATTATAAGAGAATACTATGAGAATCTATATGCTAACAAGCTGGAAAACCTAGAAGAAATGGACAACTTCTTAGAAAAATACAACCTTCTAAGACTGACCAAGCAAGAAACAGAAAAACTAAACAGACCAATTACCAGCAAAGAAACTGAATCGGTAATCAGAAAACTACCTCAGAACAAGAGCCACGGGCCAGATGGATTCACCTCTGAATTCTACCAGACATGTAGAGAAGAAATAATACCCATTCTCCTTAAAGTTTTCCAAAAAATAGAAGAGGAGGGAATACTTCCAAACTCTTTCTATGAAGCCAGCATCACTCTAATACCAAAACATGGCAAAGACCTCACCAAAAAGGAAAATTACAGACCAATATCCCTAATGAACATAGATACAAAAATACTCAACAAAATATTAGCAAACCGAATTCAAAATTACATCAAGAGGATCCTACACCAGGATCAAGTGGGATTCATCCTAGGGATGCAAGGATGGTACAACATTCGAAAATCCATCAACATCATCCACCACATCAACGAAAAGAAGAACAAAAACCACACGATCATCTTCATAGATAATGAAAAAGCATTTGACAAAATACAACACCCATTCATGATAAAAACTCTCAACAAAATGGGTATAGAGGGCAAGTACCTCAACATAATAAAGACCATATATGACATACCCACAGCTAACATACTTAACAGTGAGAAGCTGAAAGCTTTTCATCTCAGATCGGGAACAAGACAGGGATGCCCACTCTTCCCACTGTTATTCAACATAGTACTGGGGGTCCTAGCCACAGCAATCAGACAAAACAAAGAAATACAAGGCATCCAGATTGGTAAAGAAGTCAGATTGTCACTATTGGCAGATGACATGATATTGTACATAAAAAAACCCTAATGACTCCACTCCAAAACTACAAGATCTCATATCTGAATTCAGCAAAATTAATATGCAGAAATCTGTTGCTTTCCTATACACTAATGATGAACCAACAGAAAGAGAAATCAGGAAAATAATTCCATGCACAATTGCATCAAAAAGAATAAAATACCTAGGAATAAACCTAACCAAGGAAGTGAAAGACCTATACCCTGAAAACTACAAGACACTCATGAAAGAAATTAAAGAGGACACTAACAAATATATTCATCCCATCCTCTTGGCTAGGAAGAATAAATATGGTCAAAATGGCTATACTACCTAATGCAATCTACAAATTCAATGCAATCCCTATCAAAATACCAACAGCTTTCTTCAATGAACTGGAACAAATAGTTCTAAAATTCATGTGGAACCACAAAAGACCCCGAATAGTCAAAGCAATCCTGAGAAGGAAGAATAAAACAGGGGGAATTACGCTCTTAGATATCAAGCTATACTACAAAGCTACAGTAATCAAGACAATTTGGTATTGGCACAAGAACAGACCCACAGACCGGTGGAACAGAATAGAAAATCCAGACATTAACCCAAACATTTGCGGTCAATTAATATATGATAAAGGAGCCTTGGATATACAATGGGAAATGACAGCCTCTTCAGCAGCTGGTGTTGGAAAAACTGGACAGCTACATGTAAGAGAATGAAACTGGACTACTGTCTAACCCCATACACAAAAGTAAACTCAAAATGGATCAAAGACCTGAATGTAAGTCATGAAACCATAAAACTCTTAGAAAAAACATAGGCAAAAATCTCTTGGACATAAACATGAGCGGCTTCTTCATGAACATCTCCCCAGGCAAGGGAAACAAAAGCAAAAATGAATAAGTGGGACTATATCAAGCTGAAAAGCTTCTGTACAGCAAAGGACACCATCAGTAGAACAAAAAGAGATCCTACAGTATGGGAGAATATATTCATAAATGACATATCCGATAAGGGGTTGACATCCAAAATACATAAAGAACTCATGCACCCAACAAACAAAAAGCAAATAATCCAATTAAGAAATGGGCAGAGAATATGAATAGACACTTCCCCAAAGAAGAAATTCAGATGGCCAACAGGCACATGAAAATTAGCTCCACATTGCTAATCATCAGTGAAATGCAAATTAAAACCACAATGAGATATCACCTCACACCAGTGAAGGATGGCCAACATCCAAAACGCAAACAACAACAAATGTTGGCGAGGATGTGGAGAAAAGGGAACCCTCCTACACTGCTGGTGGGAATGCAAATTAGTTCAACCATTGTGGAAAGCAGTATGGAGGTTCCTCAAAAAACTCAAAATAGAAATACCATTTGACCCAGGAATCCCACTCCTAGGAATATACCCTAAGAATGCATCAGTGCAGTTTGAAAAAGACAGATGCACCCGTATGTTTATCGCAGCACTATTTACAATAGCCAAGAAATGGAAGCAACCTTAGTGCCCATCAGTAGATGAATGGATAAAGAAGAGGTGCTACATATACACAATGGAATATTATTCAGCCATAAGAAGAAAACAAATCCTACCATTTGCAACAACACGGATGGAGCTAGAGGGTATTATGCTCAGTGAAATAAGCCAAGTGGAAAAAGACAAGTATCAAATGATTTCACTCATATGTGGAGTATAAGAACAAAGAAAAAGCTGAAGGAACAAAACAGCAGCAGACTCACAGAACCCAAGAATGGACTAACAGTTACCAAAGGGAAAGGACTGGGTACGACGGGTGGGAAGGGAGGGACAAGGGGAAAAGGGGCATTATGATTAACAGATGTAATGTTGGGAGGCATGGGGAGGGCTGTACAACTCAGAGAAGACAAGTAGGGACTCTATTGCATCTTATTACGCTGATGGACAGTGACTGTAATGGGGTAAGTGGGGGGGGGGACCTGATGAAATGGGGAGTTTAGTAACTATAATGTTGCACATGTAAGTGTAGATTAATGATACCAAAAAACAAAACAAAACACTCAGGAGAGACTAAGGTAGGAGTACAGAACAGAACAGCTGTGTATCTAATTATTAAAGTCCTCGGAGGTGAAAGCATTTTGGGAAGAATCCTCATGGAATACAGTATTCTCTTGCTCCAAGCTGACCCTGAAAAAATCCTACTACATAATTCTTCCTCAAACAGCATAGCCTCCCTCCCTCCTGATAGGCCTCTTCTGAGTGCCTATCAGGGCAGACCACTAACCAAGAAATTCATATACATCTTGACTTCAGGAAAGAGAACAAGTAGATATAATGATTGAACTTCTGTCTCCTGAGAAGAAGTCCATTCTCCTCTTTCCTTCAAGGCATCCCTCTGAGCAATTTTAATATCACAATAGTACACGTGCAGTTGGTACCAGTATATCAAAGAGAGCTACACATAGAGGAGATGAAGCAAACTATTCATGGAGAAAATGCACTGAGGCCCTACGTGTGGGTTGAAGAAAGCTTGCTGGGAGCAATTGCTTACTGAACTTATTTGATTCTTCAGGGCTTACTTTACTTGGGTTCCACTCATGCTTCTGACTGAAAATGGACTGCTGTGGCACATATGAGTTAATGACAAAGAGAGAAATCTAGTCCACCCAGAGCAAGTTTCATGTCAACTGGGGGTCCAGAGTCAGGTATATAGTCTCCACCAGACCCTAGTAACACACCAGAAGTTGTTTCCCAGAAAGGAAAAAGGAGCATACTTTACTGCCATGTCTGGGTATTTCTGTTTTGCTTTTCTTGTTAGGTTTTGACATAGGCTTCATTTAGTGCTCTATAGATACTTCTAGCACCACTAGACCCACTGTTTAAATCCAAGAAACAGAGCAATGGTACTTCAACCTGTGCTAGCTAGACAGTCTTTTCTAAGTCAGTCTCACCCTTAACTAGTAACTTTTTAGATCACTCATTAAATGGCTCAGAGCATGATCTCCTAAGGAGATACATGTTGCTTACAAAATTTAGAGGCCTTCCAACATCACTCTTACTAGTAGGAAGCACAACTTACATCAGCACGTTCATTTCAGCAGAGCAACCCCACTATACCTACAGGTGCCACTGCAGAAGCAGGTGCCTATTTTTACTGGTTATATTACCTACCCACTACCACACATCTGCCTTTCCAAGACATCCAGGAAAATTGCTACTTCCTGACATCTAGTCCTACGAACATGCTATCATCCATACAGCAAACCTGTATGGTCTCCTTTGAGATGGTCAGGTTCCTTGAAGACTATATTCAGGTACAGGGTCAGAGCGATGGTGATTGCCTGAGTGTGGAGGTAAAAACAGACTGCTGTCCCTGCCAAATAGCAGCCAATTCCGTGCTTCTCAAAGATGCTGTACAAAAATATGCTTGCTAAATGAGCAGTTACATACCAAGTGTGAAGGACTGGATTCATCTGCTCTGGTAAGGAGACTACCTATGGAACAACAACTGCAGTTGGTGTGACCACCTGATTACACAATAATCACACATTATTGCTTGCTGCCACTCTTTCAACACAGCTAAACTGAAGAACTGAATGGGATTATAATAAAATGGTCATCCAGTGTATTTGAAGTCTGGGTTAGTGGTCCTGATCCCTGCAATGTGCTAGGGTATTAGAGTTATGAAAGGGAAGATCCATCAACTTTTTCTTAGCCCTTTCTACAATTAAAACTTCACTTCACAGGCCTGGGAGATACTGTAATAATTGTAGAGATTCTACCAGTGGTAGATAAGGTGTCCCCTGACCCCACAATCAGTGCACACAGGAAATAGGGAAATAAATTCTAGATTGTTTCAGAACCCCATTGAATAACTCTAGAGAAGAATCAGGTAAAAAATCCATTCTTCCCTCTGTTTGCATAAACCCCACTCTGGTCAGAGGATGGCACTGATAATAAGTCTTCCTCTGCCCTCAGCACAAATTAGTACTAATTTGAATTCAGGACATCTCAAAATTTTAGCTATGTTCTTGTCCTAAAGCATGTAAATAGACTCAGGTCACGTTTATATAAGCCAGAAAGAAGACTCTGAATGTTAGAACAGGGCCATTCTTGAAGGTCCCTTTCATTCAAGGGGCATTGAAGAAGCTAACATAATTCACTGAGGTTTGTGACCTAGGCCATAATATTTGAGCATGTTGACCGCCATCCCCCCAAGTTATCAAATCTACCAGGTGTTTTTCTTTGTTTGGTTTTTGATTATATAAATCAAATAAGAACTTAAATTTCCTGTTAATTTCATCACTGGGGATCCCAGTTTTATGAAGAATCCTCCTAAGACCCTAAAATATCACCATGTAATACTGCTTCCATTTTAAGAGTACCAGAAGTGAATGAAATGAATAAATTGACATTTGTCTATTTTCCTTAAATACATTACACCAAAATCTAAGAGGCCCTTTAGTAGGAGATGCACTGTGAACTTCTTTGTTCATTTGAATTTTATGTTTTCAGTAGAAAATAATGATGGAATCTGCCATTCAGTGTCCTGAGTGGTGGGATAAGTCTAACTTCTAATTTGAAGTTGCAGTATTGGGAATGCTACTGTTACCACATGTCCATCAGCTCTGTGAGCAACGTGGTTAGAAGTTTCCTTCTCTGTCAGTACCACTCCTTTGTCTTTCAATTTATTCAGAATGTATGGGGAGAAATAAGATGTCATTCCATTCTCAGAGCTTCCCGCAGCCACTTGCCTGCCACAGAGCTGGCTTCTCCGGCCTGCTGCACCTCTGCTGGCCTCCTGCATGAATTCCTTCCTACCCTTACTTCAATATGCTGTGGCGTCTGGATTCTGTTAATTTAGCTGACTCCCCCTTGTTATTGCCCTTCCCCCCGCCACACACACTCTGACTCCTACCTGCCCCTCCAATGTCAGTTTATCTAATTTCTAGATCCCCAAAGGATGATCTCAGGCTTAGGGTAGTTTAAAGTGCAAAGATTTGGGATTCAACTTTGTATTTAAGCCCAACTTCAAAAGCTACTAGCTCTTTGTCCTTGGGCAAGTAACTAAGTAATTCTGCCTGTGTTTTCTCAGTTATTTACCTCTAAAATGGGACCCACAACAGTCTTCTGGATTGGTGGGAATAAATAAGGTAGCTCATGTGAGGCATGCAGCATAATACCCAGCAGATGGGGGGCACTCAAAACTGATTGTACTTCAGTCTTTGCCAAGGGATTACTGGGACTCTGTCACCATTTCTCTACACCTGTATTTATCTTTCTACAATAGAATGGAAACTATTTTCATGTCCACAGCCACACAAAATAAATAAATAAATCAGATTATAGCAAAGTTCCAAAGACGATTCTGATAGTTTACCTGTGGATGGTCCCCTTCCTCAGGTTTTAGGCACCCATATTTTTCCCAACCTGTAACGAAAGAGGATTTTAGGTATAAAACATAGAAAGGAAGTTTTAGGACATCACTGTATCTCTTTGGGTAGAGGTCTATAACTGCAAGACAAGTACATTTAACATCATTTAGATGGGCAGTTGCTAGATAACTGTTGTGTTTTCCACACCACAACTCCTTTCAGGTTCAGGACCCAATTCCCGTGAACATATATGTGGGGGAGGGGGTCTTCCCATGCATAACACCAAGCAATTCTCGAACACCAGCAGGGTGTCCAAGAACTCAACTCAAATCTGATGCTATCAGCCGGAGATTGCACCAGATGCCCCAGGTGAAGAGCTTTGTCCTACAAGACTTCCCTCCACTCCCCACTCCGAGATGCCTCAAGGCCCAGGCTGTTCCCTGTTCTTTTGACCTACTGGCTACAGACTGGAGGTTCCCATGACCTCCACCTTGGGTTTGATTAATTTGCTAGGGCAGCTCACAGAACTCAGGAAAACACTTAATGTTTACCAGTTAAATAAAGGATACTGTAAAGGGTACAAGTTAACAGCCAGATGAAGAGATACCTAGGGCAAGGTCCCAAATAAAAGAGCTTCTTCTATCTTCATGGAGCTTGAGGCCTGGCTGGGTGGCACACGGAGGCGTTCTGGCTCCCCAAATACAGATGCTCTCTCTGACAGAGAAACAGGATCCCAGAAAGCAATAAGCTCTTGGTGTTTTATGAGGGCTTCATAGCATCGTAGTGATAGACTAAATAGCTAGCCATTGGCTGATTCGACCTCCAGCACCCCCTTGGGTAGGGTCCAAAAGTCTCATTAACATGACAAAACACCCATTTCACCTTTATGTCTCTGAAGTGTTTTCAGGAACTGTGGATGAAGACCAAATATACCTGGGAAATACATATTTGGTCATCCAAATGACCGAATATGTATTTCTTGTAACTCATATCGCAGGTTGCTTTGCTTTTGAAGTATTTCCCTGATTTGAGAAATCATAAATGCTCATTGTATATAATGAAGAAAACCCACAGAAGTATGAAAATAAGTTTAAATTCACTCATGATCCAAACTAATTGTATTATTTTGTAATGTTTTCTAGTATTCTATTCTTCATACTCTGCTTAACTAACTGGTAATCCATTGTCTACCAAGCCCAGTTTATCCCAGTTTATCCTTGATAAGACCCCACCAGCACTCTATGGATGTGTGCCTCAGCTCAGGGCACGTGCATGGATCCTGAAGTGCTAATAATTACTAACCTATTATCAACTCCCCTCTCCCAAGCCCACCTGTAGTCAAGGCCCTACCTTCACATCAGACCACCTCTTGCTCTCCTGCCAGCGGTCCTGAAATGTCATCGTATGGGCCCCAAATACAGGTCGTGTTTCTGGTGGCGGCTCAGGAACTGGAATGATGGCAAAGATGTTTGTCCTCCTTTCTCTGCCTCTCAGAACGGCAAGTGATCTCATGCTTCCTGCTTTCTGAGGACCTCCTAAATGAAAGAATAATGAAGGAAAGAAGAGGGGTAAACTATGGAGGAAGTAAAAAGGAAACATGCCTCATGTCTTGGAAGTCACACAATGTCTAGTAAAATATTGAAAACTGAGTAGGTATTCTATACATTTACTGACTGAGAAGATGGCTGAGACAGCTGTCTTGGGTGGCTGTATAATCACCTGCCATTTTCATAATTCCACAGTTTTAAGATTAATCCAAACTATAGAGATAACTATGGAGCAGAATCTGATTCACACAATCAGAAAGCATATTACTTTTCCCTCCAAATGACTGGATTTAATTAGCATAAGTCTGTCTATTCCCATCTGGTCCTACTGAAACCCAGGCTCTGCAGGGCGATTAACTCAGCCCCTTCCTTTCATAGGACACTCACCTGATCTCTGCCATGGCGTGCATGGGTTTCCCTGTGCTCTGTGACCATTCAGGGCTCTCCTGATGGTATCACCAGGGCCTCTCCACCCTGCCATCTCCTCTGTATTTAATAGTCTCTTGGCTTTCTGGAAGGGGGCAAAGATGCTTGCCGGGTAACACCTGCCTGTCCCACCAGTAGCATATTCAGTATGCAGAGACTCCATAATGAGGTGTTAAGAGCCCTAGATTTGAATCAGAGCGCCTGTATTCGGAACCTGGCTCTACCACTACCATTAGCTACGTGACATCAGCAAGGCATCCCAGCTCTTGAGCATCCATTTCCCTTTATAAAGAAAACAACAACGGAAAAATGGTGGTAACTGAGTGAAGGGCATTTGAAAATATTGAATGAGAAAATGAAGTCGAATATACTTAGCAAAGACATAGACAGATCATTCTTATCAGCCTGAAGGCAAGAGACTCACATCACGTAGATGGATACCTCATCTAAATAACACGGGTAATGAAACCCATTCAACCAAAAAGCACTGTTTCACCCACTGCCACCTGCCAGTCTAGGAGGGCCAGCGAATCACCATGGAGCCACGGGGCTCCACAGCGGTGTGAAGGCATAGCTCATGGTGGGGGGGGAGGGAATTGCTTCGGGGAAGTCTCCCGGGCTCCCAGTGACTGGGGAGGAAGGGAACCCAGCCCAGCAATGGAGCTGCCAGCAGAAGGCCTCAGCTTCCCTTATAAGAGCAGGTGGCCCGGGGCCTCTCTGCCTTGCCATTTCCTCTGTATTTAACCGTCTCTGGGAGGGGGGGGGGCTCTGACCAAGGACCTCCAGTGACGGCGTGCTCAGAGGTACCCGCTGGAGGAATGCGGGAGTGCAGCAATCCAAATGCCCCTAGGGCTCACGGGCCAGGCTCTAGACTTCCTCCCTGTTACCGTTCTTGTCCTCTACAGCTGGGCAGATGTTCGCCACAACGGCTGACTGGGGGTTTTGGGGTGGCGGTGAGGGGCTGGGAGAAGCCCAACGTCTGTGACTGACGCCGGTTCCTCTGATTGCGCAGATCAACTGTGGGATGATGGCGCCCCCTGACGGAGAAGAGCTCCTCCCTCTCCGCAGGCACGGAGGAAAGCTCCAGCCAGGCCCCTGCCCACAGCCTCCCACAGCCTCCCACATCCGGGAAAGGAGACGCGGATGCCTTTGAAATTCCTTCTCGTTCACTTCTTCCCACCTTGGACCCCGGATACCTGCTCATGGGGTTCACCCCCTGCGACAGAGGAGCTCTCAGAAGCCGGGTGGCTCAGCTGCAGTCTTGGTCCCCCATCCCTGCGGGGGGCTCAGGGCTGGGCTGCCCCCACTACGCACCTCCTGGCTGTTCTGCCATTTGGGGCTGGAGCCTCCTTGTTCTGCACTCACTCCACGTGGCCTTACCCAGGTGCAGACCCAGTTCTGGGCCAAGGCTTTTTAGGTCAATATTTGGTAAGCCCTCCTCTGTGGATTGCAGACCCCTCTCTGAGCATCTTCCTTTTAAAAAGACAACTTGAGATTGGGTTGAGCAGCTTAGGTGATGGTGGGTGTTGAGAATGGAGGTCTACTTGGAAACGTGGGTGTTTGTGTATTCCAGGGGTGTATGTAGGAAGCCACACATTGAGGTATTCATTCTACCACTTTTTGGGCTCCCAGAATTTCTCCGGGTTGCTCTCCAGCGCCCCTCCGGGTGTTGACACAGGCATTAAAGTGCAACATGCTTTGTTACGTGTGCAGACTGCTGAGAAAACAGTTGATGCTTATTAAGTGCAGCCTCTGTACTTCCGTAGCATACTGAAGGCCTCACCCGAATCCCGTTGTTCAATCCTGACAGCAAGCCCAAGCTGGGTAGAGTTACTGTTTGTGCTTCACAGACACAAAAACTTAATGTTTCAGGGAGATTAAATCTTCCCCAAAGCTCACAAGAGGCAGAAACAAGGTCTGCACCCAGCCCTCCAGAGCCTGAGGTTAAATGGCTGTGCCGCTCAGTGTTCATGAAGGGCCACACTTGTAGTGAAGAGGCCAGAAGGGAGGCCCCGGGGTGGGAGGGGGCCGGCTTGGGAGGGCTGTCAGGGCAGAGGCGGCGGAGGGCGGGTCTGGCTGGGAACCGGGTGGTTTTTATTCATTCGTCGTGGTGAGTTTCTCACTGTGTCCTTGCTGCAGGCACAGTACAGCATTCTGCCGTGGGTCACGTTGGCCACATGCAGGCTCAGCTGGGAACTATTGACCCTTGTGACCCGGTAATCCGCTCCAGGGAGGGATGCGACCTCCTCATCTCCGGCACTGTGCAGAGTGGCCAGCACCTGTAGTTGCCCCTGGCGATCCTGTTGGTACCAGCTCATCCAGGGGTACTGGGAATCCTGCAGGATGCAGTGCAGGGTGCCAGGCTGTCCATGACGTACCAGGACCCACCTGGGTGTTTGCTCCACGAAGCTTGCAGTGGCACCTGAAATGCACAGGAGGGCGAAACTAAAGGTGCTGGGGGTGGTAATGCTCCCCAAGAAATAACTGCCACATTGTGAAGAAGGGGCCCGTGAGGAATGCTGACAGCAGACAGCTGGGAACAGAAGGGATCCTTTCTCAGGGCAAGGGGCTGCACCTGGGAGGATCTTGGCCAGGCTGGGATCAGGAAGCAAAACTTTCTGTGCCCTCTGTTGCTCCAGTGACCCAGTCCCTCTCCCCTCCCTCAACCCCTGAGTGGCTTCCTCTGCCTGGCATCTGACCTGTACTCAGGGCAGCAACTGTGAGCACCCAGCGCCGCAGAGTGGGAAACAGCCCCATGTCCTGGCTGCAGAGGCCCTCTCCCGTAGAGCTGGGCAGGAGAGCAGGACCCTAGCCTGAAGGCAGCAATTAGCAGTGGCACTCCCTGGGCCTGAAACTCAAAAGGGAGTCGCTCTTCCAGGAAACGCAGTTATCTTGTCTCATCTCACCGAGGCTCAAACCTCAATCTAGAGGTTTCCCGTTTCCTGTGCGCCAACAGCACTCCCACAGGTGCATGCTGCTACCCTCACTAGGGCACCTCACCGGGACAAGTTTACTCTGTATTCGGTGATACTAAAAAATGACAATGGAACATTGAGGGTAAGAGGGTTTATACCCAGCTTTACTGTTGTGGTGGCAGGTCAAGCACTAGAATCCCACCCACCTGTGGAGCAGTCTGCACGCACCAACCGGATCTCTGCCTCTGGTCCTCTGCTCTGCCTCCAGCCCCAGAGCACTGCGTGGAGCTCTTTATATAGACTCATTAAGAGCTCATTGCCCACACGTGTGCACGCCTGCTCCTGTGAGCGATGCTCGTGTGCAGTGGGCAAGCGGACCAGGGTCAGGCTCGGATCCTGGCCATGGAACTTCCATTTTCCCTATAATGGCCCAGCACCCTTTCAGCTGTGTTCCAGAGATTCCTGCAACAGTGGCTCAAATCTCGAGTCTGCCTCAAACCTTCCAAGAATCGAACATCTCAATGCAACCAAGCAACGCTTGTAGACTGAGCAGACACCTCCCTCCCCACATGCTTCACACATGCACAGGGGCTGTTGCTAGACCACAAGAGGCCATGAACCCTGGACACTCATCTCCAGCGATCTGTGCTTTCCTCTGTGAGGACAATACAAATTAAATGTAAGGGCTTAATTCTCTGTTGAAAATAAGGGAAGAGGCTTCCCTCCCCTCCATTTTCTTAGAACATTTACATTAGGAAACTGGTGAGTTCTATCTCTATCTCTTTGACATGTATATAAGTCACCCAGGAATGTCTTTCTCAAACCTGTAACCATCTCTTTGAAATGTAAATATCAAAGATGATGAACCTAACTTAATTTAGAGACGATGCCTCACACCAAGTTGCAAAATGAGCCCCTGTCATAAAATGATGACAAGTTTATTTTTCCTTTGGATAAAGTCAATTAGCAAACCCAGATGGACACCCCAATCTCTGAGTGACCCCAGGGTGAACTGTGGATTAACTAAAGGTTCTCTGAGTCCACGTGCATTTCATTCCAAGTTCTGCTGTGGAGGTAGTCCCTCTGGGGAGCAAATGGTGAAAGAAAAGGGGTCTGGAGGAGGGAAAACACCAAGACTGGGGGGAAAAGGAGAAAAGAGAGAAAAGCCCAGTGGGAAGCCAAGGGGCAGGGACTCTCTGGGCAGCCGTCACTGGCTCCCAGCGCTTTCATGTGACTTGGCCTCTCCTTGGGGCCAGCTGAGCAGACTGCGGGATAAGGGATCCTGGACCATCTCAGTTTACAAGGCTGGCTGTCCTGTCTCCCTGCCTCCACCCCTCTCACCTTAATCCCCAAATGCGATTGGGATCAGAGTGTCTCTGACACCCCTGTTATCTCCTCCCTGGATTCCTTCTCCTTGTGGCCAGAGACTCCCCAGGCTCCCGTCCAGGCCAAGGTAAGCCTCTTCCTTCCAGGTGGCTGCCTAGCTCCCCTCCCTTCTCCCTTCTTGCAGGCCCAGAGCTGGAGGTTATGGTTGCCACGTCAGGAAACACGTTTTCTCTCCCACTGCACCCAATTACTACTCAGGTGCTCACAGCAGCCCCGAACGACTTCAGCCAGGTTCTTGCCAGCCTGAGGGCTCCGCGGGTCAGAAGGAGGTGCATGCCCTGAGCAGAGGCATCCACAGATGCTCCGGCTCCTACCCGCCCCCATCCGAGCTGAATTCCTGTGTGGAGATGTGTGGTCTGCTTTCTGGGCTGGGGGAAGACCCTCTGGGCACATGGCCTTGTTTATTTTTCACAGCCTCTCCTCTGACACGTGGAGGAAGAACACCGGGGCCAATGAGGGGATTTCCAGACCAGACCCGGGGAGGAAAGAACTCTGGGGCCAGAGTAAGACGCTGGCCCCCTCCCAAGTCTGCCAGGGACACCAACACCTCCACCAGGGCGAGCCGTGGCGGGGAGGCACGGCAGGGGTCTGGGGCCTGTGGGCGCTCTGACCTAAGGAAACGCTGGGAAGTGAGCTCCGCCTCTGACTGGGTGGGTAACCAGGTGCTGCTCATGTTCCCCTTGGCATTTCCCTTCCCTCCTCCAAACATTAAGTGGATTGGAAGTTTTGGAAAATTCAGTGGGTCTAAAGTTCCAT
>JAQQAC010008880.1:77671610-77686103 GCA_029783875.1 Phataginus tricuspis | reverse complement strand
CAGGGCCATGCTGACTCCGTTGGTCACAGTGCCGTGCCAGCCCTCCTGGCCTCTTTCTCCCACAGTGTACCCAGCTCTCCTGCCCTCTATGGTTCTTCCTTTCTGCTCTAGGTGTGTACGACTCCTCGGGAATTCGAGTCTTCTACACTGCACAACTGCGCAAATACGATATGGGAGTCCTCCATCTGGGCTTCTTGACTGTGCCTGTCCACTTCATACCCCCGGGTGCTGAGTCCTTCATGTCCTATGGGCTGTGTAAGACAGAGAAGTTTGAAGAGGTGAAGGCCTGACACACCCTCTCCAAAGTTCCCTGTTCCCCACCACAGACCTGATCCACGAGTGCACAGAGCCTGAGCCCCAGACTTGGAGAATGACTACAGCCTGGTGATCAGGAAGGTTGCTGACCTGGATCATGCAGGGAAAGGAGGATGTCAGGGACTTGGGGATAAGGGGTGCAGGGCAGGAGGCGGTGCCAGGAGGGGCCCGTAAGAACTAAAGAGGTTCGTGTCAGTCGTAAGAGGAAGGGGTTAACTATTAAGGGAGGGAAATCAAGGAGCAGGACAGGATGAGACTTGTTAACAAACCAGATGCATCTCCTCTGCATCGCAGATAAATGGGGCCCCTGTGCCTGACATACAGGTATTTGGCTACCTGCTCCATACCCATTTGGCTGGCCGTGCTCTGGAGGCCCTGCAGTACAGGTAAGGGAAGATACGGGTTTGAAGCTTTCCCATCTGCATGTGGGAATAAGTATTAGGAGAAGTTAGTTATTCTGCGGCGTGAAGTGGTGCTTGGCTGGCAGTAAGCAGATGCTAGCACCATCCCTGGAGTGGAGAAGACTGAAAAGAGGCGTTTTGTGTCAGGAGCGGTCTCTTCCCACAGAATGGCCTCACATACTGCCTCTGTGTTGACAGACCTCCCTCCCCACTTCGCCCTCTCCTATCCCGGTCCCCTCCCCGCCTCTCCCTCTAGAAATGGAACACAACTCCGAACAATCTGTGAAGATGACTCCTACGACTTCAATCTGCAGGAGGCTCGGGATTTACAACACCCAGTGGTGATCAAACCGGTGGGAGCCTGGGGGAGGCATGGCCGGTGACGGGAGAGGCAGGGTGGGAGCTCGGAGCCAAGAGAGCTCTGGGACAGTGCCGGTCCACCCGTGTCTTACTCTCAACTTCATGTTTCCCTCTCAACAGGGAGATGAATTGCTGGTGAAGTGTCACTACCAGACCCTGGATCGTGACTTGGTGACTTTTGTAAGTACCTCTCTCCCCGACACGGTCAATGACAATCGCCTCAGAGCAGAGCCCCATCCCTGGCCTTGGCTATCAAGTGACTCAGATTATTTCCAGCTGAAGCCCCTTCCTTCCTCCAATGGTATTACCCGGTCCCATGGGGCTCTTCATGCTCTCACCCTCCCCCCATGCCTAAGATGGGTACAAAGATTCCCTGCCTTCTGTCAGCGGCCCACTAAGACCTCGGGAAGAGACATGCCATAGCGACCAGGAACGTGGACTTTTGCCCTCGTTGCCTGGGTTTGAGTGCCAACACACCATTAGGAGCTTCTAACCTAGATAAGTTATTCAACCTCTTTGTGTCTGTTTTATAATTCATACAAGAATTAGTAATATTATCTCACGTGGTTGTTGTGAGAATGGATTAACAAGGTAAAGTGTCTAGATCATTGCCTGACTTGTAGTTGACGCTCAGCCAGAGTTGGCTATTGCTGTTATGGTCACGTGCATTTTGCATCTCAGGAAGGGTCAGCGCCTGTAGGATTCTAAAGGGGTTGCATGCTAACGAGGAAGAAAATACAGCAATACAAATGATTATTATACAAGGTAGAAAACAACATATACTGAAAGAGAAGAACGGGGCTGATGCACCAGAGGAACTTGCAGGGAGCAACCAAACGGCCCTGCTGTAGAGAAGGGAACCTGTGACATATGGAGTACGTCTTGCTTTAGAAATGTGAGATGGGGAACTCTGGAGAGGCTCAAAAGGGACTGGCTTTTTTCAGGAAACTCAGTATCTTGTCTTATCTTCTCAAACCAGGGCAGTGGCAATGGAAGTACCTAGGGCAGGGCAGACATGCAGAATATTTCTTTGGAAATGACCTAATAATTATCCACTGCCTGGACACAGAGGAGGAGAAAGGAAGAGGTGGGTAGGGAGTAGCAAGTAAAGGTCAGTGAGCTGGCTCTGGGTTAAGGGGAAAGGAAAGCAGCTTTACTGGTAGCACGACCGCCTCTGCCGTACTCTGCTGCCTTTTTGCCCCGTCTTTGCAGCCTTTGTATGTTTGTCTCTCCATCTCTGTCTCTCTCTTCTTCTCCAGGGGGGTCCCAGCACCATTAATGAGATGTGCCTCATCTTTCTCTTCTACTATCCCCGAAACAACATCTCCAGCTGCTTGGGGCTCTTCGACATTGTCTATGTGGCCAACGAGCTGGGGCAGGAGGTATCCGAGTGAGTTATCCTGGAGGAGAAGACCTTCCATGGTGTGGGAGGAGCTTGGGGGAGGTCTGGGGAGGGAGGAACAGGAAGACCATCCCACTACCCCCTACACTAGTGTCAGAGTTCCTCGGTGGGCTGCCTAATTGGCCCTGCCCTCTTTACCCCTACTCCTGTCTGTGTCTGACTCTCGAAGGGCTGATGTAAGACAGATATGGGATTTTTTTCCGTATCAGTGGGGTCATTCAGAGGAGCAGGTCAGAACTGACCTCTAAGAGATCACTCACGTACCAATTCGTTGTCTGCCTTTTTCCCATGCACTGCCTGATTTGTCAGACTGTGCTTACTTTCAAGTAGTGACCTCTAGTTATCCGGGAGTAAGGGTCCTCTCTGAGGTTCTGATGAAAGCCCTGGGACTCCTTTCCAGGGAAAATGCACATCTGTGCAGGCACAACCCACTTCACTTACAATGTCAGGGCATCTACAGGTTCCCTGGAGCTACTCCAGCAACTCTCTTGGAATTTGTGGTCCCAGACTAAGAACCACTTCTTTAAAGAGTCAGAAGATTCTCTTTTTCACTTTTAGACATTCTCATCTCTGACTTCTGATGAGATCTTTCCTTCTGCCAAATTCATGATTGTCTCACCGAGCTGGAAGGCATGCCTTACAGTTTATGGTGACATGGAACTCGCGAATGTGAAGGTATTTTAGACACATTCTGTCAAAGCTTTCAGCCGACACTAAAGTATTGTTTCCTCCCCCGGCCACGGCAGTCCCTTGGAAGGGATAATGGCCATGAACAATGTTGAGTGGACACCAGAGAACATTAAGAAGGCTGAGAGGATCTGCAAAGAGACCCAGCAGCTGGTGATAATAAAGAATATTGATGTGAGTGTCCCAGGGATACTTTTGGGGCTAGGAATAGAGAGATATGGGATGCTACTGGGCAAAGCCAGGAAAAGAGAAGAACGAGGGAGGTGAATGACCATGGTCAGGGAAGGAGAAGTTGGGGGGCAAAGAGGAGGGCTGGTGCCGCTCTGGGTTGTGTGGGTGGCTGGCATCTCCAGTGAGTCTGTGAGGCTGTAGGTTTGGGAGGTCACCAAATAAGGGCTGAGGACAGGAGATAGGTGCACAGATGTCTCCCTATACCCATTTTTCCTTCTCCTGCAGGAGGTGGTGGAAAACACAACAGGCTGGATTCCGGAAATCATCCCTACTCCTCGGGGGCCCTGCTTGGAGTCCTCAGGAGGCAAAGTGGAGCCCCAGGACAAAACCCCTGCAGGCTTCAGAGCCGCCCCAGTGGCCCTCCTGGGCTCTGGCACTGCTACCCCAAGGCACCTCCCCCTCGCTGCCCTCTTGTTTGGGCAGGGGGCCCTGTCTTGGGTCCTTGCCATCCTGCAGGCTAGGGTCTGATTCTGTCTCCCCAGGTCACATACCCAGGCCGCTCTCTGCTCGCCCTCCCCTTGCCATCAAACACAGAAACTCCCCTCTGCTTTGCCTCCCAAAAAGGTCCCCCATCTGTGCCCCTTCCCAAGACCTAGGCCACCACACTGCAGGCCTGGCTGTTGCATAGAGTCCATCAAGGTTCTTCCAGGACTAGCTATGCAATTCATCCTTTACAGCTTGAGAAGCACTGGTGGAACCACATATTTTCTGACAAAATCTCAATTCAAGGCTGGGTGTGGGGTGATGGGTCACTCTGAGAAGTCTGACACTCCAGCTCACTTCGGGAGATGCCACAGGGGGAGGAGCGGGGCTTGCATACAGAATGAGAGCCCTGCACCCCCTCCTCGGCCCCTGCTGGCCCTGGAGGGGGCTCCTGCTTCTCTTTCCTTCTGACACTGTGGCCGAGCCCTCCTTGTGAGGCGTAGGCAGCAAGCCACATGTATGGTTTATGGTATAGGGACAGGCTCAGATCACAAGGAACAAAGCTCAAGACATTAAATTAAATAGCAGTCAACGTGCCTCCTGCCTCTTTACTTTGAGACTTTGGTCTGGGAGAAGCTGCTGGGAGGTCTCTTGAATGGCTCATGAGGTATCCAGAGGGCATCCGAGGGCCTGGTTGCCCAAAATGCAGCATCTAATGCAGTCCTTGATCTCCTCCCCCATGAGTGCCACATTCTCAGCACTCAGATGTCCAGGTGTCAGGATCCTAACTGGCCATGGAAGCTGAACTGGGCTCCGAGACCAGGGCAAGGGCGAGGCGGAGACAGGCCGTCCTCAGCTCTGGAGCCCAAGGCATGTCAAGTAGGTTCACAGACACAGAGCAGGGACTGGGTACAAATGCTTGGTGGAGTCAGGCTGCAGTTTGCAACCACAACTCACTGGGAAGGCCCATGGTGGTAGCCGCTTGGAGAGCTTCTAGGGGGTATTTCTGTCTTCTAAGCTTGAGAAGTTCTGTATCACCCTGTCCTTTGAGATTTAAAGTCACCATGCTAGTCTATGAACTGTCTTGCTCCCTGTTCATGTCCTCTGGAAGGGGCCCCTACTCTGGCTGTCCCAAGGTGTTTAGAGGGATCTTAATTCTTTGGAGACCAGGGGTCTGGCCTCAGCAAACTGCTTGCCATTGCATGAGGAGCAAGCCTTGGTCAACATCAAATTTCTGCTTCCCAGGAGAGTAACACCACCCCTCTGGGATTGGTGAGGTGCATGAAAGGTAACGAGCTCATTATCGTGGCTGTCATTTCTTCTGGAGAATCCTGAACACTCCGTTCTGAGATCTGGCAAAATCTTCAGCGTTCCCATTCGGCTCCTCCAGTCTCAGTGCTGGATATTTTCAAGGCGTGGAGTCACTTCTGAGCCTCGTGATATGTGAACAGAGGGACTTGCTGTCCTTAAATCAGAGAGGTTTTCAAAGTTCTCGATTATGGTAAATACTAGGCTCACCAGAGGATTGTCTTGTTCTGTTGTCACCATTCCAGGGGAGTGGAGACTTTCTTTTTAGGTAATAATCCCAAAACAAGGTTGATGCCATTTGGCACCCATTCGAGGAACACAAATGACTTCCTATGGCATGAGGAAACACAGATAAAGACGAGATCTAGATAGAAACGTAGGCAGAACAGACCACTTCTCTCTTCGCTTTGCTTGGTCATGTCTGACATTTCCCTTCCAATCTGTTTACCCCAAGATCCCCCAAGCGAATTCTTTCAACCCCAATCTTTCCATTTAAAACACACACACATACAAGCACACTTTCTGGCTGGGTTTCAGATGCCCACCCTCCACCTGTGCTGGAGCCTTATTCTCAGGCTTGCCCTGGGGGGTCAAGCCGAGGGGCAACTGCCCCACGCCTGTGCAGTCAGGATCTTCCCTCGGCTCCCTCTGCCCGCTCTCGGCCCGAGGCAGGTCCCAGGCACCGCCGCTCTCCGTCTGCTCTTTCATTTATGGTTCTTGCTTAGCCTTCCTCCTCCAGCTCCTCCCCTCAGTGGTTAGTGAGCATGTACCTACTCCCTGGGCACTATCTGTGCGCTTGACATCAGGTCGGGGCAGGAGCTACCGAAATGAACAGGGGGTGAGCCAAGCCCTCCCCTGCGCTTGTGGAGCTGCGCTCAGGCCTCCGCGGCCATTTCCTCCTCGGGCTCACACTGCTTACCTCTGAGCTTATCCCAGGGCCATAGAGTGTTTCCTCTCCTGATGGCCTCCAAGGGGAACTATATTTATATCAACGTATACAGAATGTTTCTATAGTTAAAAGGGATGAATTTGTATTATACATATATGAGACCGGGAGTTCAAACCAGTACTGTTAGGGAAATGCCTTAAAACACGGAGGGTGGGAGGTTTGACTGGGTGACCTCAAGTTTTTTTTTTTCCAGTTTATGTGCCTTGTGACTGCAGCCTAATGATACACCGCAAGAGAAAGGTGCTCAGAGCTGAGGTGCAAAGAGGTGACCCCAGCCTCCTCCTAGAACATTCTGTCACTTGGGCCTCACAGGGGTCTCTGAGGTCTGGTCAGCTCTGAGGGACCCTGAAACCATAACTCCTTTTCCACCTCACCTCTTCTACTCAAAATTCCACATGTGGAGGGTAAATAAAGGATTTATCCCCTCCTTACTTTTTTCTGTGGTAGTCCGAGGCCAAGTGGAACCATAATCTAATGTTCACAATGACTCTGGTCTTCCCTGTGGAACAAGAGTTCGGTACGGCATCAAATTCATACAAAAGTTGCAAGAATTCTCATATACCCTTTACCTACCTTTAAGCATTATTTATATTTTGCTACATTTATCTCTCCCTCTCTCTTTCCTTCTCTTCTTTCTCCTCCTTCCTCCTTCTGTCTCTCTCCCCTTTGTGAAAAGCTATAAGTTTTTATCCCTGTTTGCTAGAATTCTCATCAATGTCTACATTCCTGCTCGCACTGGGTCAGCTGAGAGTGCGCAGGAAACGTCCCCAGCTCCACTGCTCCACCAGCACAATGGCTTTCAACCGTGGCTCCGTATAGGGATCACCCGGGTGATGGGCATAGCGTCCAGGTATTAGTGAATTATTAAGCTCTCTAGATGCTTCTAATATGCAACCAAGATTGAAGGCCACTGGACTAGAAGTTCAATTGCCCTTAGCTAGTCTCTTTCCTGGACGGTGTTCAGGAATCACATTCTGACTTCACACATTTAAGCTAAGGCCCAGGTACCGAGCGATCCCAGTGAACACCAGGGAAGGGCTCACAAGCCCCTGATTTCCAAGACTGAGAATCTTAGTTGCTGGATAGCAAGGCTATGTGGGGGTCTCAGAGAACGGGCATATTTAGGGAGCTCAGGGAAGTGGCTATTTACTGAATCACTCAAAAAATAAATAGCAAAGAAAGAGGAACCCTTATAATGCCAAGTAACAAAAGTAAAAGGAATATGGAAAGAGAAAATCACCGTTTGACAAATTCACAGTAATAATTGATTCAGGCCTACATAGCCTCAAAGTATCTCTTCACGATATACTTATTAATTACAATGAGGAAAAATAGTAACTTTACCATCCAGAAACATGGCCAATACCACGTCAACCAAAGTGAACCCCACCAGTAATGGACAAATAGACATTATGTGCCTCCGATACGGAGCACCAAGGACACAACCTCACTTCTGTGTTATCTCTGCCAAAAAAGTATGACCTTGAAACAATCATGAGGAAGTGTTAGACAAATCCACAGTTAGGGATTTATTTATTCTATAAACAGTTGCCTTGTGAGCTTCAAAATGTCAAAATCATGAATGAAAAAGAGGGACTAAGAATAGGTCCAGAATAGAAGAGCCCAAAAACCAAACAAAAATCCAATTAAACAATTCAATGCCACATACATTGTGCGCTCCCGGGCCCAAGTCTGTCTCGTCGCCATTGTCATCATTATCATTCTGTATTTTCTATAAAGGACGTTATGGGGATAATTGGTGAGATTTGACTGATGTCTGTGCATTAGATGATGGTATTATATGATAGTATTTCCTGATGTGGCTGGTTATATTGTGGTAATGTAAGAATATTTTCTCGTGTTTTAGTAAATACACCTTAAACATTTTGTGATGATGAGATGATGGCTACAGACTCTTAAATCATACACGTGTGTGTGGGTGGGGAGAGAGGGAAAGGAAGAGAGAGAGAGAAAGACAGAGGGTGAATAACATATAATTTATGGGCAACGTTTGGGGAATATGACGGAAGTGTATACTGGACTTCTTTATATTCTTCTTGAAACTTTTCTCCAAGCTTATTTGAAAATAATTTGTTAACTTAAAAAAAAGAAATCAGTACAAGTCTAGACAAAGGCGGTATGAAAAATGGAGTGAAAATTGAAAAAACAAAAACAAAAAACTAGGCACAAGACAGAATAACCTGGGGGGGAAAAATCAATTTAGAAAAGTGTCCATTTTTCCAAGCAGGAGTTTTTGACCACTCTGAGCACAGATCTTCTAGTCTGCAAGCAGTAGGAGCCCCTTGAAGCAATTTCAACTCCCAGGCATAACAAGTGAGCGATCACATGTATTTCTTAGAACTTCAAATCACTATGATTTTATAAACAATTATTTAGATAGCCACAGGACAGTGACATTTAAATAAAAGTAAAGAGCCCTGTTTTTACAGCCACAGGTCATAAGAAGGATGTTTGAGAGCAAGCAGATGAGCAGGAAAATAGTAGCCGCCAAGAAAAGGTATCCGAGAGATGGTTAAAGATGTAAAACTAAGCTCACACATGAAATTCTGAGGAGCAGGAACTCACCTCCCTCCCAGGAAAAACATCTTAAAAATGAGTACTGTCCAACGACTAAATGGGCCACCTTTTGAGATGCTGATGAGGATTAGAAAGACATGGTTTAGAGGAAACTGTTTTATGAGGTGGAATTTTTAAGCTACATAGGCCCTGGACTGTGTTCCAACTTGGTGTGCTTTTATCTGGACACATACTGGGAAATAAACTTGCATTGCATCCATAATGTAATCCATCATCTATATTATCAACTTTCTCTCTAAAGATCTATTGAAATAATTCAGTAAAAAACTAAATTTTTCTCAAGCTGGAATTAGAAATACATATCTTCATAAAAGTCACAGGGATTGTTATAACCATAAATTATAACATGCCAGGAAGAAAAATATAATCTCCAGTCTAATTTGAAATTGGAATACCCCACATTATTCTTGTAATTGTATGATAAAACATGGGTGAAAACAGTTTCCCAAAGATCTCTAAACATCTTGTGCTCAAAAGAGTCAGCCCCTACCTGGGTTGAGATCAACTTCTCCAAAGTTTTTCTGTCACCCAGTGCCATCAAAACACCCCCATCCCTGGCAGATCGCTTCTTGCTCCTCCCAGGACAGTATCGACCCCAAATTGTCTCACACCCCGTTCCCTACAGTGTGATTGTGAAATGTGTATGTTTTATTTCAATAAGTATTTCAACATTTATAGTCAACTGAGACAAAATCCAAGTGAACGGAGGTATAACTACATGCAGGTAAGTTGAGGAACAACTGTCACCCTGTCCACACCTGAGTGCAGAGGCCGGATATAAGTCACCTTTGGGAAGACGTGAAACTCACCACCTCCGTGACAGAGCAGGAGACAAGCCAAACCCTCTCTAAGCAATAGAGGTCACATTTAATCAGTGAATCACCATCATATATGAAGAACGTGATGAAACAGTGATATGTCTAATTTCATCATATAAACCAAAGAAAATTTTATTGGCAGAAAATGTGATGTTTGCCATATAAAATAACATATATGAGCACACAGACACACACACACAGAGTCCATATGAACTCAGTTGGCTATTTCAAAGCTTTCCTTGTCTGTCATTTGTTCATACAGCTTGCTCTCAGCTAGAGCTCTCTAGAAGGCAACATTAGCAACAAGTATAAAAAGCTTAAGGAAAATGACAGAAAAATAACATAAGATTGGGATAATTATATCCATTAACTTAATTATTTTGTAAAGTGAGGAATGACAGGCACTATGCAATTTATCAGGGAAACATTTTGTTTCAGCTCAAAAAAACCCAAAAGCCTCTTTTCCCAAGAAGCAGTCTGAGACACACTAGAGACACCTCTGGAGAACAGCTTTCCTTTCCGAAATATCAGTTTGAAAAAAGACTTGTTAGAAAGTACCAGCACTAAAGAGAAGCTGCTTGATCAGGGAAACCCTAAGAGGATAAGAGCAAAAGGTTGAATCTCATAAGAACACTCAGGGAATTATGTAATAATAATAATAATAAACCTCTGTGTAGCATTTTACAGACTGAAAATGCATTTCCATGCATGTTGCAGTTCCAGTGTTTACTCCACCTTAGAGATGAGGAAACTGAGGCAAGGCAAGGAAAGGAGTGTCCATCTGAAGCCAATCTGGCAGCAGGTGGTGTGCTTAGAAGTGGCCTGGTGGCATTTCGGGGTCTGATATAAGCACAGAAGCAAGCTGAAATCAGCTTTTACTTCTTCCATTCCAGGTTTTCTGAACCTGGTTTCAGGGCCACATCTTCTGACTCTTGAGTTTCAATTCCTAAGTTTCTTCAAATGTCTGTATTAAGTCCAGGTTTTCTTTCTGTTGTTGTTTCCAGGAGTGCTTATCTTTTCAAACTTTCATGCTTTCAATTATGGTCAACTTAGGTGCACAAAGGAATCTGTGTCACTGCAGAACTATGGTTGGTTGGAGAAATTCATCCTCAGTTTTCCAAGCCCTAAGTGCTTTAAGGGAAGCCTTTGGCCAACAAATCTGCCCTGGTGTGATGGGTTGGCAGCAGGACCCCATGTGCCTCCTGAGGACACAGAGCATTTTGTCCTGTATCAGGGTTTGTGGTGCCAACAAGGCAAGTACCCCTCAGTAAAGATGGGAGGGAGGGAGTCTATGACCATGTCTACGGGTACAATTTAGAATTATGAGTTTTGTTTTGAGTTGGGAAGTCAAGAAGTATATATACTCTGATATAAGATCTATCAACTTTGTTCAGAGGACTACAGCTTGTGAGCAGATTCCAAAAGGCAAATGTAACTAACTGATAAATACATGCCCTCATGTGGAATATTCAAGCCATCCAGACAATAGTACAGGTGGTAGGTCAGAAGGCTGTGCAAATATGTTCATAGTGGATGATAGACATTCGTGTATAGTGAGAACTTTATGCCACAGATGCTGGAGTTCCTACATGCTGGGGAAGTTGATAGTATATTTGGTTAGGACCTGAGAGTGGAACTAGGATATCGTTGTCCTAGGGAAGTGACATTCACCTCTTTGGTCTCAGGACCTCTTTACATTCAAATTTAGTGGAGACCCCATGCTTTGTTAGGTGGGTTATAACTACTAATTTATTGCATTAGAAATTAAAACTGAGTCATTTGTGAAATAGTTTGTAAAATATTTATTTTTTCATCCATTAAAAATAACAATGTATCAACTACATGTTACCATAAATAACACATTTTTGAAAAACAACTATATTTTTCAAAGCAAAACGAATAGTGAAAAGGATGACATTATTTTTTATTTTGTAAATCTGTTTAATATCTGGCTTACTAGAAGACAACTAGATTCTTATATCTGTTTCTATATTCATCTACAGTAACACCACACAGCATAGACTTTCTCGAAAATGCCACTGTATACTAATGATGGAATATGAGTGAAAAAGTAAAATAACAACATAGTAGTTATTTCTATTAGGGAAATAGATTTGACCTTGTGGACCCCATAAACTTTTGGGGCCTCCTATAGAGCCCCTAAGCGACATTTGGAGAATACTGTCCTAGGGGTAGATCTTCAAAAGCACCTAACTGGCTACATTTGGTTATGATCATGAGTCTATTCATGGGGGTCTGTGTGATCTAAGAAAATAAGAGATCAAGGATAAATGGTAAATTTGAATACGAAAGACTAAGAACGTGTTGCAAGTCCTATTGCACTGAAGGAGAGTCCAGACAGTAAAACAGCAAGGGAAAAGCTGGTAGATAAAAGAAAAAGCAAACAAGAGTATGAACTCTGATCCCAGGGAAAGACTGCCTCCCCTATGCCGTATCTTTATACACTCATCCCCGCCTGGGTGATTTCTGGTCTACAGAAGAGTTAGGGACTCGGAAGTGAATTCAGTCATTAGTGGTAATGACAAGGGCCTAAGATTACCTCAGAGGGGAGATTAATTGTAATTTCCTGGAAGCACTGAGTGCCTTTAAATAGAAGTACTTATCAAACTTATAGTAAGAATATCAGTAATAGTTAAGGAAGTAACTGTGGGAAAGTTTGGGAAGTTATGTTTTTAACATCTGTAATCATGTTTTGATTTTCTATGAAGTAAAAATAACATAATATTCCTAATTCAATCATTTCAGTTCCTGTAGTCAAAGTATATACAAGATCTACAATGGTAGCATTTTCCATATTTATAGCTACAGGTAGGATCTCTTTAGAAGCAATAATACTTGGAGTATGTGTACTTGCAAATTACTGTACTGATAGCCATGGCATTTGGAAAAATCCATAGGAAAAGAAAGTGTGAATTTTAGGCTTACTAATGAAACAGTCCACTGTAATACAGTAACTGTTGCTATAGCACTCATGTGAGTGCAGGTACCAGCAGGGCTCTCAGATCATATTGTGTCATATACCCCAAGAGCAAGTCAGTTTATTTCAATAACATAACATATATCTAAAGCAATGGTATTTACAGAGCTTAATGTGGCATTACTTGGGATACCAAAATCATCTGTAAGGCCTGTAGCAAGAATATATAAAATCTCTGTAGTTTAATTGATGTATAGGAGTTGTAATTCTGAAAATAGCAGTTATATAGTCTGGCTGCAAAAGAAGTGTCCAACAGTCTCTTTAATTACACTTATAAAGTTAGTAGTTGATGCATCTTTAGACACATCTGCAGTGTCTACAGTGCTTGGAGTAGCCATATCTGTAAAAGCTAGTGCTAATATTTGGGAAAACTTAAGTAGCATAAGATCATGTATCTGTAATAGTTGTTTTAAAGAGATGTCCATAGCAATTGTCCTACCTTGAGTAGTAATCATGGAACTAGGGTAGCATTTATGGCATTTGCAATGTAAGCAGGTGTGGTAGCAGAAGCATCCATTGTTGTCTTATCAGGACTGGTAGTACTTAAAGCATATACAGTAATATCTGTGGTAGCATTAGTTGCAATAACAGGTAAATGACTAGCTGTAGATTTTTTTGTAGTTACCAGATGGTGAGTTTCTATATCTGGAAGAGCAGTCAATGTGTCTGAAGCTCTTGTAGTATTTGCAGTAGAAATATGTGTAGAGTTAGCTGGACCACTGATGGAGTTATCTGCTTCAGTAATATTTACTGCATGTCCTTTACTGTTTATAGAATTGGTGTAGGGAATAGCTGTGGTACTTGGAATGTAAGTGTTTGTAAGGATTGTGTCAGAAGAGATCACTGAATTTGTATTTTTTGTGCTGAAAATATGTGTAGAAATAGTGGAAGTATATGCTGTGTTGGTATTTCCAGCTTTTGTAGAAGATGCAATATCTGTAGTGTTTATATGTGAGTGAGCAGCTAAGTCTTGAGTACTAGCAATAATTGTGTCTGGAGTGGTAGAAAAAGTATTCACAACAGAAACAGTTTTGATGCTGACCTCAAGAGTAGCTGGGCTGTCTCTTGTGGGAGCATTTATAACATCAGTACTGGTTTTATCTGTGGTACTGGTACCTGTATTATCTATGGTCCTTTGTGTATCCAGAGTATTGAAATGAGTGGTGTTTGCATTAGTAGATGCCATAAAATTAGTAGTTACATCAGTTGTAAATGTATTACTAGTTGGAAACCTGCTCAAACCAGGATTAGTAGAGTTAGGAGTGGAAGTAAGAGTAGGAGTGGTAGGAGGAATTTGGAAAGAAGTAGTCATAATAGGAATAATATTACTTGTACTAGTAGCATCAGTACTTGGAGAAGAAAGAGAACTCATAATAGGAACAGTATTACCAGTTCCAGGAGCACTCATGCTTGTAGAAAAAGGAGTAGTCATAGCAGAAAGAGGATTAGAGCTAGTGGCATAAGTATCTGTAGGGGAAAGAATAGTCATTGCATTAATAGTATTACTGGTACTATTAGTACCAGACATTGTAGGGGAAGGAGAATTTGTAATAAGAACACCATTACTAGTGCTAGCAACATCAGCACTTACAGGAAAAGTGGTTACCATAGCAACTGTACTGTCCATAGCATAAGTACTTTCAGAAAAAGTAGTGATAATGGGAAAACTACTGTTAGTAGTATGTGCACCAGTATTTATATGGGAAGGAGTACTTGTAATTAGAGTAGTATTATTAGTGCTATTAGCATTAATTGTTGAAGAAAGAGCAGTGGTAATAAGAACAGTAGTACCAGTGCTAGTATCAGTAGTACTTGTTGGGAAAGGAGTGGTAGCAGTACTAGTGCTTATAGGGGAAGAGTAGTGTTATCAGGAGCAGTGCTACTAGTTGTAAGTTCAGTAGTATCTGTTGGGAAAAGGGTGGTTATGCCAGGAAAGGTATCACTAATGATAGTGGTAATAGTACTTGTGGGGGAAGGTGTAGTGGTATTGAGAGCAGTGGTGC
>JAQQAC010008880.1:77613367-77662838 GCA_029783875.1 Phataginus tricuspis | reverse complement strand
TTCAAGTGGCTTCTATAACTCCTATGTCTTAGTCATAGGAGTCAGTTCATGTCATGTTCTATTCTTGGCTTTTATCAACATTCCATCTCTTACTAATATTGTAACATATTCTCTCTCTGAACCAACTAACCCTCTCCTTTGTTTTTTAAATTACCTCCCCTCTTGTGAAACCAAGCAATTATAAAACACATAGTTATACATTTAGCCTTGACTAGAAAATGTAACTTAAGCAAATACTATACCCTCCTCTAGCAGTTTTAATAAAGATTTTTAAAGGATGGGTTTCTGTTAATATAGGTGATTTAAGATTATCCTTCACTAGATATTAAATCTCCTTAAGTCAGTAAGGAAAAGTTTACAAAAAGAGAATTTAAATTAAATCTATACTTATACTGTATCTTGATATCTTAAATTTGAATTTTTAAGTCTGGTGAAAAAAGAGCCAGGAGCTTCTCTATAGAAGTTAAAACGTATAAAAAAGTTTAAAACTTTCAGGGACTATTGATTTTTTTAACCTTGAAACTAAAATATATTTATTGCAAGAACTTCAAATTTTATAGGAAATTGGTTTTTTTCTCTTGAATTTTTGAAATATATTGATCATAGGAGGCTGATTTTACACACTAACTGTGGTGTTATTAACCCACTCTGACATCAATCATCTAATCCTAATTAGCTTGAGCTGTATAAGAGGACTCTAGATTCTCTTAAACAGTGGTTGTTAACCAGCAGTGATTTTGTTGGTGAAACATTTGGTAATATCTAGAGACACGTTTGGTTGTTATAATTTAGGGTTGCGGGGAGTGCTTTTGGCATCTAGAGGGCAGAGGGTGGGGGTGCTCCCTAACACCTTATATTTAACAGCCCAGCCACCACCAGCAACAGAGAATTATCTAACCCAAAATGTCAACACTATCAAGTTTAAGAAAACCTACTTTAAAAAAAGGCACTTTCTTGAAAAAGAAGAAAGTTGGAGGACTATTGCTTCATGATTTCAAAACTTACTTCAAAGCAACTGTAATTAAGACAGGGTGATACTTCCATAAGCATGAATATATATATATAATGTGAAGGTTTATTTCCATGTCTGCAATTCTATTTATATACACACATTTATAGTCAATTGAGTTTTCAAAAAAGGTGACAAAACAATTCAATAGTGGAAGAATAGTCTTTTTACAAATTATGCTGGGACAACTGGATATCCACATACAAAATAATGAAGTTGGACCACTACTTCACACCATGTAAGAAATTAACACAAAATAGATCAGAGACCCAAATGTAAGAGTTTAAACTATGAAACTCTCAGAAGAAAACAGGATAAATCTTTGAGAACTTGGATTTGGTAATGGTTTTCTAGTATAACACAAAAAGCACAAAAAAAAAACAAAAAAGAAATTTGACTTCATTAAAATGAAAAAGGTTTGTACTACAGACTCTATTAATAAAGTGAAAAGAAACACATTGAATAGGAAAAAATATTTGCAAATCATATCTGATAAGGGATTTGTATCTAGAACATTTAAAGAAGTCTTACAATTAAATAATAAAAAAAAATCTAATTTAAATTGACACAGGATATGAATAGACATTTCTCCAAAGACAATATATCAATGGCCAGTAAGTACATGAAGAGATGTTGAATGGCATTAGCTATCAGGTAAATGCTAATCAATTGAACCACAATGAGATACTACTCTACACCCACTAGGATGACTATACTCAAAAGGACAGATAATAAACGTTGACAAGGATGTGGAAAAATGGCACTTCTCATACACTACTGATGGAATGTAAAATGGTGCAGCCTTTTTGTAAAAAAATATGAAAGTTCCCCTAAAAGTCAACATAGAGTTTAGTTACCATATGACCTATAAATCCCACTCCTAGGTAAGAGAACTGAGAAAATGTCTATACAAAAGCTTGTACCCAGATGGGCACAGCAGCATTATTTATAAAAGTGAAAAAGTGGAAACAACCCAAACATCCATCAGTGATGAATGGATATATAAATGTGGTATATCCATGCAATGAAATATTATTCAGCCATGTAAAAAGAATGAAGTACAAATACATTCTACAACATGGTCGAACCTTGAAAACATTATGATACATGAAAGAAGCCAGTTATAAAAGACCACATTTATTCCATTTATATGACTCCATGTGAGTCCATTTATATGAAATGTCCATCCTACACAGATGTATAGTGAAAGAAAGTACATTAGCAAATGCCTAGGGCTGCATTTCCTATGGCAGGATGAATTGGTAGAGGAACTGAGGGATGATACCTAAAAGCTATGGGGCTCATTTTGGAATGAAGAAATGGTTCCAAAATTGATTGTAAATGATTACATAACTCAGTGAATACTAAAACCACTGATCTGTACCCTTTAAAGTGTGAATCACATGGGTTGTGAATTATATCTCAATAAAGCTGTTACAAAAAAAAGTTAAAGTCAGGCCCAAGAATTTTTTAAAAATCACATTTCTCTTTTATAAAAATGTATTTTTCAAAAAATTAATCTTAAAGATTAATCTCGTATGTGATTTCTGTTTGTCATAATGCTCATAGGTCTACTGCTCCACTCATCAACCTTTCATTCATCACATCCACATTTCCAAATCCTGTGCAGTCCATCTCCACCAGGAGATCCCACAGGCACCCCAAATTCAAAGAGTGCAAAATTAACTTCATTATCTCTTGTCATTCTCTAAACTGGTTTTATCACCCATGTTCCATACCATGATAACAGAATTATTTCCTGCTAATCACCCAAGTCTATACATGGCATGATCTGACAGTACAAACAGTCTGCGGCCACCTTGGCAAGAGTGTCACTGAAGTGACAAAGGGCTGAATACCTCATCAGGGCCACTAACTCCTTTTGCTACAATTTCTTGCTCACCAAACAAATCTTTGATTAAAATTTCTTCTTTCATATAGTTAATTTATGGAAAACTATTCACTTTGCAATAGATGGGAACATCCTAGTCCATTAATAAATACATTTTCTTATATTTAAAAATTGGCATTGTCACATGGTGTTCTAAGGTTCCACTCCTGCCACTCCCTTAAAAACCTGATTTGCGTGCCTGGTTAATCTCCTTTCGCAGACTTTTGGGTTTTTTGTTGTCATATTAATCATACTGGCTTAAATGTAAAATATCTTAAAAGCTTATAATGGAGTTATATTTATCTTGCACACTAATGATAATTTATTCAACATCCATGCACCAGTTATTCTCTACATATATATATATTATATTATTTTATCTGCATAAAAATTCTACATGGTAAGTAGAATTTTGCAGATGTTAAAGATGAAGAAATTCAGGCAAAGAGATGTAAAGCAACTTTCCAAAAGACATATAACTAGTTAATGACTGAAATGGTATTTGAATCCAGATCTATTGAATTTTAACATGCTGTATTCCATAGAATTTACGTATCAGACTGGACTTAAAAAAAAAAAGTCAGACACTGGATTGGACTTTGAAAAAAGAAGTACTCTAATTCCATCTTATTCCTCCCATTAGCCAGGTTCCATCTGTAACTGAACAACCAAATCACTTGAAAACAATCTCTTTTATATACTATATTAAATGAGTATAGGGCTATATATTATCCATATACTGAGTAGAGAAATTTTAAATGCCATTTGCAATATCAACAAAAAACTTAAAAATACTTAGGATATATTTAACAAAATATGTTCAAGACCCGTGCTCTGACTATTACAAAATATTGCTGAGAGTAAGAAGACTTAAGTTATTCAAAGTGACAGATAGATGTCCCAGAATTGATCTATAGAACCAATATAATTCCAGTCAAAATTCTAGAATGCTTTTTGTTAAATATTGACAAGCTGATTTTAAGATCTATGAAATTTGAAGTAGTTACAATAGCCAAAACAATTCTGAAGAATATTAGTAAAGATAGTATGTTAATGGCATAAGTATAAACATAGAGATCAATGAAACAGAATAATTCAAAAATAGACTCTCAGCCACGTATAATCTATTGATGGCTAATAGAAGTGTTAAGACAATACAACAGGCAAAAAGATTCTGCTTTCAAGAAAGGTGCTGGATCAACCAGTTAAACAAATGGGGGGAGAAAATGAACCTTGACCATTAAAAAATACAAAATTTGATACCAGATAGGTGATGGTTCTAAAAGCTAAAACTGTAAAACTTCCAAAAATATGAGAAAATCTCTAACTTTGGGTTAGGCCATGTGATGTTGTAATTTATAATAAATTACAGGAATTCTCTCAGTGATGAGAACAATCAAGGTGTACTGTTATGTCAATGAAGGGACTTTTGGAAAGCACCTCAAGATGGCGACTGGTTACCAGTAGAGCCAACCAAGGGATTTGAGGGTTGGAACTTCCAGCCCCTCCCCAAGACCTTAGCAGAGGGGCAAGGGGCTGGAGATTGAATCAATCACTAGCGAGCATTGATTTACTCAATCATGCCCATGTAATGGACCCTCCATAAAAACCCAAAAGGATGGGGTTCGGAGAGCTCCACACGGAGATATGGGGATAGTGTGCCTGCAGAGGGTATGGAAGTTCTGTACACCCTCCCACATACCTTGTCCTATGCATCTCTTCTACCTAGCTGTTGCTGAGTGATATCCTTTCATAATAATCCAGTAATCGAGTAAGGAAACTGTCTTTCTGAGTTCCATGTCACTCTAGCAAATTGACTGAACCTGAGAACGGGGTCATAGAAGCTTCTGATTTTGTAGCCAGTCGGTTAGAAATCCAGGAACAACCTGGACTTGCAATTGGCATCTGAATTCCGAAGTGTTAGGCTGCTGGAACCTCCAACCTATAGATGGTGGGTCAAAGCAGAGGGGACACCCAGCATGTGACTGGTATCTGAAGTCTGGGGTGAGGAGGATACAGTCTTATGGGGCTGAGCCCTTGATCTGTAGCTATCTCTAGGTAGATAGTGTCAGAATTGAGTTGAATTTTAGGACACGCAGCTGTTGTCCCACAAGTGCTTGTTAGTGTGGGGAAATATCTCTTCCACATACACACATAGGAATTGGAACTAGAACCCTTTTTAGGCCAAGACACAAGAAGCACAAATCATAAAAGCAAAGAATGAATTAACTGATTTTTATAAAAATTTAAGTTTGCTCTTTTCAAGATGTCATAATGGAATTGGAAAGGCAAGTTATAGATGGAGATGTAAATCATATATCCAATAAAAGACTGATATACATCCTCTTATAGTTCAATAATAAAAAGGTAAGCGACAAAAAAAAATGGGCAAAAGACTTGAACTGATAATTCACATAAGAAGATGTGCAAATAGCCAATAAACACATGACAAGATGTTGCATCAGGGATGCAAATTAAGTTCATAAAGAGATGCACTATTACAATTTTAGAATGGCTAAAACTGTGAAAACTGACAACTCCAAGTGTTGCTGAGAATGTGGAAAACTAGAGCTTCCAAATATTACTGTTATTAATGGGAAATAGAACAGTCACTTTAGAAAATAATTGGGCAATTGCTTCAAACGTTAAACTTATACTTGTCATATGGCCCAGCCCATCAATTCCACCTCCAGGTTTCTAATCAAGAGGAATGAAAGCAAATGATCAAAAAATGACTTACACTCAAATAATCATGGCAGATTTATGCATAATGCTAAAAAATATGAAACAACTTAGATACTCAACAATCAGTAAATGTATGAACAGATTATGGTATATTCTATAATGGAATGTTATTCAGGAGTCAAAAAGTAATGAACTACTTTTTTTTTGTATCCTTAATGTACAATTACATGCGCAATATTATGGTTATTAAACTACTCCCTTCATTAGGTACCCCCACCAAACCCATTACAGTCACTGCCCATCAGCGTAGTGAGATGCTATAGAAACACTACTTGTCTTCTCTGAGTTGTACAGCCCTCCCCGCACCCACCCAACATTACGTCTGCTAGTGGCATTACGACTTATTCCCCCTTGTCCATCCATTCCCACCCATCCTCCTCAGTTCCTTTCCCGTTGGTAACTATTAGTCCATTCTTGGGTTCTGTGAGACTGCTGCTGTTTTGTTCCTTCAGTTTTTTTCTTTGTTCTTATGTGTGAAATCATTTGATACTTGTCTTTTTCCACTTG
Organism: Phataginus tricuspis; assembly: GCA_029783875.1. Taxonomy (NCBI): domain Eukaryota; kingdom Metazoa; phylum Chordata; class Mammalia; order Pholidota; family Manidae; genus Phataginus; species Phataginus tricuspis. Next base: position 77,656,686 of record JAQQAC010008880.1, on the reverse strand, counting down.
GCTTATTTCACTAAGCATAATACCCTCTAGTTCCATCCATGTTGTTGCAAATGGTAGGATTTGTTTTCTTCTTATGGCTGAATAATATTCCATTGTGTATATGTACCACCTCTTCTTTATCCATTCATCTACTGATGGACACTTAGGTTGCTTCCATTTCTTGGCTATTGTAAATAGTGCTGCGATAAACATAAGGGTGTATATGTCTTTTTCAAACTGGGCTGCTGCATTCTTAGGGTAAATTCCTAGGAGTGGGATTCCTGGGTCAAATGGTATTTCTATTTTGAGTTTTCTGAGGAACCTCCATACTGCTTTCCACAATGGTTGAACTAATTTGCATTCCCACCAGCAGTGTAGGAGGGTCCCCTTTACTCCACATCCTCGCCAACATTTGTTGTTGTTTGTGTTTTGGATGTTGGCCATCCTCACTGGTGTGAGGTGATATCTCATTGTGGTTTTAATTTGCATTTCTCTGGTGATTAGTGATGTGGAGCAGCTTTTCATGTGCCTGTTGGTCATCTGAATTTCTTTTTTGGAGAAGTGTCTATTCATGTCCTCTGCCCATTTCTTAATTGGATTATTTGCTTTCTGTTTGTTGAGGTGTGTGAGTACTTTATATATTTTGGATCTCAACCCCTTATCGGATATGTCATTTATGAATATATTCTCCCATACTGTAGGATGTCTTTTTGTTCTACTGATGGTGTCCTTTGCTGTACAGAAGCTTTTCAGCTCGATATAGTCTCACTTGTTCATTTTTGCTTTTGTTTCCCTTGCTGGGGAGATATGTTCAAGAAGAAGTCACTCATGTTTATGTCCAAGAGATTTTTGCCTATGTTTTTTTCTAAGAGTTTTATGACTTCATGACTTACATTCAGGTCTTTGATATATTTTGAGTTTACTTTTGTGTATGGGGCTAGACAGTAGTCCAGTTTCATTCTCTTACATGTAGCTGTCCAGTTTTGCCAACACCAGCTGCTGAAGAGGCTGTCATCTCCCCATTGTATATACAAGGCTCCTTTATCATATATTAATTGACTATATATGTTTGGATTTTCTATTCTGCTTCACTGGTCTGTGGGTCTGTTTTGGTACCAATAACAAATTGTCTTGATTACTGTGGCTTTGTACTAGAGCTTGGAGTCTGAGAGTATAATTCCTGCTGATTTTTTCCTCCTTCTCAGGACTGCTTTGGCTATTCGGGGACTTTTGTGGTTCCATATGAATTTTAGAATTATTTGTTCCAGTTCATTGGAGAAAGCTGTTGGTAGTTTGATAGGGATTGCATTGAATCTGTAGATTGTGTTAGGTAGTATAGCCATTTTGACAATATTTATTCTACCTAGCCAAGAGCATGGGATGAATTTCCATTTCTTAGTGTCCTCCTTAATTTCTCTTAGTGTTTTCTAGTTTTCAGGGTATAGGTCTTTCACTTCCTTTGTTAGGTTTATTCCTAGGTATTTTATTCTTTTTGATGCAATTGTGAATGGAATTGTTTTCCTGATTTATCTTTCTGTTAGCTCATCGTTAGTGTATAGGAAAGCAACAGATTTCTGTGTGTTAATTTTGTATCCTGCAACTTTGCTGAATTCAGATATTAGTTCTAGTAGTTTTGGAGTGGAGTCTTTAGGGTTTTTTTATGTACAATATCATGTCATCTGCAAATAGTGACAATATGACCTCTTCTTTACCAATCTGGATGCCTTGTATTTCTTTGTTTTGTCTGATTGCTGTGGCTAGGACCTTCAGTACTATGTTGAATAACAGTGGAGAGAGTGGGCATCCCTGTCTTCTTCCCGATCTTAGATGAAAAGCTTTCAGCTTCTCGCTGTTAAGTATGATGTTAGCTGTGGGTTTGTCATATATGGCCTTTATGATGTTCTGGTACTTGCCCTCTATACACATTTTGTTGAGAGTTTTTATCATGAATGGATGCTGAATTTTGTCAAATGCTTTTTCAGCATCTATGAAGATGATCATGTGGTTTTTGTTCTTCTTTTTGTTGATGTGGTGGATGATGTTGATTGATTTTCGAATGTGGTACCATCCTTGCATCCCTTGGATGAATCCCACTTGATCATGGTGTATGATCCTCTTGATGTATTTTTGAATTCGGTTTGCTAATATTTTGTTGAGTATTTTTGCATCTACGTTCATCAGGGATATTGGTCTGTAATTTTCTTTTTTGGTGAGGTCTTTGCCCGGTTTTGGTATTAGAGTGATGCTGGCTTCATAGAAAGAGTTTGAAAGTATTCCCTCCTCTTCTATTTTTTGGAAAACTTTAAGGAGAATGGGTGTTATTTCTTCTCTATATGTCTGGTAGAATTCAGAGGTGAATCCATCTGCCCAGGGGTTTTGTTCCTGCCTAATTTTTTGATTATCAATTCAATTTAGTTGCTGGTGATTGGTCTGTTTAGTTTTTCTTTTTCTTGCTTGGCCAGTCTTGGAAGGTTGTATTTTTCTAAGAAGTTGTCCATTTCTTCTAGGTTTTCCAACTTGTTAGCATATAGATTCTCATAGTATTCTCTTATAATTCTTTGTATTTCTGTTGGGTCCATCGTGATTTTTCCTTTCTCATTTCTGATTCTGTTTATATGTGTAGATTCTCTTTTTCTCTTATAAGTCTGGCTAGGGGGTTATCTATTTTGTTTATTTTTTCAAAGAACCAACTCTTGGTTTCATTGATTTTTTCTATTGTTTTATTCTTCTCAATTTTATTTATTTCTTCTCTGATCATTATTATGTCCCTCCTTCTGGTGACTTTGGGCCTCATTTGTTCTTCTTTTCTCAATTTCAGTAATTGTGTCTTTAGACTATTCATTTGGGATTGTTCTTCCTTCTTTAAATAGGCCTGGACTGCAATATACTTTCCTCTTAGAACTGCCTTTGCTGCTTCCCACAGAAGTTGTGGCTTTGTATTATTGTTGTCATTGGTCTCCAAATATTCTTTGATCTCCATTTTAATTTGGTCGTTGACCCATTGATTATCTAGGAGAATGTTGTTAAGTCTCCATGTATTTGTGAGCCTTTTTGATTTCTTTCTAAAATTTATTTCTAGTTTTATACCTTTGTGATCTGAGAAGTTGGTTGGTAGAATTTCAATATTTTTTAACTTACTGAGGTTCTTTTTGTGGCCTAGTATGTGGTCTATTCTGGAAAATGTTCCATGTGCACTTAAGAAGAATGTGTATCCTGTTGCTTTCGGGTGTAGAGTTCTGTAGATGTCTGTTAGGTCCATCTGTTCTAGTGTGTTGTTCAGTTCCTCTGTGTCTTTACTTATTCTCTGTCTGGTTGATCTGTCCTTTGGAGAGAATGGTGTGTTGAAGTCTCCTAAAATGAATGCATTGCTTTCTATTTCCTCCTTTAATTCTGTTAGTGTTTGTTTAACATATGCCGGTGCTCCTGTGTTGGGTGCATATATATTTATAATGCTTATATCCTCTTGTTGGACTGACTCCTTTATCATTATGTAATGTCCTTCTTTATCTCTTGCTACTTTCTTGGTTTTGAAGTCTATTTTGTCTGATACAAGTACTGCAACACCTGCTTTTTTCTCCTTATTGTTTGCATGAAATATCTTTTTCCATCCCTTCACTTTTAGTCTGTGTATATCTTTGGGTCTGAGGTGAGTCTCTTGTAAACAGCATATAGATGGGTCTTGTTTTCTTATCCATTCTATTACTCTGTGTCTTTTGATTGGTGCATTCAGTCCATTTACATTTAGGGTGATTATCGATAGATTATGTACTTATTGCCATTGCTGGCTTTAGATTCGTGGTTACCAAAGTTTCAAGGGTTGCTTCTTTACTGTCTAACAATCTAACTTAAATTTCTTGTTAAGTTATTGTAAACACAGTCTGATGTTTCTTTATTTCTCTCCCTTCTTATTCTTCCTCCTCCGTTCTTTATATACTAGGTGTTTTGCTCTTTGCCTTTAGTTAGTATTTGGATGGTCTGCTTTCTTTGCTATGATTTTATTTTCTCTGGTGACATCTTTTAAGCCTTAGGAGTGCTTCCCTCTAGAGCAGTCCGTTTAAGATATCCTGTAGAGGTTGTTTATGGGAGTCAAACTCTCTCAGCTTTCGCTTGTCTGGAAATTGTTTAATCCCTCCATCATATTTAAATGATAATCATGCTGGATATAATATTCTTGGTTAGAGGCCCTTCTGTTTCATTACGTTAAATATATCATGCCATTCTCTTCTGGCCTGTAAGGTTTCTGTTGAGAAGTCTGATGATATGATGCGTTTTCCTTTGTAGGTGATCTTTTTTCTCTCTCTAGCTGCCTTTAATACTCTGGCCTTATCTTTGATCTTTGTCATTTTAATTATTATGTGTCTTGGTGTTGTCTTCCTTGTGTGCCTTGTGTTGGGAGATCTGTGGGCTTCCATTGACTGCGAGACTATTTCCTTCCCCAGCGTAGGAAAGTTTTCAGCAATTATTTCTTCAAAGACACTTTCTATCCCTTTATCTCTCTCTTCTTCCTCTGGTACTCATATAATGCGAATATTGTTCCATTTGGATTGGTCACACAGTTCTCCTATTCTTTCTTTCCTAGAGATCCTTTTATCTCTCTCTGCCTCAGCTTCTCCGTATTCCTGTTCTCTGATTTCTATAACATTTACAGTCTCTTGCATCTCCTCCTGTCTGCTGCTAAGCCTGTCAATTGCTTGTCTCATTTCTGCATTGTCTTTCCTGACTTCCCTCACTTCCTCCCTCAGCTCTTGCATATTTCTCTGTATATCCATCAGTATGGTTATGACTTTTATTCTGAACCTTTTTCAGGAAGATTGCACATTTCCATCCCATCAGGCTCCCTCTCTGGTGTTGCCTGGGACTGAGTAATCTTTGTTTGTAACAGATTCCTCTGTCTTTTCATGGCAATAGAAGTGGTCGCTGATAGGTACCATGTATGTCAGCTGCGCTCTTTAAGCCTTTAAAGAAAAAAAAATGAAAAAGAAGGAAAGAAAAGAAAGAAAAGAGAAAAAAAGAAAGAAAAGAAAAGAAAAAAAAGAAAAAAAAACGCCTGCCAGGAGGAGATTCTGTGAGGATGCTGTAGGTGGTGCTTTTGCTCCACTATTCCGCTGCCATAGCCATGCCACCCCACAGGGCCATTTGTAGCTCTGGCCGGGGTGGGAACGAATGCGAGGCTGCTGATCTCTGTGGGAAGTCCCAGTGTGGCTACTTTTTCCCAGTTGTCAGCCAAGGGGTCCGAAATTCCCCAGGACTCCCAGCCTGCTTGGCTGAGTGTGTTGGGATGATCCTGCTCCTCCATTGGGCCCCTGTCTCTTTAAGACCACTTAAAAAGTGTGCGCTTTTCTTTTGTCCCTTGGAGCCGGCTGAGAGGACCTGGGTGCGTTTCCCTGCTCAGATCCTGCACCCTCTGTCTCTCCAATCTCCGATACACCATGTGATGTGTGTCAGTGCTCCTGGTGCAGATCACCAGGGCTGGTTATTTCATGGGCCTGTACTTCCACTCCCTCCCCACTCTGAATCCTCTCCTCCCGCCGGTGCGCTGGGGTAGGGGAGTGCTTGGGTCCCACCAGGTCGCGGTTCCGGGTCTTACCCGCTTCACTAGGTGTTGAGTCCTCTCAGGTGTAGATGCAGGCTGGGTGCTGTCCTGTATCTTCTGGTGTCTCTTTTAGGAATAGTTGTATTTGTTGTATTTTCATAAATATATATGGTTTTGGGGAGGAGAATTTCTGCCACCCTGCTCATGCCACAATCTTCCCGGAAGTCATGAACTACTTTTATGTGCAACAATATGTATGAATTAAAAAAACGTTTTCTAAATGGAAGAAGTTAAAGTCACACTGTGTGATTCTATTAGAGAATACACACTATATGATTCTATTTACACAAAACCTAGAAAATACATACCTAATCAATAGTGACAGAAAACAGATCAGTGGCTATGAAGGCTTGGAAATGGGGGTTGAAAGTCTGGGGCAGTTCATTGGAAAAAATAAAAGGGAAACTTTTGGGGTTATGAAAATATTCTACATCTTGGTTGTGGTGGTGGCTATACAACTGTATATGCTTGTCAAAACTTATACAACTGTATTACTTAAAATGATTATATTTTATTTAAGTAAATATAACTCAATAAAATTGATTAAAAAACAGTAATTTCACTTTTAGGAATCTACCTTGGGGAAATAATCTGAAATACAAACAAAGGTTAATACTCAAGGATGTTGTTTATAAAACTGAAAACATCCTGTATCTCATATAGAGAGTAATTACAGAGTTAGAGAAATTATGGCATATCTTTTCAGTGGATATTCATAATAATAGTGTTTATAAGGAATATGTAATAACATGTAGACATATTTCTGCCATTATGTTAAGTGCAAATAAACAGGATTCACAAATTAAATATGTAGTATGTTTTCAGCAATGTAAACAATTAAGCAGTGTCTTAATAGAAAAACAAAAGGCTACACACAAAAATATTAAACAAGATTATATTTTTCTCTAAATTTCTATCTTTAAAATGTTTTCTTTAATGAGACTATACTACCTTTATAATGAAGAAAACTGAAAGGAAGAAACCTTTAGAAATATTACCACTGGGAAGAAAAATTTATAATTTTGGAAATTGTGACATGCTACAAGATTAGAATGTTCTGGTTCATAGTAGTATTAGAAAATGGGTGTTGGTTGGTAACAGGGTGTCAGTATTTCTATAGAAATACCTGAAAAAGAGGATGTCCCCATTATAGTGACAAACACCAATTACCTAAGGAGGAACCATCATATCCCTATATTGGGGAAAGAAAGCATACAAAGTAATATTTCATTGATGTAAGTATCCTTTTGACAATACTTAATTCCTATTTCTGAGACACCACGAAGTTTTATAAGCCCTAATTCATCTCCTGAGCATTCTACAGAGGAGGCAGTACAGATGGCTAGCCCGAATAATAGAGCCAGGTCTGTGAACTGCTGAGAAAAATTGAACTGTCAGCCTGATATTTGCCTTCACATTCTGTTTTTTTTATTAAGGTATTATTGATATACACTCTTGTTATGGTTTCACATGAAAAAACAATGTGGTTACTACGTTTACCCATATTATCAAGTCCCCACCTATACCCCAATGCAGTCACTGTCCATCAGTGTAGTAAGATGCAACAGACTGACTGTTTGCCTTCAGGGTGCTACACTGTTTTCCCTGTGATCCCCCACACCATGTGTACTAAACATAATACCCCATACTCCCCTTCTCCCACCCTCCCCACCCGCCCTCCCACACCCCTCCCATTGGTAACCACTAGTTCCTTCTTGGAGTCTCTGAGGATGCTGCTATGTTGTTCCTTCAGTTTTGCTGTGCTGTTATACTCCACAAATGAGGGAAATCATTTGGCCCTTGTCTTTCTCTGCCTGGCTTATTTCGCTGAGCATAATATCCTCCAGCTCCATTCATGTTGTTGCAAATGGCAGGATTTGTTCCCTTCCTATGGCTGAATAGTATTCCATTGTGTATATGTACCACCTCTTCTTTATCCATTCATCTACTGATGGACACTTAGGTTGCTTCCATATCTTGGCTATTGTAAAAAGTGTTGCAATAAACATAGGGGTGCATATGTCTTTTTGAATCTGAGAAGTTGTATTCTTTGGGTAAATTCCAAGGAGTGGGATTCCCGGGTCAAAGGGTATTTGTATTTTGAGTTTTTTGAGTAACCTCCATATTGCTTTCCACAATGGTTGAACTAGCTTACATTCCCACCAGCAGTGTAGGAGGGTTCCCCTTTCTCTGCATCCTCGCCAGCACTTGTTGTTCTTAGTCTTTTGGATGGTGGCCATCCTTACTGGTGTGAGGTGATAGGTCATTGTGGTTTTAATTTGCATTTCCCTGGTGATTAGTGATGTGGAGCATCTTTTCATGTGTCTGTTGGCCATCTGAATTTCTTCTTTGGAGAACTGTCTCTTCATATCCTCTGCCCATTTTTTAATCAGGTTATGTGCTTTTTGGGTATTGATGCATGTAAGTTTTTTATATATTTTGGATGTTAACCTCTTGTAGGATATGTCATTTACAAATATATTCTCCCATTCTGTAGGATGCATTTTTGTTCTGTTGATGGTGTCCTTTGCCATACAGAAACTTTTTAGTTTGATGTACTCCCAGGAGTTCATTTTTGCTTTTGTTTCCCTTACTCGAGGAGATGCGTTCAGGAAAAAGTCACTCGCGCTTATATTCAGGAAATTTTTGCCTATGCTGTCTTTTAAGAGTTTTATGGTTTCATGACTTACATTCAGGTCTTTGATCCATTTCGAGTTTACTTTTGTGTATGGGGTTAAACAATAATCCAGTTTCATTCTCTTGCATGTAGCTGTCCAATTTTCCCAACACCAGCTGTTGAAGAGGCTGTCATTTCCCCACTGTATGTCCATGGCTCCTTTATCATATATTAATTGACCATATATGGTTGGGTTTATATCAGGGCTCTCTATTCTGTTTCATGGGTCTATGGGTCTGTTCTTGTGCCAGTACCAAATTGTCTTGATTACTGTGGCTTTGTAATAGAGTTTGAAGTTGGGGAGCATAATCCCCACAGCTTTATTCTTCCTTCTCAGGATTGCTTTGGCTATTCGGGGTCTTTTGTGGTTCCATATGAATTTTAGAACTATTTGTTCCAGTTCATTGAAGAATGCTGTTGGTATTTTGATAGGGATTGCATTGAATCTGCAGATTGCTTTAGGTAGTATAGCCATTTTGACAATATTTATTCTACCTAGCCAAGAGCATGGGATGAATTTCCATTTGTTAGTGTCCTCTTTAATGTCTCTTAGGAGTGTCTTGTAGTTTTCAGGGTATAGGTCTTTCACTTCCTTTGTTAGGTTTATTCCTAGGTATTTTATTCTTTTTGATGCAATTGTGAATGGAATTGTTTTCCTGATTTATCTTTCTGTTAGCTCATCATTAGTGTATAGGAAAGCGACAGATTTCTGTGTGGTAATTTTGTATCCTGCAATTTGCTGAATTCAGATATTAGTTCTAGTAGTTTTGGAGTGGAGTCTTTAGGGTTCTTTATGTACAATATCATGTCATCTGCAATTTGACTTCTTCTTTACCAATCTGGATGCCTTGTATTTCTTTGTTTTGTCTGATTGCCGTGGCTAGGACCTCCAGTACTATGTTGAATAACAGTACAGAGAGTGATGCCTCTGTATTCTTTTATCAGAGAGAGACAGTTATAAAGAGATAGACCACCCCTGACTGAATTCATAACATCAGGTTGCTGAACCTATCAAGCTGGGAACCACACACTGTTCTATAATAATTGCAGTGTGGTATAAATGAGTAGGCAAAAATCACAAATATTGTACCAATACCCTTATTTTATTAACAGTAGCATAAATAGCAGTAGATTTTTCAGACCATGCCAACTAAACCCTAAGTCTCCATGGTGTGGTTTTTCTGAATCTGCATGAGGACTCTGGAAAGCTCATACTCACCAATGCTTTGTCCATCATCCCAGAATATCTGACCTTCAGCTTTCCCATTGTCATCCAAAGCAACAATCAGTCCCATAAAATTTTGTCGGCTGTGGGAAAAAAAAAAGTTATTTTTCTCTAGATTGCAGGTTGTAAGAGTGAAGGTCAGTTTAAAAATAGATAAAATGAGACAAATATAATATACTTAAAAGCTAACAGAAAAAACATTTAAAATTTAATGAAACACTTAGTATAAACTTCCCTTTTCAAATATCAAATATAGACACTTTACTTATATATGTATTATAAGTAATATAAGATACAAATTCCTTAGGAATAAAACCACCACCCAACCCTTTAGTACTTTCCAGATCGTCACAGAATAAAATATAGAGTGATTATCCTGCCTGGCATTCATAACTCTCCATGACCTGACCCTAACCTGCTGAATTTTATTTTTATTTTTTTGTCCTTTCCCTTTATGCACTGGTTAAAGTGAACGGTTTACTATTCCCCAAACCCAGCTCATTTCTCACCTTTAGCTTTGTAATCCTCCCAGAATCTCTTTGGTCCTTGTCTTATATTCAAATCCTGTTTATTACTCAAGTCATTCAAGTCACAGCCAAAAGCCCTCTTCCATATGAAACCACGGTTTATATTACAAAGCTGACAGTTAACTTCTCCCTTTTTGCGTTGTTATTGTACCTTTTATGCGTGTCTTTCTTGACATAGTATGTTCTCCTTAATGTAACACATACATGCACACACACACACGCACACACACACACACACACACAAACACACACACATTTATATTATCTCTCCCTGAGTCAACCAAAGTAGACCTGGAAATGAGCACTAAATCCCTGAATAGCCACCACAAATCAAAGAGCTCATTGATATTCCCAATTTTTCTAATAGTGTGGAAAGCAGTAAATGCCGCCAATCTCAGGAAAATTTTTGCCTCAGATCTTTGACACAGCCACAAATGAAAGATCTCCCCAAGACTGACTTCATGAACTCATCCTCCCCCAGGTCTGACTCAGAAGGCATTCACAGAATCAGATCAGTGAAACTGTCTGTAATGTGGTTTATTTATCCAGAGTCTTGGTCAAGGTGGACAGCTCCCTGTGAGGCTGCCTCATTATGGCAAAATGAAGCCATCACAGACCACCTCTCCTCCTTACCTGGAGTGAGTGTTCATCGCAGGCTCTTGGCAAGGCAAGATGTAGCCTCCTCTGATATGAAGGTTGATGTGGTCAAGGGGAGCCTGCAGGGTTTTCCACTCACCTATGGATGTATTGACAGATTCCTAGAAGGGAGAATATAGGTAAGGGATGATGACAGATATATAGATGAAATGAATGCATGCTTTCACACAAGCCCTTCCTGTCCAAGGAAGTGTATTGGGAAGTCAAGCAGGACACTGAAAATCTAGGAAGAAAATCTCTGTTTTCCATTTTACTAAAAACTCTGGAACTCTAGTCCTTTCTCTATATTCTCCAGAAAAGGTGAGGGATGGGGTAGGAATCAGTTTGATAAGATTTTGTCTACTTATGCTTCTATGGATACTTCAAGCAAAACTTGCATGGCTAAAAGGTTGAAAATGATTACTTTAGAAACTATGTGCCTGGAAGTCAGAAGAAAACTCTAGCCACTTCTCTAGCCTGCAGGGACCTATCTGGTTCTTCACAAAATATGTTAGCTCTTACCATGCTATAGTCATACCAACGCCCTCTGGGAAAATAAGCATGGATCTCAGAAGTGCTCTGAAACAAAATTACCATATCATTATGAAGATTCCAATTATTTAATTTTAAGTTTAAAAATCCTTTCTTAGAATTCAGATTAAAATTTACTACTGATTTTAATCATGAGTTTGGGAGGCTTAATTGAGGATGATCCTGGGAAATTATTCTTCAAACACACAGAAAAATTAGTTTTTCAAAAAGGTAAATTTTATAAGGATGAAAGGTAACAAGACATCAAAGTGAGAAATCGGTTAGGACTGTGAAGTTTTCATTAATGTAGACCTTGAAAAAGGAAAAGTCTCCCTTAAATGTCTGGAAAGGCATTTGCCTGAATATAGTGAGCTAGACAGGATGATCTTTAAAATGCCCTTCCTGCACTTTAGAGAATGGGATTGGAGGGTTTCTGACAGGATGGGAAACTTACACTTTCCAGCACGGGACTGATTAAGATGGCAGGGCCCAACATGAACTGACGGTCTATATCCCATGTTGTACGATCAGCTGTAAACCTTAAAAAATAAGGTTGAAAACCCCATCCACACTATTATAACTGTTGCAGACAGAGGGCTATTCCCAAGCCCTGCCCAGTCCAGCTGCCTGGGGCTGAACTCACTCATGGAGAAGGGGGCGGACGACAGTGCTGCCCTCCACATGAGCTTTGTGCATCAGAGTGTAGAGGTAAGGTAGCAGGGTGTATCTGGTTTGGAGGACTCTCCTCGAGATCGTCTCGAAGGTTGAATTCCAAGCCACAGGATCTTGTCTCTAAAGGGAGAAAGGAGCATATGACCCATCACCTCTTCTTTACTCCAACCTAGTGGTATCGGAAAAGGGTTAGCAGCTACACCTCCCACATGCAGGTTATACATGCTTTCTCCTTTCATTTCTAGCCCACTTCTTCCCTGACCCCTGCCTTCTGACCAACTTAGAGCCTCTTGCTTCCTCCTCTTCATCAAGGACTCCTAAGGCCCTTGCATGGTCTAGCCTTGACCCAGAAGGTGTACAGAGAGATGGGTCTGTATGCAGCGCTGACATATCTTGGACGGATTTGAGTAAAATACAGATTTCCTATTCTTAAAGGCAAAGGGCGCTTCTTGTATTTTAGCCCTGTAGGGAGCTATAAATCCTTTTCTCCTCATCAGCATTAATCCTCCATGAGATTAATTATATTCTTGAAAAAAAATGCTTATAACTTTGGTGTTTTGAACTCTGGGTTTTCTAAGGATTGGAGGTTCTGGTCATTTTTATGATTTTTCTCAACACATGAACATGATACTTTTGAGGACTAAAAGGAAGCTGTGATTTTGGACACAAAATACCTGCAGCATAACCTGTTGCCTTACCCTGGTCCCAATGGTGTTGTGGTTTCTGGAAAATGGATAAAAGGCCCCCAGTTGCATCCACCGAATGCACATCTCATATTCAGCATCTCCGAAGAACCCACAAATATCTGCTCCTGTCTGAGAAGATGCAAAACCAGAGCATGAAGTGGGACTTTTGTAGATGTGCAGATACATTGAAATCTGCCTGGGCGGTTTGTAGTGGCCCCAGTGTGACTTACATAAGATATTCCAAAGAGACTGAACTCCATCATGCCTGCAATGAGAAGATAAAGCTGTGCTGGATAAAGCAGCCCTTTGAGAGGGTAATTTGACCTGTCTCTTCCATCCCCCATTTGAAAACCCTGGGCCACTTATGAAAAAACCAAAGATGGGTATAGATTAAAGCTCACATGCATAGAGAACTCAGCTTCTATTGATTTCATTGCCCACATGGGTGATGATTAGTTATTACCCATGCACAGTCCAGTCCCCGGCCCACCAACAGAGGTCCCTGGGATAAGCCCACACACCAATGATAGACTTCCTCAGCTGGTCCCAGGCAGCCGTGTTGTCTCCCAGCCAGTGTCCTCCCCAGCGGCCAGAAGAGGGGAATGTGGAGCGGGTGATGACGATCCCTCGCTGGCCTGTCACCTCTTGTACAGCTCTGGTCAGAGGGGAAAAGGAGTGAATTGCAGGTGAATTAAAGGGTGGGCAGCGTGGAGCTGCACTGCAGAGAGGAGTGTCGGGCTGGAGCCTGAGGGGGCAGTGGTGCTCAATTCTGAGCCAGTCAGCTCCACCCCTACAAGCATCTCCTATTTCAAAGTGATCTAAGAGTCCCAATGACCTTCACAGAAGGACAACTGGGGATTCATCATCACCTAAAATGTGTATTTCCTTTCTTTAAAAAAAAAGTCTAACTAATAATTGTCTACATAGATATAGGAGGAGGGAGGGGGTGAGGTGTAGGACAGATACTCATGAAGCAATGACTCTATCCTGCATGGTGCACTTGCCATGCTCATGTATGCTGTCTTACAACCTAATGAGGAAGGTCTTCTTGGACTTATTTTACTGTTAGGGAACTGAGGCTCAGTTAGATAATTTGGCAAAGGACATTTGAAGAGCAAGGATACCAAGTGTGGATAAAATTGTAATATTTCCAGAATATCTCACCTGGCTTAGTGCATCTGCATATTAATAGGCATTCCTCAGGGGTGGAGAAAGGTTCATCGCCATATCAATGGGTAATTACCTGGGCAATGGAGGGCTTATCTGAACCTTAGAGTGTTGGGGAGGGCTGGTTTTGCTTCTGCTGGAGCAGGAAAGAGACAGTTCTGGACTGCAGTTTGTAAGCAATAAACGGATTTTAAACTTTATTTCTTCCTTTGACCGATTTTGGTTTTAGAGGTATTTTGCCCCAGCTTTCCTTTCCCCGGAGTTACACCAAGTAAAAGTATATATGATGACAGCTTTTTGGGGATATTTTATTCTACTATGCGACTCCTCAAAAAGTAGGATAAAATTTGCACACTGGGGCAAATATACAGAAAAGATAAATACACATCTCTCATTGGAAGATGGATCTTCTTATGCAGCCTCAGTCAGAAGATAAAAACAATTATGTGAGAGAAAAAATAATGAAACAAAAGAGAAAGTCTATTAACCGAAACCAGCGCTTAATGCAACCCAAATATTTGCTAAAGAAAGCATTACAAATCAATAGACAGATGAATTATTCAATAAAGAATGTTAGGAAAAGAAGCCAGCTACTGTGGGAAAATTAATCCATTTAGGTAACTTCCAATATTTCACTCCAAAATAAATCCGAAAATGGAGGGACACACACACATCTTAGTGAGAGATAATGAAGGCCTGAAATAAGGCAGGGACATAGACGAAGGGTGAGTATGAGTGACCTCACCTTTTCAGAGGTCTAGAAATTAACCAGCCATAGAAAGAAATGAAAATCATCTATTCAAAGACTACATAATATTGGCAAGACAGAGAGGTCTGTGGGAACTTGGAGACATTCCTTCCCTAGTTTAGTGGCACCAAAAGCCAACAGTCTTGCAGCAACCTGAGAGGTCTGATCCCTTTCGGAATTCTCTTAAAAGTGCCTTCCCCAGAGCATAATTAATATTTTTTCCTAACTTCCAGCTCCCTGGGAAGTCCCTATTCCCAGAGCCTTGTGGCCATATCATTTGACTCAGAGCTCAACTCATCAGGGAGAAAAAATTCCCACTGCCAGGGAATTACCAAAACAATAGCGATTTTCTAGCAACATCCCAGGTGCTCAGGCTGCGGTCTCAGTTGGGGCAAACAAAATCTTGGCTGGGAATTTGAAAATAAATCCTGGAGAATGAGAACCATAGAGAACGTTGTAAAGCTCCTAGATATTCCTGGGGATCTAAAAGACTATACACACACAAGGCTCTGTGCACGCTCAGAGAAACGTGGAAAGAACCACGATCAGAGAAGGCTCTGGTGACTCGTTGTGGCTGAGCTTGTGGTCCGGGGCAAGCAGTAAGTGAAATGCCAGGCTGCTTACAAACTGCCTCAGCTTGAAGGTGTACCTTCTCATCCTTATCCCCTTGATGAAGAGCAAAAGACACAGAGGCAATGCTTTTAAGGTGACCGGGATGGCCTTACTGTTCCCTTCAGCTTGACTAAACTTGCAGATTTCTTCCTGATACTAGGACCCTGGCCTCCCTTTTCTTAAAGCATTTGTTTTAGAGAAGTTTTCATTGTAAATTCTTTCTCTGCCCCTTCGAGATGTAAATCTTAAAAAAAAAAAAAAAAAAAAAAAAAAACCTCTTGCCTTCTTCTTTCACAGCCCAGGAATGCATTTGTCATTGACCTGGAAGCCCTCCCCTTGATATATAATGAGCAAGGAAGACAGCGCCCCTATCTCCCAGTCTCTCTGGGATGCTAGGAGGCTACCTTCAGCAGGTCTTCTTGTAAAACTCCTGTCATGAATGGTAGAATCCCGACCTGAGTACTGCCTTTTGAACAAGCCCACCTGCCATCTCAGATAAACCTGCTTGGACGGTGGAGTTCATGTCCTTTCTTCCCTTTCATATGGTGCCGAAACCCAGGAGCGGGAGCCGAGAGCAGGGGCTCTTTTGCAGCCTAAGAAGCAGTGGGCAGCACAGCTAGTCTTGGGCTAAAGCCTAGATCCTGAGAGCCTCCTGTGTCTTGCCCTGTTTCCCTTCCCTCCCTCTCCTAATACCCTTTGCAAACTCCAGTCCAGGGACCATCTTGCCAGACCTCAATCTACACATCCGCCACCGGCCATTAATCCATCACAGTTCCCAGGAGGGTAAGATTTTGGCCTCTCAGCGGCTTTCTCTTGGCACCGAGAGAAAGTTGGTCTGGTCCCCTTTTCCGTTATCCTTTCCCTTCCTCTCTGTTCTCCAGTTGAAAACACCATTAGGGGACCTTCTGCCCTCTGGCTGGGGGAATGCTTCCTTTCAGTGTGCAGGAACATCTCATCTGGCCCCAGGAGTCTACAGACTCCAGTTGGGAAACCAATCTCAGGGAGATGTCCCGGCGGCGTGCTTCCCAAACCTGGCCACCCTTTCTGACCCGCCCACAATGGGCAATTCTTCCTCAAAAACATCGGGAGACACCCCCCTTCAGCTGTCTCCTACATAATCTTTCCCAGTTGGAATTAAAAGGAGACATTAAACCAAAACAAATTGGTCTTTTTTCTACTTCCTTGTGGCCTCAATATAAACTCAACAGTGGGTCATGCTGGCCAGTTGAGGGCACTTTTGATTTCCAAACTCTCCGAGATCTTGATAACTTCCTCCAGAGGACAGGCAGATGGTCAGAGGTTCCCTATATCCAAGCCTTCCTCACCCTCTGGGGGCAGCCCTTCCTTAGTTCCCTACCCTCCTCCTATCCGCCCGCAAGTCCAAATCCCTCCCCACTGTCAGCTTCCCCTGAACACCCCTCCCCTCCTCCTCTCTGATATCTGCCAAGCATGTGTGCCTCTTCTAACCCAAACCCTTCTCCAAACCCACCCTTTTCCCCACCTCAAACATGCTCTCGCACTGTTGCTTCCCACCCAATAACCCCCCCGCCCGACCCCTTCTCACCCTATCTACCCCTTTGCGAGGCAGCAGGCATTGAAAGGCCTGTTCATGTTTATGTCTCCTTTTCAATCAATGACCTGGAGTGTATTAAACAAAAGATGGGGTCCTTCTCAGAAAACCATGATAAATTCAACTATGAGCTCCTCAGGGAAATTACCCAGGGGACGGATGAAAATCCAGCCCTCTTTATGAACCGCCTTTCAGAGGCCATGATCAAATACACAACACCAGCCCTAATTCCCCTGAGGGCCTTATTCTCCTATACCTCCACTTTATTTCCCAGTTCTTCCCAGATATTCGTAAAAAGCTCCAAAAATTAGAAAATGGACCCCAAACACCCCAGAAAGAGCTTATAGACGTTGCCTTTAAAGTTTTCAACAACAGGGATAAGGAACAAAAAACTCAGAAAGAAAAACAGGCTAAAGCCAAATACCAGATTCTGGCCTCCCTAGTTCAACCTCCCGGTGACAAGCCTGCAAAAGGCTCCACCCCACACCCGCCTAGCAACTGTTTGAGCTGTGGCATCCCGGCCGTTGGGCAAAAGCTTGCCCTAATCCCAGGCCTCCTACAAAGCCGTGTCTGAACTGCAGACAGTGGGGTCACTGAAGAGTGGATCGCCCTCTAGGGAAGTCAGCCTCTCCCTTGAGTTCTGTCCCCTCCAGGTGACCGGACACATCTAGAGAGGACCTGGCAGCCCTCATGGCCTTGTCTTCAGTGACTGAATGACAGGGCCTGGATCCCAAAGCCCCCTCCACAAGGACACCAGGGGACCCCCAGGTAACAATGGTGGTTGCCGGATGTCAGGTTTCTTTCATGGTCACATGGGAGCCGGCCTCTCCATGCTTACTGAATATTCAGGACCTTTGCTCCCTTCCTCTACCTTGGTTGTTGGAATGAAAGGCTTGATAGGAATACCAGTCCAAACCCCTCCTTTATACTGCTCCTTGGTCCATATTACTTTGACTCACTCCTTTCTGGTAATCCCCCACTGCCCCACATTCCTTCTCCCCACACCCCTTCTGGGAAGAGATACCCTCCACCACATGGGGGCAGGGCAGGCAGTCTTGACTGATAGACTCCCAGAGGGAAGCAGCTATCCTGGGAGTGGATCAGAGCAGTAAATTTCTTATGTTGATTTTGCAGAATTACCCAGAAGACTAATAAGAAATGTAACATCTCATCAAAGATAAAAATCTTAAGACCTCTTAACCCTTTGTGATATTCCTGAAAAATCCCAACCATTCAGTACACACCTCTCTCTCTGAGGTCGCCTGCACTTTCTAAGTGCGAAACCTTAAATCTAAGCTTGTTTTGTAGCCTGTGAATTTGCCTTAATAACCATCAGGCTGGAAACCCTGTGTCCAAAGAAATGTGGGTTACACTCCATTTGAGGCCAGATATGGCTGGAGAGAAATGTGAGTTAAACCTCCATTTGCAAGCTGGGTCCTACCAAACTGCTGCCAGCCCTCATGGGAATAACAGCCTAAAATAAGTGTGGTCATTATGTCTCAATCTATATGTTTGTACATCTACATGTGTAAACGGAAGATATTTTTTCTACCCCCAGATGGTACTGCAAAAATTAATTGATTTAAAGACAAGCACTAGAAAAAAATTGGGCATTCCAAAACTTGAAGAAATTCTGATAAAAAATAGCATTAATGCTATTTTACGTTTAACTAAAATGTCCTTATGGTTATCAGCTGCCTAGGTTTACCTAGTCATTTAAGTTGATGTTATCTGTTAAATCTTTAAAAAAAAAAAAGTGCTTAAAGAGAGGCTTGACTTTGTTTAATGCTTGGCGAAGGTTTTGTGAGTAATCTAGCATGGTTGTTAGGAACGAGTGAACTAAAGAAGTGTAGTAAGTAAACTTAATAATAATTGTGGGTTACAGTATGTATACCTAAAAACAGCTTAAGAATCTTTGTGGTAACCTGAAACCTTAAAGTTTTGCTAAGTTAAGTAATAAGTCAAATTAACGAATTAAGTCACTCCCAGTAAGATAAAATAATGAAACATTAATTACTGATAACCAATCTAAAGAATTGCTAGTATAACAGTTTAAAATAGCTTACCTCTCAGTGTTCACTAAAAATTAAAGTTCCTAATGGTTTTAAATTCTAATTAAAATTATGTAAACTTATAAAGAAAACATCTCTGCATGACAGAAAAGATAGGTGTTCTGATAAGAAAAGATGTAAAGAATGGAAATTCGTTTTATTGAGAGTAAAAGAAGGTAACTGTTCTAAAGTATAGCTGTTTTTTTAAAGAGGGAGAACTCTGAATGTAAAAATAAAGTTGTAGAAAGTTTGTGGAAGTATTTGAAGTGGTCATGCTATGTGAGATTGAAGTAAATGAGTCTTGATATGAAGTGGACAGCAAAATTAGAATTTTGTTTTCTGTTTGTTAAAAGGACAAAGTTTTCTTGAACTATTATTCTGCTCTCAATAACGAAAAATTGTGAAGGGTTTTTCTAGTTGTATCAAAATGATTTCTCATGC
Source organism: Phataginus tricuspis (assembly GCA_029783875.1). Taxonomy (NCBI): domain Eukaryota; kingdom Metazoa; phylum Chordata; class Mammalia; order Pholidota; family Manidae; genus Phataginus; species Phataginus tricuspis. The sequence goes on along the minus strand of JAQQAC010008880.1, from coordinate 77,637,571 downwards.
TTAAGGGCTCAATGAGTTGTCTAAGTACTTAAGAAAATGAAATCTTAATATTAAAAGAGCTAAAAGCTAAGTTTATATGTTACAGAAATACCCAAACATCCTTATATCAACTGTCTTATAGTAAGCTCTCATCAAATCTTTAACCATTGCCATTTCTAAGTCTTTTGTCATTTATAGTTATTGTTTTACTCCTGAACTAGTAAAGAACTAGATTCAAGCAGAGCAAAATTAGTTACATAAAATTAAGTAAACTGAGGAAGATGATTTTAATATATTTTTTTAATAATTTATTTTGGTATCATTAATCTACAATTACATGTGCAACACCATGGTGATTAAACTACCCCCTCATCAGGTCCCCCCCACCAACCCCATTACAGTCACTGTCCATCAGTGTAGTGAGATGCTATAGAATCACTACTTGTCTTCTCTGAGTTGTACAGCCCTCCCCATGCCCCCCCAACATTACTTCTAATCGTAATGCCCCTTTTACCCTCTTATCCCTCCTTTCCCACCCATCTTCCCCAGTCCCTTTCCCTTTGGTAACTATTAGATGATTTTAATTTTTATGCAAATGTCGCTAATCTCTTAAACAGAAAAATAAGTGTCTGTTTTAACCTTTCTTCTCTTAAGCTAGCTTAAAATAGTTTAGCAAATTATACCTTTAAAGCAGAATTGAAACATTTATCTTTCTCTCTCTACCTAATCCCCCCAGAATTTAGAAACTCTCAGTAACTATTTTCATATTTTATTGCAAACTTTTCTTGGCATAAGTTCAATAAAGAATCTGCTCTACTTGTGACAGGACCAGTTGAAAACACTGGTTATATTACCAAGGCTTTGACTGGAATGTCATATTTGAGACACATGCATAAACTCAGATATAAACAGACAGCTTTAAGGAACTAAAATTGAATTTATGGAGCCAACAATGCTCCTTGGAAGAACTAGTCTGGTACCTTGCTTACAGGGTTCCCAGGTGAAGATGCAGCCTTACCAGGTGAGTAAGGAAGGTCACTTCCTGGCTGGTGCGGGAACCTTAGAATATACTGGGGATCTCGAGAAGACGAATTCACCCAAATCTGCAGGTACTGCAGGCAAAAATCTGATGGCAAGTCTGGCTTGGCTTTCTGGTCTTGAGAGGCCTTTAAAAACTCAATCTGAAATTCCTTATAAAAAATTCCAGCAAAGCACATTTAAAAGAGCCTGTGGGATCAATGGCTGTTCTTGCTGCACTTGTGTAAATAATCAGGCCAACTGTTTCAAAGTTAAACTTATTTTTATATTAATAAAAATGAGTGTAATTTTAGAAAGAAAAAAAGACGTGTTTCAATACTGCAGTTTTATCAGTATTAGATACTGATACTGTTTATTGTAAAATAGACTAGATCCTGGATTCTAGTTTCCTAAATATATCTGGCTATCACTCTCCAAATGTTTCAGTTTTCTCCCCTCATTTCAATTCGAGTTTTATTACTTCTAGTCCTCATATTCAATCATTCACTTTTTTTTTTTTGGTATCATTAATCTACAGTTACATGTGCAACATTATGGATACTAAACTCCCCACTTCATCAGGTCCCCACCACCTACCCCATTACAGTCACTGTCTGTCAGCGTAGTGAGATGCTATAGAATCACTACTTGTCTTCTCTGAGTTGTACAGCCCTCCCCGTGCCCCCCCTACCTTACGTCTGCTAATCGTAATGCCCCTTTTACCCTCTTATCCCTCCCTTCCCACCCATCCTCCCCAGTCCATTTCCCTTTGGTAACTGTTAGCCATTCTTGGGTTCTGTGAGTCTGCTGCTGTTTTGTTCTTTCAGTTTTTTCTTTGCTCTTATGCTCCACATATGAGTGAAATCATTTGATATTTGTCTTTTTCGGCTTGGCTTATTTCACTGAGCATAATACCCTCTAGCTCCAACCATGTTGTTGCAAATGGTAGATTTGTTTTCTTTTTATGGCTGAATAATATTCCATTTTGTATATATACCACCTCTTCTTTATCCATTCATCTATTGATGGATACTTAGGTTGCTTCCATTTCTTGGCTATTGTAAATAGTGCTGCAATAAACATAGGGGTGCATCTGTCTTTTTGAAACTGGGCTGCTGCATTCTTAGGGTAAATTCCTAGGAGTGGGATTCCTGGGTCAAATGGTATTTCTATTTTGAGTTTTCTGAGGAACCGCCATACTGCTTTCCACAATGGTTGAACTAATTTGCATTCCCACCAGCAGTGTAGGAGGGTTCCCTTTTCTCCACAACCTTGCCAATATTTGTTGTTGTTTGTGTTATGTATGTTGGCCATCCTTACTGGTGTGAGGTAATATCTTATTGTGATTTTAATTTGCATTTCTCTGATGATTAGCGATGAGGAGCATCTTTTCATTTATCTGTTGGCCATCTGAATTTCCTCTTTAGAGAAGTGTCTTTCATGTCCTCTGCCCATTTCTTAATTGGATTATTTGCTTTTTGTTTGTTGAGGTGCATCAGTTCTTTATATATTTTGGATATCAACCCCTTATCGGATGCATCATTTATGAATATATTCTCCCATACTGTAGGATGTCTTTTTGTTCTACTGATGGTGTCCTTTGCTGTATAGAAGCTTTTCAGCTTGATATAGTCCCACTTGTTCATTTTTGCTTTTGTTTCCCTTGCCCGGGGAGATATGTTCATGAAGAAGTTGCTCATGTTTATGTCCAAGACATTTTTTCCAATGTTTTTTCCTAAGAGTTTTATGGTTTCATGACTTACATTCAGGTCTTTGATCCATTTCGAGATTACTTTTGTGTATGGGGTTAGACAGTAGTCCAGTTTCATTCTCTTACATGGAGCTGTCCAGTTTTGACAACACCAGCTGCTGAAGAGGCTGTCATCTCCCCATTGTATATCCAAGGCTCTTTTATCACATATTAATTGACTGTATATGTTTGGGTTAATGTTTGGATTTTATATTCTGTTCCACTGGTCTGTGGGTCTGTTCTTGTGCCAATACCAAATTGTCTTGATTACTGAAGCTTTATAGTAGAGCTTGAAGTCTGGGAGCATAATTCCCCCTGTTTTATTCTTCCTTCTCAGTACTGCTTTGGGTATTCAGGGTCTTTTTTGGTTCCATGTGAATTTTAGAACTATTTGTTCCAGTCCATTGAAGAATGCTCTTGGTATTTTGATAGGGATTGCATTGAATCTGCAGATTGTGTTAGGTAGTATAACCATTTTGACAATATTTCTCCTTCCTAACTGAGAGCATGGGATGAATTTCCATTTGTTAGTGTCCTCTTAGGAGTGTCTTTAGTTTTCAGGTTATAGGTCTTTCACTTCCTTCATTAGGTTTATTCCTAGGTATTTTATTCTTTTTGATGCAATTGTGAATGGAATTGTTTTCCTGATTTCGCTTTCTGCTAGTTCATTGTTAGTGTATAGGAAAGCAACAGATTTCTGTGTGTTAATTTTGTATCCTGCAACTTTGCTGAATTCAGATATTAGTTCTAGTAGTTTTGGAGTGGAGTCTTTAGGGTTTTTTAGGTACAATATCATGTCATTTGCAAATAGTGACAATTTGACTTCTTCTTTACCAATCTGGATGCCTTGTATTTCTTTGTGTTGTCTGATTGCCGTGGCTACGACCTCCAGTACTATGTTGAATTACAGTGGGGAGAATGGGATTCCCTGTCTTGTTCCCAATCTTAGATGAAAAGCTTTCAGCTTCTCGCTGTTAAGTATGATGTTAGCTGTCGGTTTGTCATATATAGCCTTTATGATGTTGAGGTACTTGCCCTCTATACCCATTTTGTTGAGAATTTTTATCATGAATGGGTGTTGAATTTTGTCAAATGCTTTTTCAGCATCTATGGAGATGATCATGTGGTTTTTGTTCTTTTTGTTGATGTGGTGGATGATGTTGATGGATTTTTTAATGTTGTACCATCCTTGCATCCCTGAGATGAATCCCACTTGATCATGGTGTATGATCTTCTTGATGTATTTTTGAATTCGGTTTGCTAATATTTTGTTGAGTATTTTTGCATCTACGTTCATCAGGGATATGGGTCTGTAATTTTCTTTTTTGGTGAGGTCTTTGCCTGGTTTTGGTATTAGAGTGATGCTGGCTTCACAGAATGAGTTTGGAAGTATTCCATCCTCTTCTATTTTTTGGAAAACTTTAAGGAGAATGGGTATTATTTCTTCTCTATATGTCTGGTAAAATTCAGAGGTGAATCCATCTGGCCCAGGGGTTTTGTTCTTAGGTAGTTTTTTGATTACCGATTCAATTTCTTTGCTGGTAATTAGTCTGCTTAGGTTTTCTGTTTCTTGCTTCGTCAGTCTTGGAAGGTTGTATTTTTCTAAGAAGTTGTCAATTTCTTCTAGGTTTTCCTGCTTGTTAGCATATATATTTTCATAGTATTCTCTTATAATTCTTTGTATTTCTATGGGGTCTGTCGTGATTTTTCCTTTCTCATTTCTGATTCTGTTTATGTGTGTAGATTCTCTTTTTCTCTTATAAGTCTGGCTAGGGGGTTATCTATTTTGTTTATTTTTTCGTAGAACCAACTCTTGGTTTCATTGATTTTTTCTATTGTTTTATTCTTCTCAATTGTATTTATTTCTTCTGTAATCTTTATTATGTCTCTCCTTCTGGTGACTTTGTGCTTCGTTTGTTCTTCTTTTTCCAATTTCAGTAATTGTGACTTTAGACTATTCATTTGGGATTGTTCTTCCTTCTTTAAATAGGCCTGGATTGCAATATACTTTCCTCTTAGAACTGCCTTTGCTGCATCCCACAGAGGTTGCAGCTTTGTGTGGTTTTCATTTGTCTCCATACATTGTTTGATATCTGTTTTAATTTGGTCATTGACCCATTGATTCATTAGGAGAATGTTGTTAAGTCTCCATGTGTTTGTGAGCCTTTTTGTTTTCTTTGCACAATTTATTTCTAGTTTTATACCTTTGTGATCTGAGAAGTTGGTTGGTAGAATTTCAATATTTTTTAATTTACTGAGGTTCTTTTTGTGGCCTAGTATGTGGTCTATTCTGAAAGTGTTCCATGTTCACTTGAGAAGAATGTGTATCCTGCTGCTTTTGGGTGTAGAGTTCTGTGGATGTCTGTTAGGTCCATCTGTTCTAGTGTGTTGTTCAGTGCCTCTGTGTCTTTACTTATTTTCTGCCTGTTTGATCTGTCCTTTGGAGTGAGTGGTGTGTTGAAGTCTCCTAAAGTGAATGCATTGCTTTCTATTTCCTCCTTTAATTCTGTTAGTATTTGTTTCACGTATGCTGGCATTCCTGTGTTTGGTGCATATATATTTATAATGCTTATATCCTCTTGTTGACCCCTTTATCATTATGTAATGTCCTTCTTTATCTCTTGCTACTTTCTTGGTTTTGAAGTCTATTTTATCTGATACAGGTACTGCAACACCTGCTTTTTTCTCTTTGTTGTTTGCATGAAATATCTTTTTCCATCCCTTCACTTTTAGTCTATGTATATCTTTGGGTTTGAGGTGAGTCTCTTGTAAGCAGCGTATAGATGGGTCTTTCTTTTTTATCCATTCTATTACTCTGTGTCTTTTGATTGGGCATTCAGTCCATTTACATTTAGGGTGATTTTGATAGATATGTACTTATTGCCATTGCTGGCTTAGATTCGTGGTTACCAAAGGTTCAAGGGTAGCTTCTTTACTATCTAACAGTCTCACTTAACTCTCTTGTTAAGCTATTATAAACACAGTCTGATGATTCTTTATTTCTCTCTCTTCTTCTTATTCCTCCTCCATTCTTATATACTAGGTGTTTTATTCTGTACTCTTTTACATTTCCTTTGACTGTTTTTGTGGATAGTTGATTTTACTTTTGCCTTTAGGTAGTATTTGGATGGTCTGCTTTCTTTGCTATGATTTTATTTTCTCTGGTGACATCTTTTAAGTCTTAGGAGTGCTTCCATCTAGAGCAGTCCCTTTAAGATATCCTGTAGAGGTGGTTTGTGGGAGGCAAATTCCCTCAGTTTTTGCTTGTCTGGGAATTGTTTAATCCCTCCCTCAAATTTAAATGATAATTGTGCTGGATACAGTATTCTTGGTTCGAGGCCCTTCTGTTTCATTACGTTAAATATATCATGCCATTCTCTTATGGCCTGTAAGGTTTCTGTTGAGAAGTCTAATGATAGTCTGATGGGTTTTCCTTTGTAGGTGATCTTTTTTCTCTCTCTAGCTGCCTTTAATACTCTGCCTTATCTTTGATCTTTGCCATTTTAATTATTATGTGTCTTGGTGTTGTCTTTCTTGGGTCCCTTGCGTTGGGAAATCTGTGGGCTTCCGTTGACTGAGAAACTATTTCCTTCCCCAGTTTGGGGACGTTTTCAGCAATTATTTCTTCAAAGACACTTTCTATCCCTTTATCTCTCTCTTCTTCTTCTTGTACTCCTATAATGCGCATATTGTTCTGTTTGTATTGGTCACACAGTTCTCTTAATATTCTTTCATTCTTAGAGATCCTTTTATCTCTCTCTGCCTCAGCTTCTCTGTATTCCTGTTCTCTGATTTCTATTCCATTAACAGTCTCTTGCACCTTGTCCATTCTGCTATTAAGCCCGTCCACTACTTGTCTGATTTCTGCATTGTCTTTCCTCACTTCCTCCCTTATGCATATTTAGCTCTTGCATATTTCTCTGTAGATCCATCAGCATGGTTATGACTTTTATTCTGAATTCTTTTTCAGGAAGATTGTATAAATCTGTCGCATCAGGCCCTCTCTCTGGGCTTGTCTGGGTAATCTTTGTCTGTACTATATTCCTCTGTCTTTTCATGGTGATAGAAGTGTTCGCTAGTAGGTGCCACGTGTGTCAGCTGGGAGAACAAAGTCCCCTCCTGCTTGTTGTTCTCCTTGCCCTTTCTGGGGCCTGAACTTGTTTCTCGCCCACTCGGAGGCAGTCTCTGGGATAATCCCCGGAGTTGCCTGTGTGCGGGGTAACCCTCAGCCTACCTATAGCACTGTGGGGGTTTGAAGTCTCGCTGGGTACCTTCTGGTCCGCTTGGTACTTTCCAGCCCTTCATGTGGGTTCTGGGGTCCTTCCCGCTTAGCTGTGCACCCGCTTTGTGAGGCACTGAGTTCTTGCTGGTGTAGCTGTAGCCTGGTTGTTGTACACTATCTTCTGGTCTGTTTTTTAGGAATAGTTGTATTTTCTCAAATATATATGGTTTTGGGAGGAGATTTCTGCCATCGTGCTCACGCCGCCATCTTCCCAGAATCCTCCAACCATTCACTTTTAATCTCTTTGTCAAGTTTGTTTGCAGCAGAACAAAAAATCCAACTCTAGATGTTGCTCAGAAGAGGATTTCAGTCCACCCTAATGCTGATGAAGACACGCATAAGCAACCCCGCAACTTAGTTGCATCCTCCTTTTATGTGTCCTTGTCCATGTGTACCTCTGCTGCTATGGCTGCATGACCCCTCCTCTCCCTGACAGACAGCAAGGAACTGCTGGACCCACAGGCAGGGACAATGCCCCTACTCAGCAGGAAGCCATTACAGAAAACTGACTGATGCTTTTCTTTGAAAGATTCCAAGGGTCCACATTCCTTGAGGGGTGAACAAGGTGGGGCAGAGACATGGGACAAGCATCATGATTAACTTTCCCTGCCTATGATGAAATATGTTGAGATATAAATAGTATAATAAGAATAGGAGGGACTCCCTATTAAGGCTAAAATTCCATTTTAAAAAACAGAGAGTTGAGAGGTACAATTCCTAGCATATTCTCTGGTAATTAGACAGTAGCCCAACAGCCTATCTTAAGGCAGGGCATGCAGTCTTAAATGATATGTTCCCACTTCTTTGGCCAAGCACTACAAAAGGACCTCCAGTCTCTCAAACTTGCCCCTAGCTGCCTGTTCTAGTATGTCAATGACCTCTTGCTTTGCAGCCTCAAAAAAATGATTCTCTGTCCCACACTATCTCCCTCCTTAGATTTCTGGGGAAAAAGGGATACTATGTCTCAGAACACAAAGCTCAACTAGTATAGCAAAAGCTCGCTTACCTTGACCTCCCCCCTACCACTCGCTGCACACACACCTTTCAAAAACAAGCTATTGATAGTCTCCCTTTCCCCACCACAAAGCAAGATCTTCTTTCCTTTCTAAAGTTTCTGAGCTATTTTAGACTCTCAATCCAAAACTTCTCACTCACTGCAAAACCCCTTTATGAGGCCTCCCATGGGGATCCCCAAGAAAGAGTGCCAGAGACAAACTTAATTCCTGCTTCTTTCCGGGCCATCAAGCAAACGCTCCCCAAGGCATCTGCTTTGACTCTACCTAACCCTAACAAACCTTTCTTTTCTTAACCAGCAAAAAGGGACAAGCATTAGGGCTACTTACACAGTCAGCCGGGGACTCCGTCCAGCCTGTTGCCTATTTGTCCAAACAAATCGACCTTGCAATTAAAGGCTAGCGTCTCTGCTTACAGGTCCTAGTGTCCGCTGCACTCCTTATCCCCGAAGCCCAAAAATTGCCCTCCACCAGCCCCTATAAGTACACAACTCACATAACCTCTCTGACCTTCTCAGCCACTGGGCTCTAACCCTTCTCTTCCCTGCCTGAGTCCAAGTCATACACTCTCAGCTTCTACAACCCTTGGTCACTTTCTACCCATGCTGGCCCCATTCGCCTTTATCACCCTCTTCTTCCTTCCCTGCTTAAGTAGCCTATTCCAAAGATTTTTATAGGATCACATGGCAGCCACCTCCTGGGCAACTACTTGAGAACACCTCCAAATGGCTTTTCTGCTTCAAAATATCAGAAAACCTCCTTCATTGCCCCCTCTCAGCAGGAAGTATCCAAGAAAAGAATGGCACCCCATCTTCCTATACCCTTTTAGACCCAGGAATGATAGAATCTGGACCTAAGGGCCACCTTTTGAGTAAGCCCACCAGCCATCTCAGAGAGACCTAGGTTTCATCTTACCTAGGCTATAAGCAGTCTCCAGAGGACACATCAGCAAGCCACAAGCCCACCTTTCCCCTGACCCTTCCCCTCAAAAATCCCTCCAAAAACCCTAGCCATAAAAAGCCTCTATGCCTGTTAGAGACCCCTTTTCATTTGTTCTGCTCACCAGAACAGAAAGGTCCCTCTCAGGTTCAGCAATAAACCTGCTTGGACTGTGGAGTTCACATCCTTTCTTCCCTTTCAATGAAGATATGAAAAAGTTTACTTTTTCTTTAAATAAGAGCAATTACCAAACATGTGGCCTCTGAACTCCCAACCTCAGCTCTCAAAAGCTCTCAGACCCTTGTTTCCGTGGAGTTAGCTTGGACTGAGCTCTGGCCTCTCTCATTGCAATAGCCATGAATTAAGTCTTCCTTGCTTGTTTAACTTTGTCCAGGGAAAGTTTGGCTTCAGCAAAGGAAATCTTCTGACTGATCATTGGCCGACTACTAAATTGTACTAGTCCAAGGATGTCCCCAAAGAAGCCAGGCTTAAAAACATAAAAGATAAAAATGAGTAGCAGAGAATTCTGTGGCCACACATGGCAGGGAATACAGAATCTACAGAATTAGAAAAATTGATAAACAAATAAGCAACTAGTATAACAAGAACAACAACAAATCCTGTGAGGGGTAAAGGAGGGATTTTATGCCAGTGTTGTCACAGTTTATTACCTAAAATGTCCAGTTTCCAACAAAAAATTAAGTCATGCAAAGACTCAGGAAACTGAGACAGAGACCATGGGTTTAGGCAGAGTAGGTGAGGGCCTCCAGAAAAAAGCAAAGTACAATAATTACAGTCAGAACAGTGTAACAATGTGCAAAGAAGTCCCTATCGAAACTCCGTGTTAAGCATTACACAGTCAGAGTCACACTAATTCTGTAGGGTAAAGATACCAGACTAGGAATATAGACATTCTTAAATGAAATCAGTTAAAGCTCAAAAGGCCAGGAGCAACTTGGCCTGGAATGTTTGAGTGTTCCCCAGATCAAGAAAAGTATCTTGGCATACCCTGTGACTTCATTGTATCAATTAGATCATGACACTGTAAAATTTTACCTTAGCCTGCTAAAAGGCCCAGCTTATTTTTAACTGTACCTATATGCTTTTTTTGCTTCTCTAATCCCAATCAAGTAATCTGCAACCTGGGCAAAAGATTAATTTGGTAAGCAAGTCCAGCTATAAACAGCTCAAGAAGTTAAGAAGTAAGATTCTTAACATACCCTAGCAAACAGGCAGCAGCCCAGCCCACCTTGGGGGCAGGGCAGGTGGTCTTCATTGATATGCTCCCAGAGGGAAGCTGCTATCCTGAGAAAGAATCAGAGCAGTAAATTTCTTCTGTTACTCATCAAAAATGAGCATTCTGGGACCACTCAACAAGCCTGCACCCCTAGCCCTTTATCCCCATTCCTGAAAATCCTCAATCGTGCATAAAACCCCCAGACAATAACACAACCATGGACTCTCTTGTCCCCACCAGGAGCTCTGTCCTCTCACTTTATCTCTAAATAAAATCCTCTACCTTGCTCTACTACCTTGAGTGTTTGCAAACTTCATTTTTCGACTCCATGAACAAAAACCCTGGTATTGGCATCGTGTAGATTAAGCACAGTATATCTATGACATGACAAAAGTAACAGTGTGGAAATCGATCCTTGCTGCCAGTGACAAAAACATACTCACTCATATGTGGATCTGGCCTGGGACCATCCATACAGGCTGTGCACGTCGTAGTGCCGCACCAGGGAGCCGTCTGGCAGGACCTGTTGACTCTCCATGCACAGGGTCTTGCTGCTCAGGCCCGTGTCTCTGGACTCCAAGCCTGAGAGGAAACGCTGTTATTTCCCCAACAACTTGGCCGGCACATTCACTGGAAATGCCCACTGTCTAGGTATTTCTCTATTTCAATCAACAACTTTGAAATTGGTAATAGCTCCAATTTCAATAATATTTTTGTCTACAAAATTAACACCCTGTTACTTTATAACTAAAGAAGAGCAGGGTGTAGAGCTGAGAAAGGCACGCTTGTTTCTGTGCCAACCCTAACCTGTAGAGTGCTATCAGCCCATATCAACACAGTAACTCCTTAGTTGTTATGACTGTCTCCTCAACTAGATGGTGATGTTCTCAAGGGAATAGATCTGGTCCAATCAACTTTGTATCAATATCTCTAAATCTTTCTGATTTGTCAGTATTTGCCTGATTCTCCAATATTAGGGGAGGAAGGGAGGAGTGAGTGAGCAATAGACAGCATGTATAGTGACCTAGACATCTCAAGACACTTAGATTCCAGGTTGTGTCCCACCAATTACTGGTACAGTGCTTTTAGGGAGAGTTACTTCCTTCCCTTGGTTCCTGTGGATGAGAAGGTTCAATTTCTTAGACAATTTCTTAGACACCTTTGATTGCAAGGTCCTATGCTTCTCTATTTCTGTTTGTACTACAGGACAGCCAGGGAATTTCTTCATGAAGTGTCTGAACATGGGCAGAAAGGGCACAGGGACTAGATTTTAATTCTCTCATGAAGAGAGAGAGAGGGTGTGTAGTGTGTATAGCATGTTGGGGTTATTTAAAGTTTTGGCAAGCAGTTCACAGTTACCAGCGTAATCAGATGTAACCACGCATGGCTTGGTTTCTTTCATTTTACATTTTTTTCTGTTTCTATGCTTGATTAGTAAGTCATTTATTTGCACTTATTCAAAGTTATTCTCTTTGGGACTTTATGTCATGTTTAAGAGTGCTTTCTCTCTGCAAAATTAGGCTTCACTTGAGAGGAAAACTTCCAGACGTTTTGAAAAGGGAAGTAATTTGATGAAGTAATCATTTTACATACGTGGCATATAGGGTGGATTATTAAGAATTTCATCACTGCAGCCCCTGACGGATCCATTCACAAAGTTTGATGGCTCATTCATATCCTGCAATGAGTTAGCAAAAAAGAATCTGTGATGTCAGAGGCAGTATGGCCTTTGCTATGGAGGACACTGACCTCACAGAGATGAACATAATGTTATTTAAGCCCTCCCATCAGCTGGCTGTCTCCGTGACTCTGTTTAATCTCAGGCATTGACCCAAATGGACTCTAAGAATTCATGTGGGTTTAGGGATAGTGCTAAACTTCTAGTTCACTTGGCATTTTAAAACTTGTGAAGATTATATTATAATGGCAAAAATGTTGAGATTATGCCAGATCCATAAACTAAGATCTCTTGATTCATCTCCCTACACAAGAAGCCCATCTTTGCTTTCCTATGAGTGGATCACTCACTTTTTATCTGTGGCCAATGGGTACTATTATCTTTCCTTACTCTTTCTGAGTCCAATACCTTGGACTAGTTCTGACATCAGCAGAATTAGCAGACCAAACACAGGGAGAAATGCCTCGCTTTCTACAGCAGATGCAGGCCTGTAGGTGGCTCAGAAATAAAATCTGGAGTCAAATCACACTTGAGAGGATATATTACTTAAATGAAAGAAGTAGTGATTTCCGAGGTAAATGCTCACTGCCTACTTCATTAATAGGGTAGTTAAAATTTTGTACATTGGACTAATAAAGCAAGACACATATTTTGGGAGTCATTTACTATTTTGGGTTTTTCAGCTATTTCCCTCTAGTAGAACACTATTGCAGAGTTATCAGTATCTCAATTCTGCAGAGCTACACATCTCCCTAATTTGCTTTTCTTGTTTGGGCTAATCTCTGCCCTTTCAGGGTCTGCTCTGCGTCTATCTACCCTGAAAATAGTGGCTGGAGAAGTTCCAGGGCTGCCATTGGGCTAATAGGTCTGTCTCTGAGTGAATTACAAGCTTCTGTCGGCTTGGCTCAGATCTGAGAATCTCTTTAGAGCTGGCATAGACTATGCTTATTTAGGATTCCAGGCTACTGGACAGTGGGGAAGGAAACTGGGACACTGATATTCTTTTCATCATTAGAAAAATACAAATAGAAGAGCGTTTGGACACATGTCCCGGAGACTTCTCAAGAAGCTCTGCTCTTACTCCCGATTGATGTGTGTAACAAACATCTGAGCAGCCCCTTGAAGCTTTCAGATGAGTCTGTATCAGCATCATAGTGAACATTTATCTTCTCTCAGCTTATGCCTTGCCCACCCCCAGTTCTGCCCCATATCACTGGATGGGCTCTCAGGCTCTCTCAGTGTTGGCTTCTGGGTAGTTTGGCCAAAGAGATTGGAGGGTGGGAGCTCAGAGAAGCTAAGGTATCCATCCCCTCTGACAGCATGTCCAGTGGGAGCACAACTCTGTGGGCTCTGACTTCTGCAGACATGTCCCTGGGCAGACCTGAAATTACCTCTGCTTCTCCTGCTGGTCCCAGCACCTCAGTTCTGGGACAGTACCCCTCCCTTTCATTCCCCCAGCCCTAGCTCCCTGCTTTGCTAGGCTGAAGTGCCTCCCCATGTTTTGACTGCTAACTTTTCCAAAGAAAAACTGCTGAGGATGCACTTACAATCCACAGCCCATCAAACTGCAAGCTCTTCTCTGGCTCTCGAGGGTTTTTGTGGAGCTCTTCTATTTCCTTCTTCCACCATGCAGCTGTGCTATCCCGCAAGAAGTCAGGAAAGGCAACGTAGGCTTTGTACAGCTGTAAGAGTAACACATATTCTCACGTTGGGTCTCAGTGTATCCAGGCAGGGGAGTCTGGGGACCAGGATGGGGAGACGAGCTGGTATTTTGCACAGCACTACCCTGGTCAGTGTCTGTCCTGACCTTACTGCTGGGGCTGCAGAGCCTACTGTGGACACAGAGATCAGAGAAGGAGGGTTCAGTCTTTATTTTTCTAATAACAGAAGGTTAGACAGTCTTAAATCCCTTTTTAGCATGGGATTCATTTCAGTATTGGGCATTTAGTCATATGGACTAGAAATTAACTGTCAATGTCCAAACAACTGAACTTCAGAGATACAAATGCTTTTTCTACCCTGGTGAATGAATGACACCAGTCATCCTGGGAAAGAACTGAGGGGACGGGGAGGGGGTACTAAACACCCAGGCTATGACATCAAGTGCCAAGATCAAGAACATTCTTCCTTTTAACTGGCTTGTATATTCTTTTGTATGTAGACAATTCATTAAGAGCCAGTCTGTTCATAACCTCTCCAGTGAAAATATTCTAGATGTTGGTATTACTTTTAAGCAACATTAGATTTAAATAAAACACAACCCGTTAAAGGCACGCATGTGCAGGTACATCATTTATGATTTCCTTCTACATGTTTCCAGTTTAGCTGCTTACAACAAGCACAACGTTTTCCATTTGAGGACCCCTTTCTGCCGAGAAATTGCCAGTTGGTAAGAACACTCAACTTAGAGCTACTTAACAAAACTTTGGGATAAAACTCCCAAGTATCCAGATATTTAGGGCAATGTAGAGAAAAATCTGTGTGTAACTATACCTTAACCTGGGTTTCATGGTCAAGGGATCCATCCACGTTCACGTTGGGCAGATCTGGCCAAACCTAGAGAAAAGGCAGAAAAATTAAAACTTCTAAAAGGCATGGCATACAGACCATGAGATGTTTCTCCTGCTAGACTCTATTGACATGAATAAAATCCTGGGGGATCTTTGCTATTAATTAAGTTATAAAGTCTGATATATGACATCCATGAGCTTTCAAAATTTAATTTTTAAGCTTAAAGATTAACCTTTCAAATGATTACTCAGTTCTCTGAAATGACTACCATAGACCTATAACAAAATTCCCTTTATAAATAACAAATGTGAAGTGTGACTCTAGAGAAATAAGATTGATGCTATTCACAATGCATAAACTTGACCTCTTTATCTTTAAGCAGCATCATAACTTATTGGAGACCCAATGTGTAGCATTAAAGCATCCACCCTGTCAACCCATTTCATCTATACCTAGAAGGATATTAACTCTACCCATGATGAATCATTCATTCAGCAAACACTTACTGAGCACTTACTACAGGCCAGGCACCCCTCTGCAATCTCTGATACTGAGAGTTAAGTAAGAAAAGCCCTGTTTTCTAAGTTCACTGATGGACTTTAACAGTGTGGTCCTGTGCTGTCCTCTGAGGGCAACAGTGGAGAACAGGGAAGAAACAAGGAAAGCTATACTAGTCACTGAATGCTTCAGAAGAGGGAATATTTGAGGTGGTCTTGAAGTGCAAGTATTATCTGGCAATGCTCAGAGGCACAGTGCGCATGGCACGTACCAGAGCAGCGGGAAGGAGCATCGCACAATCCCAGAGCAGCACTTGAATCCGGGCCAAGAGCTACTTTCATCTGAGTCAGGAAGCTCACCTAAAATCTTGTTGCTATAAGTCAAACAGATGAGGACTAAGGCCACAAAAGGAATTAAAGCAGACAAGAGAGGGTGGGGACTCTATAGGACTTATCAACTTAATTAGATATAGAGACTGATTGAGCATCACAGGTGCAGGTTTTAAGTGTGGATGACCTGGGACACGGATGTCAGAGCCATTCTCACAGGAATATTTATGTTTGTTAAATGACCAGCTGGAATGCAGAATGGGTGGGGCATCAGAATATTTCCAGACAATAAAACAAACCTCACTGATATTTTAGAGGATTAGATTTATAATCTTGGTCTTATTAACATTTATTGAACTAATCGGCATCAGAAAGGTGATTTCTACTCATTGTAATTTATTAATTTCCTAAAATATTTTGCCAAGTTTTATTGAGAGCCCCTTCTAATCAAGACATTGTGGTGCTGATTAATTACAGGCACTTTCTCCCAAGCCTTACCTTTCCCCAGACAATATCATTGCTGTCAGGCCATTTGATGAATACGTTGTTTTCCTGCCCTCTGGTGAATGTGAGATACTGGGTCTCATTGCCCGAAATGGCCGGGTCCTGCAGGGAAAGGGTTTAAAACAGCGAATGTGAGAAAAACATCCCCAAGAAAAGTCCTCTCCAGAATATTAACAATTCACAGAAAGAAATGCAGAACTTTAATACAAGAGCAGTTGAGGAGTAAAAGAATACATTGATGTTTCTCTATAAAATTCCTGAGGAGAAAGGTAAGCTAATGTTTGAAAACAGTTCCGGGAGATAAACTCGGTTAATAAGACACGACCCTCAAGTGGAGAGAGCCAGTTTATTGTGTTGCCACAGTGTAACAGCAATATTCCTTAAGGGCATGAAACTTATTTCTTCTATTCTGTGGCCCAACTAATCTGTCTGAAGCAGCCTTTCCCCTCATCCACCCCATACCTGACCCAATTGCTCTCTATAAGAGAAAACTATTTCACAATTTTCATATAAAATCATTACAATCTGAAATTATCTTTCTTTAATGTTTATTTATTGGCTGTATCCCTTCAACAGAATAAAATCCCTTTAAATAAAAAGACGTTGTTTTCTTCATTAATTTAGAGTACATACACACACCCCTTTTACAACAGTGATTTTCAAGGACCCAGTGTTTAATTAATACTTGAATGAATGAATGAATAAAAGTCAGCAAATAATCCTCTATTTTTTGGAATCTAGTGGGGAGGACCATTTGTAAGTAACTACTTCTGTTTATCAAGAGATAGCTTCCAATGTAAAATAATAAACTGATGTCTGGATCTTAATTCAGTTGTTTGTGAGTTTAACTGAGAAAAAATAAGTCACCTGAGATTCACCATGCGGCGCGATATGGCCCTTAAGAGGTTTTTGAACCACCAAATGTAAACAAGAGACTATATACAGCTCTTCCCTCTGAGGCAGAGCCTGAAACATGGGACTTTTTTTTTTCTATGATCACTGATTCAGCCTACAGTTCTTTTAACTCTACCAAGAGAACAGTAGTAATAAATTATATTGCGGTGACACTCAGCTATGAAAAATAAATATTGCAAAGTATCATATTTTAAAAACCAGTTTTTTCATATGTCCTTTCCTCCTTTATTTAGTTGTTTAAAAAATTTTTTTGAATAGTTATAGATTCACAGGAAGTTGCAAAAAAGGTTCAGGGCAGGCTCATGTACTCTTCCACTAGTTTCCCTTAATGGTACTATTTTTAGACCATGAAAAGAAAACAGGACCTACTCTTTCTAAATACCTACCAGAATGAGAATAAATCTCATGCCATTTTTCTTCATTTGCTCAATCAGGAGACCAAGATTCTGAAAGCTGGGGCTGAGGGTGAAGTCCAGCTTCCGGTCCATGTAATCGATGTCTACGTGCTGGACATCCTACAGGGGGGAGCAAGCAGGGTGTCGGGGTTCCCACAGCAGCGGCCTTCAGGGAACATAAACAGCCCTGCCAAGCTCCTGCTGCTTGCTGACCCCAGCCCAGGCCCCTCCTAATTTATCTCATTGCTTCCCTAGACTGACTCCTCCATTCTGCTGATTGAAAGTGCTTTCTGGACAGAGCACCTGTCCCCATGCTGTTCCCCTAACTGGAATTTTCTCCCCTTTCCTCCCTCAATTCATGTCTCTTCCACTCTTCAAATCTCAAACTCAGTGACCTATCAAAGTCCTAGTTGAATGTTCAAGGATAGAAAGAAAAGATTATATATATCTGGGGTTTTCTCCTGGCTGAATTTATTCATATTTAGAATTACATTATTTTATAGCTTTCTAGAATGTACACATTTCTGTCACCCCCATTTCATCTCCTTGAGATGAGAACTTTGTCTTCCCTTTTCTCTACACGGTGCCAGAGCCCAGGTTTCTGCAGGTGACATTTACTCAATCCATGATGGCTGAATGGTTGACATTCAGTTGAAAAAAGAGATGCTTCCTTTTAGCCTGCTGGTGACAATCACCTGTATTGCCTTAAGACTAGGTTTGAGGGAGCAGAGACTTGTGCATAAGTCAAATTTGGAAAAGAATGAACCAACATATCATTAACTGATTGCCTTGGTGAAGCTCATCTACAGATTTTTTATCTTTTAATTTTCCTATCTTTTCTAATTTACATTTAATAAGTATATAGTATACATGTAAAAGGAACAAATTAAACCTCGATAAATGTTTCAAATTATCTCTGATGAGAACATCACAACATTTTATTTTGTTCTCATCATTTAATCATTAATTGTCCTTCAAAATCTCAGGAGGTGAACTGACAGCAGAGAAAGAGAATGAGTGATGAGGATTCAATAATTCTAAGAGGAGAAGGAGCATGCCATTTGTGGAATTCGCTTGTTGACAGCAACTGACCACCTGGGGTTTATCTACGGGATGAGGCTGTCATTGTAGGATATGTATATGGGCATATATGTGTTTAAGAGAAAGTGAATATTTGATTTTAACTGCTTTCTTTCATATTGTCACTTTACATCCATCCTCTCCAGGAATAATCACATTATAATCCCCTAGAACTGTCATGTTCTTGACATGATTCTCATTTATAAGTCCCCAGGGTCATGGCTTAAGCCCAGCCATGGCTACGGTAGGGTATTTCTGGCAAAAGGCATTAAGAAACAGCATCTTCCCATCACACTGCTAACTACTGAAGAATTTATGCAACTCTCAATTTTGAACCCTTGATTTAAAAGGGTAGCATGAAATAAACTTAAAAGCAGTGTATTCCACGCAGGACGAGCTCCACAGCAAGTGTCTTTATACTGAAGTAGCTATCAGTAATTTCTATGATGATGTTTTTAATCTATAATTAGCCACAGATTCCCATAACTAATTAAACCACAGGTTGAATGAGGGCTTCATACATAGGGAATCTGGGCTGCTATCATTGCATCATACAAATTGGAGATCTCAGTGGCACTCTGGTATCCATAGCGACTTAGCTGGAATCCCAAGGCCCAGTATGGAGTCATTGCTGGCCGGCCGATCAACTAGAATAAAAAAGAAAAATGGATCCAAGTAAACTTGTTAGGGAAGAAAAGATGATTAGCTTTACTTGAAGCAACTTGAGCACTTCCCAGTACCGTCTGATCTAAGAGGCCTCTCTTAAGAGAACAAAATCAAATAACTTATGCTGGGGATGCAGAATGATGGCATGTCTCCCCATATTCTAGAGCTTCCTCGCTAGGAACCTGGGAATTCAGTGGTTATTACTGATAGCAATTCTTAGAAAGGCTACTTAGCAAATTAAGAGACACATGGGGTAGCAATATGCCTTTATAGCCCTCTAACATTAAAACCTGACTCAATAGCAAGATAGAAATAATGTAGTAGGGACAAACAAGGACCACAGGGAAAAAACTGGCCTATCTTAGTGCTAAGAACATGATACCACCGAGTAAACATTTGATGGCCTATCAGTGGATAGAATGCCTTCTAACCTTGGTGTACTGCTGAGTCACAAGCTCAGGGGTTGGCCCCAAAACCATATAAAAGTCCAGAACCCCTCCTGTGGTGCGGTATGTCAAGGCAGGAGTGGGCTGGAATGTCACATCTGTAAAAAGACAGAAAGATTGGAGATGAGGAGCATCCTTAGATGTATAAATCACCCAGACAGGGAATCTGCCCTAAAATTCGCTCTTTCTTTAACGCCCACCTTCTCTAGCAAGTCTCCTCTCATGCATGGAAATGACAGATGGATTTGCAGGTAAACCCCAATATAATCTCAACCTCAACATCTTATATCACTGTGAAAGGGAGTTAAGGTATCACAATAAAATAAGGTCACACACAAGAGTAGGGTCACTGTTTAGTCAAAATTTTACTCCTCATACCTGGCCTAGAACTCTTAACAAATCTTGAATGAATGAATGTCAGTTTATTTGCCCCATTTCCCTTGCCCTTGAGTTTCTCTATTTCTATGGATATCCAGATCCCAAAAAAAGTGGTTGCAGTGATTCATGGGGGTACATGGGGAATGTGCCCCTGCCTTACCCATGGCGTTGCTGTTCAGCAGGAGCACACCATGGGCACAGCCGTCCTCCTCCAGGCCCATGTAGTAGGGGTGGACGCCATAGGAATTCTTCAGGTACTGGGAGAGTCATGGGGGAGAGTAGGTGGTAATCAAAAAGAAAAAACCTAAAAAATTGTTTCTGCACCATAACCCAAACAGCAAGCACCTACTCAACCCTGAAGATTCAACACAACGTCATGCCCTTTGTAAAGCCTTCCGTGACCCTCCCTTTCACTCAAGTAAAAAGCTACGTGCCCTCCCTACTCCATGTCCTTCTTATTTATTATTACATAATTCTATTATAGCATGGATTACACTGTGCCACCATTATTTATCATCTCTCTCTCTCTCTCTTACTAGCCTATAAGCCCCTGGAGAACAAAGATGTATCTGACACATAAAATGTATCTGACACATAAACTATACTAACTAAAAGTTTATGAAATAAAACCTGTAGTTCGTGGGAAAAAATGTCTATGTCTTTTTGGGACAGAACACCTTAACATGTGGCATATTTCATCCGAGAGCAGAATTTATCAGTAGAAGGTGAAGCTAATTAATAAGGCACTAAATATGTGCATGCAGATTGAAACAAATGTATATATAGAGAAACCAATTGGTAATCTTATTCTTCTGTGCTTACCGCTGGTGGCTCATCACGTGCAAACATTCCCCATGTGTACCAGCTTATGTTTCTTCTGAAAGTTGTGTGCTCAGTTTCCCCAAAGCCATAGATGTAACCAGAGGGGAGGCGAGTGGAAATGGAAAGGAACATGTCGTTGAAGGTGAAGCCAGGGAGCTGAGAGTCCCACCTGCAACACAGAGGCACACATCCATGCCGAGCTGATCACAGAGCAACCACGGCATGCATTTGGGAAGTCTAGTTGATTCAGAAGCCTTCCAAATGATTGCATTTGTGGAGCCAGGTTCAAATACTGTGAGATGACCCAGGTCATAACCACAGCCATGACTCCCTACCAAGGTTCTGTGCTTGCATTTTCATTCTGGAGTTTACAGGACTGAGAGCTCTTTTCCTGGCTTATAGGCTCCTTGAGGGCAAGGACCCTGTCTCACTCATCTCTTCACATCTAGTTCTCACTGCCTGGTGCATCAGTTTGAGTAATATGTGAATAAATGAACCAGGTCAAAGCAAACTTTCCAATTCATAACTGTGAAACTCTTAGAATGACTTTGTTGCATTGGCCAAAGAACTTCTTGCCAAAGAAGGCAACAGAGAGAAAGTCAGGCACATAGTCACAGAGAGACAAAGACTGTCCACATGTGCACATATGGTCTCTACTAGGATGGGAACCTCAGCCCCAGGCAGAATCCAGACCTTCACTTCATTCCATTCAGCACCAGGACAAGATGAGAGATGACAACTCCTTTCTACTTAATATTGTGAAAAAGTTTTAAGTCTACAGTGTCAACAGAAACAAAGACTGTAAGAAGCCGTTCTCTCTCCTTGATGAACTCTGCCCCTCTCTCCTGACTCTTTTGGTACTTCCTAATGAAAGTATATAGCATTGATTTCTATCTTAGGTTATATGTTGTACTTACAAACAGAGTTTTCTGCTCTACTAAACAGGAACCATGATTAAAACATGTATTTTTCTTTCTCTGAAATCAAGCAACATTTCGTTTTTTTTTTAAACCATTGATTGATTATTTTCTCGTTGAATTAGTGACTGCTGGAAAATGAAATCCCCACTGAAATAGGGGGAAATAGATATACTCTCTATTTAACCAACAAATGCACACCTATTTGTATAGAGCCTCTAAGATTACTCTCTCACTTGTATTAATTAGAACCACTAGAATTTAATTGAGAAGCACTCTAAAACCAAATAAGCAGTGCTTACATCACAGCGTTGGAGCTCTTCCGTCGGATCTGGATCCCAAAAGGATTCGTCTGAAGGCTGACATCATATAGATGGTTTTCAGGGGAGCCAGCTGGAGAGGAAGGGGTGTTCAGAGGCACTGGGACTTCGTACCTTTTATTAGCAGGATCATAGATCTGACAAGAAGGGAGAAGGAAACTTTCTGATGGAACCTCAGACCTAAAATCCCTCATGCCAGCTGATATGATTCAGTTTCCAAGTTTTCTGGCCAGGTTAAATCATATCAGGAGGCATCAAATATCCAAGAGCAAACAGATGTGAGGCCTGCCAGTACAGATCCTGAACTCCAGAAATGCCTCAGTGATAGCTATTCAAAGCCAGGGAGGGGTTCCTGTAAATAACTTGTGATTTAAGGGTACAGACTCTCACAAATCAAATGTGAGTGTGTGTTTATGAATGTGTGGTGTGAGAACGTGTAATGCATATTATGTGTCTGTGTATGATTATGTGTGAGCCTGTGTGTATGTGTTAGAAATTAGAGAAGCCAGTTTTCATATAGAGTCTAAGACCTTCTTACTGGTTGAGCTTCCAGATGTTGCACCAGATGTTTTCCACTGCTCAGGCTGCACTTTTGTACCTAATACTTGTTCCTACCTACCTAACAGGATTGATGTGTGGGAGAAATGAGAGAAATGAGAAGCATTCTGCAAAGTCAGAGAGTTACCATTATGAGAAATTCTCGTGATATCAGCAGCCCACAGATTAAATTTAAGACAAGTTTGGTATAAGCCTTGCTTCTCCAAATTGTGTTTCTTGGACCAAAAGCAACAGTATTACCTGGCAACTAGGTAGGAATGCAGAATCTCAGGCCCACCCCAGACCGTCTGAATCTGAATCTTCATTTTCACAAGATCGCCAGGGTGAGTTATCACACACTAAAGTGTGAAAAGGAATGCCTGGATCTGAGCTGCCCGAGGCGGGATCTACCACCCACATACGGCCTTCCAGCACTTAAAATGTGCTAGTATGAATTGAGACTCACTGTAAGTGCAAAATACACATCAAATTTTGAAGACTAAGTATGATTAAAAGATTCTAAAATATCTCAATAAACATATTTGGATTACATGGTGAAGTGATAATAATTTAGCATATTGGTTAAATAAATGCTATTACAATTCATTTCACTTGATTTTTTCAAATACATTTTTTTGAAGGTGGCTCTTAAATCATCTGTGGCTCCCATGACATTTTTCTTCGAGCAGAACAGAGGGTCTCAAAGTGTGGCCCCTGAACTTCCAGTATCAGCTTCACCTGGAAACCTGTCAGAGGTGCACATTTTCAGGCTGGAAGCACTGGGGCTGGGTTTTAACAAATTCTGCAGGCGATTCTGACACATGCTAATGTTTAAGGACCACACTAGAGAAATCACTCGAATGTCCTGAGTGAGTTAATGCCACTTCTGTGAGTTGAGCACAGAGCAGACACATTTTTCTCAAGGCCAAGGAATGCCTTAGGGTACTCATCATTATAGGGAATTCAGAACACAGGTGGATCTAAGGTCAAGCTGGCTCTCCTGTCTCCTAACGTGCTGACCTTCACCGCACTGGGCCTCAGTCCCCCACCCGTACGATGAGGATCTGGATGAGGAGACATTTCGATGACTCCCATCCCCCTGGAGCTGTAAGTTAAGGATTCTGTGTCGATCAGAATCTGCAACACGGGACTACCTTGAACTGCAGCATGCTCTCTGTGTGGTAAGTCACATTGAGGCGGAGGAAGCGGATCCTTGCAGAGAGAGGGTCCGAGAAGGCCTTGGCTGCCTGGGCTGCCTGGGCTGCTTCAGGGGCCAGCACGTGGGTGAGGTCGGCGGTGATGCCCGTGGGTAGGTACTGAATATTACTGGCCACGTAGTTCGGGATGGTGTCATAATAACAGGGGGGCACGCCAGGAACAGTTGTGTGCTGGGAAAGAGGAGGAATCTCAGTCAGCCTCTAATACCACACTTTGAGGCTCTAATTCTGAAGTTCATTAACACAAGGTCTGTTTCTTACACCATACCTACCTGTTATTATGGGTTGAATTACATGCCCCCCCAAAGATGGTAAATCCTAATCCCTGGTACCTATGAACGTGACCTTATTTGGAAATAGGGTCTTTGCAGATGATCAAGGTTCAATGAGGTCATTACGGTGGACCTAATGTGGTATGACAGGTGTCCCTATAAAAAGGGGAAATTTAGACACAGAGATAGGCAGTCAGGGAGATTGCCATGTGAACATGAAGGGAGAGATGGAGTGGTGTTTTTATAAAGGAACACCAAAGATTGCCAGCAAACCCCCAGAAGCTAGGAGAGACATGAAACACATCCTCCCTGTCATCTCAGAAAGAACCAACCTCGCTGACACCCTGCTCTCAGACCGTAGCTCCCAGGACTCTAGGAGAATGAACTGGGGCTCTAACACATCCAGTCAGTGGTACTTTGTTATGCAGCCCCAGCAAATGAATACACCCACTTTAACACACACACACACACACACACACACACACACACACACACACACACA
>JAQQAC010008880.1:77533068-77613357 GCA_029783875.1 Phataginus tricuspis | reverse complement strand
ACACACACACACACACACACACACACACACACACACACACACACACACATACACGCCTTCTCAAACTTCTCAAACGAGTGTGTTGTGAAGGTCAGATGGGAATCCTAAGACAGGGTTCTGCTCCCAGTGTCCTTATGGCCCCCACTGTGACCTTGAGGAAATCACTTATTTTCTCTGGCTTTCATTCTCTCTATTTTTCACATGGAGAGAAACAACCTTACCTTAGCTTCCTGCTGAGACTCTCCAATAGACAAAAAAAAATCACTTAAGATATTCAATATGCAATGGATACCTAATGTATTTTGCTATGTTAAAATGAAAATGAGGTTTTAAGTGCTGTAGTTGGAGGAAAGAGAGAGCTAGAGTAGCAATGAGTTTCTTCTGATTCCGAAGAAAATATGTGAGGACAACACTGATGGTCTATCACATGGGATCGACAAAATAATTCATCAGTTAGCATAGCGTCATTTACTTCCTGAAGAATGACCACTGTTCAACCCATCAGGGGTTGATGTTCTAGGTGGTCAAGTACTCCTGAGGAGCTTCACAGCCTCCTGCTCGCTGTGGGAGCCTGCTCATTATCGTTACCTCCCACAGGCAGCCCCGCTGCTCACAGCTCTTCTGGGAGGCCCTGGGATCCTCAGGGTAGCAGTTGAACTTTTCCTCATCTTTGACGGGAAGCGTCCACTCAATGGAGAATTCTTGTCCCAGTACCAGCCCCTTGATGTCAGTGATGTTCAAAACCTGAGGGAAGAGAAAGGAAGGCACGGTGACAAATGAGGTGAGGGACAGCCCTGGCCGATGTCCTGCCCTGAGGGACAGGAAGTCAGGAGCCAGGGAGCCCACCCTTCATCCAATACCACTTGGCCCTGGGATATTTGGAGTATTATGTTTTTCTCCTCTGGGGCTCTTGACCTTCCTGTTTGCTTATTCCTGACTTTTCTCTCCTTATGGAGTCACTATGGCACATTGCATTGGAAGGGTGTTGATCACATAAAACAGTACAGATCCCAGGCAAAGCGCTCACCATGGACGTACTGCCCTCTGGGTGTGATGCTTATACATGTTGATAAGGATGGCAGTATTAACAATAGGTAAACTTTATTGAGCATTATTTGGGCCAAGCACTGTGGTAACCACTTTATAAGCATTCTCTCTATTAATCCTACAAAGCTCTCTTATGTTGTGAACAATATGACTATTTCCATTTTATGAACTAGAGAACTGAGGTTCAGAGAGGGTTCATGCTGTCCCCAAGGTCTCCCAGCTAGAGGACCATAGAGCTAGGACTGGAACCACACTCTGCCTAATTCTAGAAACCAAGCTCTTATCCTTTGTTATATGTGTTGTCATATTGAAGAGGGCTGCCCGAAGAAATAGTGAATTTCCCAGTGCTCAAAATATTCAACTAACAATTGGAATCTTTTGCCAGAGATTATCATGTAAGAGACTGATTCAATGAAGAGCAAAACCAGATTAGCCCTGGGGTTTTATTCAACTCTCATTTTATGTAATGGCATAAAAATAACTTAAAACATCAAGGAAAAATATCAACTATGTCTCATAGAGACTCTTCAACTTAAATGAGAAAACAAATGTGTAAATACTCTCCAGATCTAGGCCAATGTATTGACCAATTTTTTCACTACATGACATCTGGGATCAGCATGTTTAGTTTTTAAGTGGCCGAGGGAAGAACTGCCTTCTCCCAGGGTCCCTACTCCTATTGTCTTCTTCAGAGTTCTAATGCAAACAAAGCTAGGGGTCTATATTTTTCATGTATGCATTTCTCCTTCGGAATCTTCTCTGAGGTGTGGTAGATTTCCCAGGAAGCCAGTTGTCTCTGTAATGCCTAAAGTCAAGAGTAAGGGACAGCGGGCTGTCAGAGCTTAGGCCAAGGCTTTTATAATGGACCATGAAGGATGGAACAGTCTCCCACCTTTGTTGAATTGCTGTAGGTGAAGTTTAAAGTGGAGGTACGACCATTACTAGGTGAGACGGTCAAAGCATCAGGCTGCTTGTCCATTCCCAAGATTATGATATCTGTAAACATGAGGTCACCAGGGCCTTGATAACTACCACCTGTATGGTTTGCCTGTAGACGGTTCTGGAAAAAAAAAAAACAGGTCACTTTAGAGACCAAATATATCACACTCTCATTGTACCCAAATGCCACTCAACATCTTTCTGAGATGTAAAGCTAGTCTTTATCTCTGAGGGTCTAATTGGTGCCAGGTAAGCATCCCCAGGGAATTGGTTAATGCAGACTCTTAATAGTCCTAAACGTTTTATGGATATTTCGTGTTTGCTTTGGACAACTAGTTATCTGTAAATTCTATTTCTCAGGAAAAATGTTTCTGACATCATGGAATTTTCAAGGGGACAAGATGAGCACTTACAAAGCAGCAAAAAGACACAGGGCCCCCTCCCCCCCAGAGACCCACTGGCACACAAAGGCGTAGACATACACATGCACACAAAATAGTGCCCAGTTAATTTTTCTTTTTGTTTTCATGATAATGATGATAAGACCTAAACTTTATGAAGGCTCACTATGTGCCAGGCACTGTGCTAAGCATTTTATACGTATTGTCTCATTCAATTCCGGCAGCAAACTATGACGTTGAAGCTATAATGGTCCCCATTCTTCAGGTGAGGAGACTGAAGCCCAGAGAAATTACATGACTTATTTGGGGAACCACAACCAAAAGGGACAAAGTTGAGCTCTGACCAAAAAGCTGAAACTAAAGACTGAAGAAAAAAAGGGACCCTTTGAAATTTAAAAAGATTAGACTTCCCACAAAATATGCCAACTGATTTTTTTGCAAAGGTGTGAAGGCGATGCGATGGAGACAGGATAGCCTTTCAACAGATGGTGCTGGAGCCATTGGTCATCCAAAGGCCAAACGTTGAACCTGAACCTTAGTCTCACACCTTACATAAAATTTAACTCAAAATAGGTCACCAACTTAAATGTAAAAGGTAAAACTATAAGAATTTTTAGGGAAAAAGGAGAAAATGATCAAGCTATAAGAACAGAAAGAGTTCGTATAACTGGATGTCACAAAGCATGACCTATAAAAGAAAAAAATGGTAAATAAGACCTATCAAAATTAAAAACCTTTGCTCTTGAAAGACCTTGCTAAGAGAATTAAGAGACACTTACAGACTGAAAGAAAATATTTACAAACCATGATTCCAACAAAAGATCGGCTTCTAGAATATAAAGAATTCTCAAAACTGAACCAAAAGATAAGTCAATAACAAAATGGGCAAAAGAATTGCATAAACATTACAGCTAAGAGAATATACACATGACAAATGAAAAGTCACGAGAAAAGATGGTCAACATCATTAGACATGAGGACACTCCGAACTGAAACCACAGTGAGATGTCATTATATCCATATCAGAATGACTAAAAAAAAAAAAATTATGGCAACATCAAATGCTGGTTATAATGCAGAGAATCTGGTTGACCCATCATACACTGCTGGTGGAAATGTTAAATGGTACAGCCTCTCTGAAAAACACTTTGGCAGTTTCTTATAAAGCTAAACATGCCACATCCATAAGATCCAGCAACTGCTCTCTTGTGCATTTATCCCAGACAAATGCAGATCTGTGTTCACCCAGAAACCTGTCCATGAATGTTCACAGCAGCTTCATTTGTGTAGCTCATGACTGGCACAGAGCAGGTGCTCTTTATTAAGTAGCAGTCAAACAGAAGGTGGACATCTGTATCTCGGAATGCTACCAGCAACAAAAGGACAGATTGTCGATATGCAACAACTAGGATGAATTTTGAAGGAATTATGCTGAGTGCAAAAAGCCAATCCCCAAAGTTACATGCTGTAT
Organism: Phataginus tricuspis; assembly: GCA_029783875.1. Taxonomy (NCBI): domain Eukaryota; kingdom Metazoa; phylum Chordata; class Mammalia; order Pholidota; family Manidae; genus Phataginus; species Phataginus tricuspis. The sequence goes on along the minus strand of JAQQAC010008880.1, from coordinate 77,609,499 downwards.
GATTTCATTTGCATTCTTGAAAGGACAAAATTATAGATACAGACACAAGATTCTTAGGTGCCAGGGGCTAAGGAAGGGATTTGAGGAGGAGGCAAGTTGATGTGGCTTTAAAAGGACCCTTGTGGTGATGGAATGTTCTAGACTTCATAGTATTAATGTCAATATCCTTGCTGTAAAATGGTACTATAGTTTTATAAGATGTTAGTTATCATTACAGGAAACTGGGTGCAGAGTACAGGGAAACTCCATATAATTTCTTACAACTGTATGGAGTTCTATAATTCACTCAAAGTAAAAAGTAAAACTTAAAAAAATAACATGAATTTAAAAGAAAAGAGAAATTAAGGAGAGAAGTCCCCCCTCAAAAGAGATCATTGCCCAGGTACAATCAGACTGCTAAGAAAAGCACATTAGAATTTGCCCATCCTCTTCTAGCCCATCTTCTTTTAGTCCCTTTGGGAAATAGGGGTGCAAATGATGTCCTGTATCTCCCAACCTCTCAAAACCACCACTTAATAGGGGCAGGAAAGGAAGGAGAAAAACCTCACAAAGGCGCTGTCTCCCATATCACCCCCCACCCACACCCTACACACACTTGTACCCCCTCAAAGAAGGACATATGTTGGACTCATCATATAAAAGTCAAAGGGAATGATTTTTTCCCAGAAAAAAATAAGGTCTTCACTGAACTCCTACTGATTTTTTATAGGACTGTATCTCTAACATGGATTAAAAACTTGCATTTTAACATTAATCCTCTGGGACCATTGCAGTCAGGCACTGTCCCTGTCCCATGTGACCAGGCATCTATAACAAACCAAACACTCGAAAGGCAGTCACAGAAGAGAACACGCACCATGAGATCCTGAAAAACAGTACTTACAGAGGTGACGAAAAACTCGTACAGAATATAGCTCTTATTAGTTACAGCATCTAAAAGAGAAAGGTAAGAGGAGGACCCATTATTATAGGGAGCAGAGGAGTGGGGTGGTCAAGCGTACCTTTTCACTTGGAGTACTTCTGCCTTGGAGTTCTGCTGACCAAAGTTTGACCCATTTTTGCCAAACCTCCATAGATGTTTCCTGGACTGCTTCAGCCTACAATAACTACATCCTCTTCTGATGTCCCATGGCACTTGGTACAGCTTTGTTGGCATTTAAAACATTCTGACTTGAATTTGTACTTGTCCACACATACACTCCATCTATCCTGCTGGACCAGGAGGTCCTCAACAGCAAGTCTATGTCTTATTCATCTCTATAACCTCTGCATACAGTGTAATACTATGTGGTCAACAAATATTAATAGATGCTAATTCTATGCAGGGCAAGATTTTTATGTAATCACAGACCATAAGCTTATGTCAGGCACTTATATGGAAATCGTGCCATGGAAAAACACACTATGTAAATTAAATACTTCCCCTCAATAGTAACCAAAGCGGTATTTTACAACCTACTAACAAAATGAATTATTTGGCTTTAATAATGAAACCCAGAGAAGGAAATAATTGAACTAAACCCAGTAATGTCTGCTGCTTTGGTAGAGTGAATAACTAACAAGTTGTTAATTTGAAGTCTCTTTTATTGCATTGTGCTTGGCTAACTGAACTTTCAGAATACATTGATTCTAAGCTGCAGAAATAAGCACCAATGATAATAAGGTCAATGCCACACTGGGAGCCAGCAATGACTAATGTTCACTGAGGACCACAGAGATGGTCCCACAAGGAAGTCTACCTTTAGATACACCATCGTCCCAGTACAGTTCCCCTTTTGCTTCTCTCTTGTAGTCCAAGGCAACAATGAGTCCCAGGGAATTCTTTCTGCTGTAAAAAACAATTCTCAGTTTCAGAGAAAGAAGAAGAGAGAACTATGTTAAACCAGCCCACTTCATACCCCAAGGACAGATAATCTCAGAGTCTATCCCAGAAACTGTGTAGATATTGACATTGTATGGAAACATGGAAGATGGGTGTGGGTAGACAGCAGAGGTTGGTCATGAATGTGCATAAGAAGAATGGCAGAATGATGGTAGAAATCATGTCTGTGATTTCATTTAACCCACATAATAACACTAAAAATCTGAACTATCGCCATCCCCAGCTTATAAATGATAAGCAGAAACAGAGTCAGCACCCATGCTAACACGTCTGGGATGTAACAGAGCTGGGACTTGAGCCCAAACTCTCTGGCTCTTGACCTGGAAGCTATGATGACGTCCATATGATAACTCTTGTCTCCCATTTAACTTGCATTCTCTCATGCTAAGGGAAGCTACTTGAGGACAATTTCTGGCCATAGGGAAACCTCATGGGTGGTTATTTTGACTGTTCTTATAATCTGATTCAATCCAAAAGTGAGAGACTCTGGAAATGTAAAGGAGCTAAAGCTACAATTATCCTGCTTAATGAAGACAAGACACCCATTCAGGCCAACCTTGAATGGGAAGGAGGGACACCGCTGCCTGCAGGTGCTCCCCTGGCTCATCCACTTTCAGGCTTTCCTCTCCCACATCACCCTGTCCTGGGGAGAGCCAGAGCAGTCACACCTTAGGAGGGAGGGGAGCTTACCTGGCCTCTGTGGTTGTGCTTGGCTTCTGGGTGGGAAATATGTATCCCCCTCGAAGGTGAAGTCCTATCTTATAAGCTGGCAGTAGCATCTCCACCAGTTGTTTTCTCCAGTGAATGGCTACCCCCTAACCAACCAAAGGAAAACAGGTCAGATAGCAGGCTGTTTGGGAGAGGAGGGGCCTTGAAGATCATCTAGTTCAGCTGCTTCACTTGAAACAGGAGAAAAAAGAGACACCCCTCCCCACCACCACCACCAAAGCGAAGAGATTTGCCGAAGGCACACTCAAAGTAGGGGGCAAAGATGCGACCACATCCCCTGTGATTGCATGCCTGGGCTGTCCTTTTCCAGCTTATCACAGCCTAAGGCCCACCACCAGTCCTGGTAGCAGGAGAGAAGCCAGGTGGACATAATGAAAATTCCCATAAACCTGCCCCAGTTATTCAAATTATTTCATTGTACGTTCGGAAAAGTCTTCCTCACCAAAAAGTATCTGCAATCAAGTAAATGTAAAACCTTGTACTATTATCAAGCTCCCAAGACTAGACTGCTGCCTAGAGGCAGGTCTCTGAGCAAAGTGCGGCCGACACACTTACCGTCTCATAGTCGTACCAGATGGCGTCAGGTATGTACGCAGTCACCTGGCTCACACCCTAGGGAAGCAACAATAATGGGCAACATTAGTCCACACCTGTACAGTTTACACAACATCCCCATGTGTGGTTGCACACGCTCGGACAGTCTTGAGAGACAGCTGGGCTCACGGCGCTCAACAAGTGAAAATACAGACACTCAGAACGGTTGGGCAGTTTACCCAAAGCAGAGCTACACCTAGAAATTCAGTTTGTTGTGCTTCGAGCTCCTAAACTTCCTAAAAGAAGCAGAGAAAGTTCATTCCCCAAGTGACCCATGTAATCTGCCGGCTGGAAGAGACTGGAGAGCCGCTCCTGCAGGACCACTTGCTGTTAGCAGGGCCGGCCACGAGGCCATGCGGCTGAAGCACCTCTGACACGGGACGTCGGCAGCCATCTTGCTCGTTTGTAAACTGTGCGGCATGATCCTGGTGCCTCCCCTACCCTTCCCCGCTCACGCCTGCCCCGAGTCACACTTAGGAAGGGTATGTGGGGCCCTTCGACATGGACTCCAGAGAAACCACCCCCCTTGCCCAGCGCTCCTCTCTCCCTCCTTTTCTCTTTCTCCAGCCCAACCCTAAGAGCACATCCCCTCTGGACAAAGGGAACACTGACAGGTGGCCAACCCAAACTCACAGGGCACTGAGAGCCCCAGTCAATGCCAGCGCCCCAGGCTTAAGGAAACAGGCTTTAAGATAATTTTGCAAAATGGAAATTGTTATGTTTGGTGGAGCAGTGAGACCAAAAATTACTATTTTTGTAATTTCCAAACTTTAATGATCTTTCTCATTTACATTCATGTTTATATTTAAATGTAGCCATAGATACTCAAGACACAGCTAATTCAGTGATAGAGACATAAGGACAAGTGTGATATTCCCCACCCCCCAACATTTAGGTAAACACACCTCATATAAAACAGGTGTGATGAGGAGTCCAGGCCCCCATAAGAACTGCTCGTGCACCTCCCATGTGGCTGGGTCCTGGTAGAACCTAGAAAACAGAGAAGGCAGGTGAAGCCCCAGGATAGCACAGCCCCACATTTTATGGCAACAAGGTCCTAAGTAACCTGTTTCCACTAACGAGGTAAGTGAAATTATGATCTGAAATGGATTCTTTGCAGGTCAGGAAACTTACTCATGGACAAGGGGCCTCGCCACAGTCTCCCCCAGGGTATGAGCACGGTAGAAAAGGGTGTAGAGATAGGGCAGCAGGGTGTAGCGGATGTTCAGATAGTGTCTGGAAGAATTCAGCACCTGAGAGTTTTCACCAAAGGCAGCAGGATCCTGATCCTAGAAGGAGATGGAAGCAATTACTAAATATTTCCAGTATATTTTTAAAGTTCTCTTATGATAAGAAGCTTTCTCAGATGAAAGTAACTGTGGGGGGATGTTAGAACATTTCCAGAACTGAAAGGACTTGGTGCTGTTCCTTCATTTTATCGATGAAAAACAGTATCAAAGATTCCATGACTCTCCCAGTGTAAAATTGCAAACAAGTGGGCAGAGTTTAAACTGGACACCTGTCTTCTGCAGCCAGCCAGTTTATGGCAGCCTCAGGGTGATAAGGAAGCCCACCAAGGTTGCCATGGAGATGAAAGGGGCAGTAACCCCCCCCCCCACCCAGAGCTGCTCTAATGGATTCATATACTGAGGTTTCTCACAGCACTTCATTTGACAAACAGTAATAATGATAGGCTGTGTTACTAAAAAAGAATTTGAAACCCATTGCCTTAAGCCATATTGTCTACCACCATGATCTTAATCCATCTTTTCCTTTCCCTGCACTTTTATGAATTTGTAATTTATGCCTAGCTTTGTACTGTTTTCACGATAAAATTTATTTTATTCTCTGTACTTCAAAGACAGCGACCCTAATATGCAAGGTGCAAAGAAACCCTGAAGATGATTTTTAGTAGATTTTATCCAAAAGCCAAGAGGGGACCCATTATAAGGGAAATCTAATTCTCTCAGGACCCAGAAACAGACATTTTCCATCAGTAATGGGCCCTCATTTGCTTCATTTTCCTTGTAATTTGAAAGATGTTAAAGATACGCCTGTCATATTTCAACATGTCATCCTATATTGTATTATTGGGACTGAATTTTAGAAAAAACTATCTGAATTTATTCTTTTCTCTTATTCCCTAATACGCTCATTTCCCCTGTCCAAAGGGAGTGGAAAGCAGAGTGGTCGACACTATGAGACCACTGCATGCCCCTGATGGAGAACTCACGAAGACCCTCGTCGTCTAGAAGGTAAACGCCGAGGAAACTCACACCGGTCGGCCCCCATCAGTCTGCTCTCCACTGGAGATGCACAGTCCACTCTGGCGGCCAGGGGCACATGGGCTGTGGAACGCTTGACGTGTGCTTAGTAAGACTGAACGTTTCATTCTATTTGATTATAGCTAACTTGAATATAAACCTAAAAACTGGATCAGTGTAAAATGTTCTTTCCTTTAAACCTAACTTTACTGTTTTGGTAGGATTATATCTCACTGCAACTGTTGAAAATTCAGCATCCTAATTGAGATGTACTGTGCATGTAAAATGCACCCTGAGTTTTGAAGACTTAGTAGAAAGAAAATAAAATAGCTCATTAATAATATTTTGTATTAAGCAGGGGTTGGAGTGATAATGTGATGGACATCCTGGGTTACATAAAAGATGTTAAAAGATCACTCCTGTCTCTCTTTACCCTTAAAATAAGATTTCCCTGTGTGCTGACAGCACTAGTTGAGAGGAAAGGAAAACAGCCCTGTAACCCAGCAGCTTGAGTGATCTGAGCTTTCTTACCTCTGTCGGTCCCTGCAGGCCCTCCCTTCAGAAGAGCACCCACCTGCCTTGCTCCCAGCCACCTGCTTAGAAGTTCAGAAATAGTGCATCTCTCTCTAGACCGCAAATGGCTAGGACAGTCCTGGGATAAGATGTTTTGAAGATTTGGCTGTGAATCTTTCCCAAGTTAGAGAAATATCAATGGGCAAAGTCAAGAACTGGAGTTAAAATGATCATCAGTACATTATTCTGTTGATCCCATTAAGAGATAGAAGCCTTCAATTTGAAAGGTCAGCTGCAGATGACTTCATTAACAGAAAGGGCATCCCACCTTACTCGCTCCAGCCATCACCATAAAGATCTCCTTAAGAGGGACCTTCATCCCCCTTCTAAATTCTGGCCCATCAAAAATGTGATGTTGGAGAGAAAGGATAAAAGCAGAATGAGTCATGAGAGGTTGGTGGGGGTGAGGGGGTGGCCTCTGAAGCCATCACAGGCTGACAGGCTGTTGGAACGAGGTGAAGAAGTTTCCAGTCAGTGGCCTGCCACTCCCGAAGCCCTTCCTCCTGCTCCCCTATATTTAGAAGTGGTTTCCGTGTATTAACTGAAGTAAAATGCTAGCGGACAACTGTCCCGTCTTGTATAAGGTACCGAAGTGGTACAGCAGCGGCACCATAGAAACTTGAACAACCCTCCCACCTTGTTGGTGAGTTTCCAACAACAAAGCCATGCAGTACATACATACCCCTTCCCGCACACCCTCACCCTGATACTCTGCTTTTTAGAACTATCGCCCAAAAATGATCAATTCTGCCCTTGCACTTAGGGCCAACCTGTAGGGTGTTCTTCAACCCTCTTTGAGAACAAGTAGACTAGACAGTTCAGGAAGGTTCCACAGCTTCTCTTGGGGGCCTTACCCTGTACCCGGGCCCATTGTGATTCCTCGATAGTGGGTAAAATGCTCCCAGCTGCATCCATCGTGCGCAGAGCTCCTCTGTGACGTTTTTTATATAGCCACAAATGTTGGCACCTACCTGGAGAATTAGCACACACACAGCACAGGGCACAGTGAGAGAGGAGAAAGCATCGACTGTTACCCATATGAAAGGGAAAAAAGAATCTCCATCATTGCATGCCTAAAGGGGTCCCAGGCTTTCAAGGCAAGCCCCCAGCAATACAAAGAAAGAAGCAAGTGTGCCTCATGGGTTGACTAAGAGCAACGGTTGTATCAAGGGCTCATCCTCAATACTCAGTCCCCAATTTCACACTTTGCTGTTCACTGATACTCTGCTGATGGAATTTTTCTGAGACTAATACATTAGACTCACGGTGTTGCCTGCCTAACTGCAAAGTTTCCATGGATGACAGCCCAATAATAAAGTTGTACCATCTCATCTTCAGAAGGCAGCTCACACCACACATAAAAATTGATTTTTTCCAGTACATACAGTGAGACATGTTCCTTGGTTTTCAGACACCTCAAAGACTGGTAGTGAAAAGAAGGTCAAAGGGTTAAGGTGGCTTGGTTAGGGTGAAACTCACCATGGGAATGCCAAATAGGTTGAACTCAAGGATGCTAGGGATGGACCATCGGAGATCATCCCATGTGGCCGCATTGTCCCCCAACCAATGAGCAGCAAATTTGCCAGATCCAGCAAAAGTAGAACGGGATAAAATGAAATTCCTAGTATCAGGGAAGATACTACTCAGGGCCCTGAAAAGAAATACAGTCAAGTGAATGTGAAGTGAGGTGTGAATGTCTAGGACTTACCTGTACCAAGTGCAGCGATGGGCTTTCCAGCTAAACTGAGAAAAAAACATCGGGAATCATGAGCCAGGTGAGCAAACTAGTTCAGTATTTTTAAGAGCTTCTTTTGCACTTCTGGATAAGGTTTCAGACCTCTAAGAGAGAATAACAACCTCTACAGTCCATGTGTCATCTTTTGGAGATGTACTCATTTCAATTAGTACTATGTTGCATAGATTAAGATTCCCTAACATTGGGAATCACGAATAATCAGTTCTAAAGCATCAGAGGAACACCGATGCCTGGAGCCCTGCTAGTGCACAAACTCCCCTGTCAGGCCAGCAAGGGGTACAGGGTTCCCACCTGAGCTGCTGTTGTGCTGCAGGGATACAGTCAGTTGAATGTGAAGTGAGGGCTGAATGTCTAGGACTTTCTAAAGTTAAAATTCTATACTTAAAAATGCTAAGTTAAAAGCAACTAAAATATGAAATATTATTATCATTGTGTTACTTATAAAATATATTACATATCAAATAAAATGATGTAGAAAGGAAAGCAAAGAAATTAAAAACATGGAATTCAGAAGGATAATTTTACCCCAGGGTGCTGGGAGGACACGGGTGGGTTAACATACTGTTAGGTGCAGGCTATCTTCCCTGCTTTTACTCTGAATGCTCTTTTGCATGGGCACCATACTGTAATGCCCCTCCCTCCCGAGACCAGTGTATCACCAGGCACCAGGCAATTCCTCACAGATACCCTCAAAGACATCAATGCTTCCCCACTTCATATTCCTACGGATATTATGGCGAGCCTATAAATGCAGAATGACTTAGGATGGCAAAAGGGAGAAAATTCTGCAAAAGGAGACCGGTTAATGAAAGTGAGGTGCTCCATTCTGAGAATTCAATCACAGAACAGTGGAGAGGACTCATTCTTTGACTCCTATCGTCCTCTCCCCTTCAACAGAGCCTGGCAGACACTCTGCCCTTATTACCACTGGCTACAGGGTTTACTGCACTCTGCAGTCATCAATCAGGAAAGAAACACACAGATCGTATAGAGGAAAACTGAAACAGAGATGGTAAGTTATCTGAGGTTAGTTTCATTTCGTGCCAGGTATTAAGGTAACACAGATCAGATAACAGTCTGTTTTTTTCCAGCTTAGAGGAACAACCTTCTTGAGAAATCCTTAAGTCTGTTTTTTCCATCCCTCAGGTTTGGCCTGTTTAGAGTCAGGTCCTGACCTCTGAGAGGAGCTGGTCTCTTTCTGCTCTAAGCTCAGAGAAAGGTGAAGCCCATTCTCTGGGCAGACCAGCAACCACTGTGCCCCGACTATACTCCCACCTAAATACTGAGCCAGATACTTGTCAGGTCTATGACTTAAATTCTCCTGATATCTAGATCCCACTGAATGAAAATGTTACCTATTTTTTAACCAACTCGGCCTCATTCCCAAAGGCCAAGTCTACTTCTCTCCATTATTTTCCTGGAACTTAGGCCCTTCTGCCTGACCCAGAGGAGTTCAAAGGGCCCCTACTGCTTTCTCGGTCCTAGTTACCTTTTAACTACTAATTATAGCTATTAGAATGTATGAACCAGCCCCACTGTGACTTACAGCACTTCTATCACACGCAGACATGAGCCATAAAGCATTTTGAAACTGTTTCCTCCTCCTGTCCCTCCCTACTCTTTCTTTCTCACCCTGACGTTTTACCCACTGTCCCTCCCATCTAAGAGCTGAAACAGATCCAAACAAGAAGGGAGTGTGGAAACATCAATCCAAGTCTCCCATTTCTAAGATGAGGAAACTTGAGTCTTGCTCATCTAGTTTATTTGTCAGAAAAGGTAGAGTGAGAGAGAAAGAAGGCAGAAAAGAGAAGATAACAAAGTCAGAGATGTGTGTCTTTCTTCTTGAAGCCTTTGTTTTCTGGGATGAGGACTCTCTCTCACCTGGACAATCCAGCACGATACAAAGGCCTGAGGGCAGGTGGTGCTGGACAACAAAATAGGCACAGGCTCTGCCTCGGTCCTTCAGTCCCCTGGGGGCCCATCCTGCCCTTCTTCTCTTTCTCAGACCAGGCATTTAGTCAACCAACACGTCTTTAGTACATACACTATTCCTCAGGCTAAGGAATCAGGGATAACTTTGGCCTCCAGAAACTTCCAGTCCAGCAAGAAAAACAAATATCATCTAAAAATTATAATACAAGATTTTTGTATATTAAGCATATTGCAATATGAACAAAGGTAGAACCAAAAAAGGAGAAATAACCTTTTCTTAGAACCTTCAGGAAGGTTTCTAGACTTAATATCTAAGGGGAGGTTTTAAAGATAAGTATATGTTTATAAAATGGACAGGGCAGGAAAGGCCACTCTGGGCAGGGAGGACAGCGCATGCAAAGACCTGGAAGGATGACACAGCATTTTGATTTGGGAACAATAAGCAACCAAGTATTAGCCAGAGCATAAAATATGATGAGTGAAAAAGATGAAAGAAAAATACTAAGGAAGGGCTAGGTTATGAAGTACATTATAGGTTCTGCTAAGGTGACTGACTGAATTTTGTTACATAGAAAATACCAAGCCACAAATAATTTTACACTGGGGAGAGAAATGAGGAGACCTGTGATTCAGAAAGATCACTTTGCCAGTAGTATAGAGAAAGGCTTTTTAAACGTTAACATACATTCAATATACCTGGGGATCTTGTTAAAATGCAGATTCGAAATTCCAAGTTCTAGGGTGAGGCCCGAGATGCTGCATTTCTAAGGTATTTCCATGTGGTGCTAATGTTGCTGGTCCTTGGACCACACTTTGAGTAGCAAGAGTAGAGAACGGATTAGTGGGAGATAAAGGTTAAGTCAGGGAAGGGAGACTAGTCATGGGTAATTTATGTGACTGATTATGATGATCTTCATTAAGAGGTGTCAGTGAGGGAAAAAAGGACATGGGTATAGAAATGTTTTAGGATCACAAGGCTTGAGGACTGAGTGTACGTGAGAGCCGAGAGAAGAAAGAACTCACGAAAGACGTCAGTTTCCCACTTAGGAGTCTGGGAGATTAGGATGGTGTTGCTACCAACCAGGACAGGAAACTGAACCGTTTCAAGAATAATCATCCAGAGTGTGAAGGCTGGGCAGAAACAGGCCCCAGAGTAAGATGAATAGTGTTGGAGGTACTGTAACTCATTCAAGTAGAGAAGGTCAAGAAGGTAGTTTCGGATATCTGTGTCTGAAAATCAGAGAGAGATCTAAGCTAGAATTATAGATTTTAAGTCATCAGAATAAATGACAGCTAAAACCACGAGAAGGAATAATAATGTGTCAACCTAAAATGAAAAGAGAAGCATGACAACTGACCCCTAAGACTTATCAGTAGTGAGGGGGTGGATGAAAATGATGCAGATACAGGGGCTGAGTAGAAGCAACTGGAAGGCGAGCAGGCGTGCCAGGACAGAGTGGGATCTCAAGGACCAAAGGGGCTGAGTGTCGAAGCAGGGGTCAGTGATGTCAAGTGCTGTAGAGAAGTCCAGGAGGAGGCAGACGGAAAAACGTCCCACAAGCACATCAACCCCAGCCTGGATCTCCAGAGACACTGAACAAACAAATAATAATAAGCAGAGAAACACTAAGACGTTCCTTCTTCCTAAGCCACTGGAAGATCCCTAACAACTCTTGGAATATTTTAGTTTCCCCAACTGTTTTGCAAATCTAAAATTAAAATCTTCCTAAGCTTAGCCCTGAGTTTCTTGCTGTCTTTATGTATAATGATTGTATTTTGCTACCTTCCAAGGAAGGACTTTGGTGAGGGTAGTTTGCAGGGAGCCTCTCCTCAATTTATAGTCATCAGAAAATCCCTCTGACAAGGTATGAAAAGGACTGAATGCTTTGTAGGAAGCATCTGTCTCATTGTTAGACTTTCATAATGCATGGTGGTGGTGGTGGTGGTGTGAGGACTGAGGGCAGAAGGCAGACTGAGAGGGGGATGGGGAGCGGCAGGGAAGCCAGAAGGGTGTGGTGCAGCATTGCCAGTGAACACAGGACAGTCAGGTAAACTTGAATTCCTGGGTGCTGTTCTGCACTCAAGGTCCTGGAATGGCTTTACTTGCCCAACCCCTGACACCTGTGAAGCTGTCACCAGCTTTCTCCCCTTGGAGGCACTGAATGCTCCTTTAACTGCTGATAGCAGGCTATGTCCTGCTCCAACCCAGTTCGTTTCTCTGGGCTCAAGATGGTGTCTCCCACCCAACACAAGTACCAATTACACTATCCCTGTAGATACAATCTCTTCTTAAAGGTTCAGTTACCAGCTGATTGGGCCAGGAATTAACATCTGATCCTCATTGAACCAATCAGATTCTCTTGCCTGAGTATGAATTGGAACTCACGGAATTTGATGGAGAGGGAAACTGCAAGGGACTATGTTACCATGAGCAGGGAGAGAAAAAAAAAACAGCGAGAAAGAAACAGAGATCTATTCTAGAAAGCTTTGGAGTTACGGATTCTAGCTCTTCACAAGGCTCAGTGGTATCTTTGCCTTTGGATTGTTTCCTTTCAATAAAGCCTTCTTTTTAAAAACATGAGATAGTTTGGAGGAGGGGGTATTCTGCTCCTTGAGACCCAACCACTGCTGACAGACTACGCCACTGCAAAACCTTTTCATCTAACCACATTTCATACAAACAAAGGATAATTTTTAATGTAAGTATGTCCTGTGCAAATTTAACTGGGTGTCCTGCATTTTTACTTGCAAAATCAGGCAACCTTAGTGTGGTGACCGCAGCACATTCAGTAATAGGACCCAGTCGAGGGCTGACTTCCAGTTGGGGACTCTAAATACCTTGCACACTTTTGCTTACTAGTATCCTTGAAATAATGAAGTCTCTTAATCACAAGCCCATGAAAAATAATCTTGTACAGAAACCAAGGGATTATGTGAGAAGACCTTTTAAGTAGTCTCTAAGATCTAAATTTCTATGTCCCTATAACCACAAAATATAATTCAAAAATATACTCATGGAAAACAAGAAAACCCTCCACCTCCCACCTCCCCCAGTCTGGAGTTAGGGGAAGAACCAAGTGCTTACGTGTCTGTGGCTCTTGCCATGGAGTAGCCGTACAAGCTGTGGACGTCATAGTGAAGGCCCCACTGAAACTCTGCATCCATGCAGAGGGTTCTTGCAAAAAGTGAGCCATCCAGAACTCCTGTGGGGACATATCTATCAGAACAGCACTTCCCTATCAACCAGCTCCAATAAATAACCACCCAACTGTTTGCTTCCTGGTTACTGTACCTTCCCCCACCAATCTCCCCCCCCTCCCCCGACAAAATCCTTCCCAGATTTTTAATTCTATCCTAAACGCCACTTCCTACCTGGGTCCTACACTAAGCTCCTCACCGAGACAGATGATTAAACGTAATTTGCATGTCCTTGAAATCACAAAGAATGGTGCCCAGATGGGGCAACCGAGGGACTAGCTCGGAGCAATGGAAGTTGGCTTGAGATTCAACACACATGAAGCATGCACATTTAATCAAGGAGCATTGAGTGTATAAAGTACAGATATGAGGGCAATGAAAAAGGGACCCTTTGCACTCTCATATCATGGGCATTCACACCCCAGTATGAGGCACAATTCCAGAAAGTGGTGAAACTAGGAAACACTGAGGTTGAGTTTTTCCCACCAGCCCAACAGAATCAGGGTTTGGAGTCAGAAATTAAATTAAAGTATAAAACATAAAGAAAATTATCTTTCTGGTCGAGTTCAGTTTGTGGGATGAGATTCACAACCATTTTTTTTTTAAAGTTAAATTTTTAATTTGAGTTAAAAGTTACATGCATTCATCAATGTAAAGTGACCATATTAGTTTATATGTTGCTTATCTCCTGTGACTGTATTTCCAAAACTAATCACACTGGGTAAGCTTTTGCAAGTTTTATCTCTCTTTAGGTCTGAAACAATTTAAATAAACTATATGTATACCAGTTTCCTGAAGAAAGATAATGTGCTTTGAAAAAGTCAGTGAGTCTTCGAAAAGAGTAATCCTTTTGTTATACCTTAGCAAAGAAAACTAAAATTTTTCATATTCTAGTCAGAGTATTTTGTTCACCTTTCTCTTAAGTTGTATGTAAAAGCCAGAAGTTTAGTAAAGTTTTGATTCTCATTTTTGTGACTAGAAAAACTAATAGTCCATACTAATGTTAAAGCTTGGTTTCCATTCTACTTTTAGGTCTTTTTAAATTGAAGAATTTAATTACTGTAATAATAGGATACATATATTATAATAAAAATACACTTTCTTCCTTAATGCCTATTATGAACTGGTGTTGCTCATAATACTTCTGACATTGAATGTGTATTTTTTTTCCTCTACAAAACAACCTATTCCCTGATTCTTTGCATACTAAGTATCAACTCAGTTGTGACAGTAACTAAAGGACACCAAAATTTTCCCAGGGTCAAAGGTAATCTATCTAAATCCTTATCATGCTAATGGACACGGTCCACTCCTGCAAAGGCGAGAGGCAGACCCGCTAAGCAGCAAGGCAGCTGGTCACATGTACACAGACAAAATGCTGGAAGGTAGGAAGTGGGGTGCTTGCCAGGAGCCAGCAGAAATGATGGCATTGCACTTTGCTGTAGAAAATTAACCTTAGTTTTGGCTGAGAAGATTAAGAGATTGAAAGGGAAACATGATAACTGATTCCCAGTGAAAAACACTGGGATAACACAGACTGAGCAGAGAAAAATAAAGAATGAGGGAGTGCAAACAGTAGATTTTGAGAGAAGTTAAAAGGTTTGAAGTTAATATTCCTTCTAAAAAAATTATCTACTCACTCAGTGACCAAAAAGGGGTTAATGAAACAGCCAAACCTTGGTCTAAGGGTGCAAGTGGAGTGGACAGACCAGAATAAACTGGCAGAGACTGGCCAGCTACTCACCAGGCCTGTATTCTCTTTCTGGGACTGTAAGGTTATATTTTACCCTTTCACTTAAACTTAAGCTGAAGCTATGTGATGGGCTTCTGGCCAAAGGAACGTGAGCACACTGCATACACTCCACTTCCAGGCCTGTCCACGGAACTCCCTCTACCCTCACACTCCTTCACCTGGGAAGCTGGACGCAAAGGACTCCGAGGTGGGAGAAGCAGGCCATGGAAGTCACTAGTCCCCAAGTCACTGTTTGGGTGAGAGCCACATGTCCTCACTGAAGTATTATATGAGCAAAAAATAAACCTTTATTGTGTTAATGCACTGAGATATTGGGGTTCGTTCATTTCCATACCATAATCTCTTCTACACAGTTTCATACACACACACACACACACACGTTCTTGCAAAATCAGAGACTGGAAAAATTGCCTTTGACTAGAAATGGGACTTAAAAATAGGAAGGACATAACAGGAACCATTGATGCCTTAAACTGTTGCTAATGAGCTAAAAAAATTTTAAACAAAATTACAGATTTACTTGAATGGAACGTAGTTTGTACCTTGGAGTATTCTGATATTCTCACAAAGCTTAAAACTGAACCATGTGAGAGGTTTGGACGCAGCAAACAGAGAGGAAGCAGCAGAACTCACAGAGGAAGCACAGCCTGAAGGCTCCCCATCTCTGCTCTCTTGCCCTCAGCGTATAGAAGCAGAAAGGCCATTAGAAACCAAACAGTGCAGACCCCTGGTGGAGGATTACTTGGGGTGTGTGGGGGTCCCTGAACCTGGGAAGTGAAATTGCCCTTGGCCACACTGTGTCCTACTGAGGTTGTTCTCAACGTGGTTGGTGGCTATGTCACTAGCAAACAGGTGACACTTACGAGGAGTAAAAGGGGGAAAGTTCCAGTTGTTCAGTTCACACTCATGATCCGAACCTTGGAGACAGCTGGACACCTCATCCATTCCCTGCAAAGACAAAATACACAAAATGGAACATGTTACGGATAATACAGATAGCTGTTGAGGACTGTTTACTGAACTAGAAGTCTGATATGGGGTCTCTCATTAACTGGTTTGGGGATCCTGAGTAATCTTCCTAAATTTTCTTGACCTCTGTTTCATCTTTTACATGAGACTTTTCTAAGGTGCCTTCCAACTCTGAATGGTATCAGGTACATTTTACCTTTTATTCATTGATTTCAGTCAGTCACATAAGAAGTACCATTCCAAAGGCTGAGTCTCACCTTATAAATATTGTGATTTTTATTATTCTTATTGTTTCAGTATTGTTTTAAAGAACCCAAGATTTCCATTTTATAATTTCTCCAGTTTTTATTCCATTCAGTGTGGGACAAGAAGAGAAAATTGAGGTCAAATCCATTGCTTTAAAATTGATTCAAAAAATAGGTGATGCTTAATTGTGTTAACAGAGATAATTTTCCAGATTTCAAAGAAATATCCCCACTTGCTATCCCCATCTAAAAAATAAAAGGGCTCATTAAATTATTCTCTGATGATTAACATAAAATTTTAATGAATCAGTGTGACAAATAATGGCATTATAGCTTCTAAAAAAATAGTAGTTTTAAGTTGAAAGAGAGTTAATGGAAGAAAACTTTCAGGCCATGAGAGAGTAAAGGACTTTTTCAAAAAGAAATAATCAGTTGGCTATTAATAACCAGTTGGCAGATCCAGAATTAAAATCCAGGGTTCTGAGGGATCTAATTTACTGCATATATTATCGGCATTAAGTAAAAAGATTTTAAATACTGCTATGTGGAGCAAACTATTTTATTACAGATCAGTTGTCAGGGTCAAATTTCATCTCAAAACTTGGAATATCCATTCCCGAAAGGAAGTTTAATTTGGGAATAACAACTTACAATCCACACTCCATCAAACGGCAGAGTTTTTTTAAACTCAATGAACTGCTCTGTCCACCACTCTGTACAAACTGGATTACTATAATCAGGGAAGACTGTCCATCCGGGGTATCCCTAGAGAACAAAGAAGAAGGCTGTGGCAACTTCTCTGCCTGATGGTTCACGCATGCATGTTTTGCTGTCTACTACTGCTTCCACTAGAGGCTCTGTGCATCTTATCATTTTAGAATAAAAATTTGTGACTCTCACCCAAAAACTAAATAGTAAAGTAGATGCAAGGAACTAAAGGAAGAAAAAGAAAAGGGAAAACAACTGATTAAATAGATGAGAAGCCATCAAATGTTTTTTCTAATGAAAGAAAAGTAAACTTTCATTATGTCAGGCCAATTGGAAGAACTGCTTAAAATACAGGAAAGTCTAGTAGATATTATTTTGGAAGATAATGATTGAATTTGTTTAATGTGTTGTTAATTAAAGGTCATCTAAAACCTGCTTTAAATAATGATGTTTATAAATAATATGTTGTTTTTTGGCATATGAGCAACCTTTTTTAAATGGCCAAGTCAATTTCGTGCTTCTTCCTCAGATCCAATATTTGTTATCCTAGCTCCTCTCCCATTGATTCCTATCAAAAAGTAGCTTTTAACATTTTCCATAAATAGCACAGATATAGCCATAGCCCAAATTATTGAAAATTCTGAACTGAAAGAATACAAGCTTTGGTGCATACATTCTTGCTCATTTTTCCAACAAATTTACAAGTTGTCATTTAGGGACATCCTTATGCTCAAGGCAATATAGTGAAACTATATTTCAAAATTATATATATATATATATATATATAATACAGAGACTTCTTAAAACTCAACATGGGAGCTTGAAATTCCCAATTCTGGTAGATTGAACTCCTGGTCCTTTGTTTTGGGTCATGGTGGATGTGGCACCAAATAATAATTAGAGGCAACTTTGGCCTCCAGGAAACAGGCAGTGTGACAAAGGAGTCTTCTCAGCAACATTCTATTGAGAACAAGCCCAGCAAACTTCATTCTATCCAAATGCCTCTGTAATGAGCCCAACCCCTCTATTGCTACGACCTCAGCCAACATCTTAGCTCAAAGGATTTGTGTTACTTATGAATCACTGGAGTCAGTGGAGGTAACTGTCTAATTAAATTCTTGTAACTATATGCCAATCCCTAATTATATACCACTGAAATATGAGCACTACCGAAATGACTCCCAGATCTGGATAATCTACTTCCTAGATAACTAAAATACGTTTATGAGATGATTTTAAGAATAAATGAGTTTTTTTCTAATAATACATTGCTTCTCAATTGTCTGTAGTATTAGAAGGTCGTGGCTAGCTTCCTAGAGACTACATCTTAATCAGTCCCTCTGCAAAGAAGAAAGTTATATGACATGATAAAGGAGCTATCTCTACAATGACAATCATACCACAACATATAAATGTACCAAATCAAGCTGTCATGCATCCTAAATTTATATAATGTTACATGTCAAATCTATTTCAGTTAAAAAATAAATCCATCAGAATTTTAGTCATTCCCCTGTTACCTCTACCAGTTTAAAAATAATAATAAAAGAAACCTCTAGAGCCGTGAAAACAGTCATGATACTGTAACTTGCCTTCTACCCATCTTTACACCAAAAGTACAAACTTCCCCAAACAATTGTAATCTGCTGTGAATTTCTTGAGAAATTACCATTCCAATGACAAAACCATTGCTTCCCATGACCCATACTCTCTTTTTACTTCCATTCTTATAGGGCTCATAGTCAGGATCATGGGAGATGCCAGGATTCTAAAAAAAAAAAAAAAAAAAAAAAGATCAATAACTATTATTTTTGTAAACTTCATTTGCGCTTTGAATGGAAAAAACTAGGCAACAGACTTGGCGTTTGAACATACCATAATAATTACATATTTCAGTCCATGGTTGTGTAACTCCTGGACAAAATCTGAGAGATTAGGGAAAGCCACTCCATCAATAGTGAAATCCTTCATTTCGTTCATGTAGTCTATGTCGGAGTACTGGACATCCTGAAAGATAGTGCTGGCTTGTTAGAACCCAGGAAATGTCGCCATGCTGATGCAAAGTATTATAGCTCTGGTTCTTGATCATTAAAGCTGAAGTCAAATTTCTTAATGACCCTGGAACTTCCATGACTGGGAGACCTCTTAGAAGTAAGTAAGCCCTTTGTGAAAGATGCAGGTGCCCTTAGGTTGCAGTTTTATCTCTTTGTCCTGATAGATGCATGTCATAGGTATTGGGAGGAATTTAAGGGTAGGGACTGTGTTCTGCTCTTCTTTGTAACTTGAGAGTTTGGATGCTTGACATAAAACAGGTGTTTAAATGTTTGTTTGAATGAGCATATTAATAATGTTATAAACATGTGCTAACTTGGATCCTAAACATTAAGCTAGAATAGATCATAAAAGGAGAAAACGGTCTTCTTGCCCTATAAAACTGCTAGAGAAATAAGTAACATAGATAAAAGGCAAAGGGATAGAGCTTTTAATTAACTAAACTCACATACATATGTTATTTTTGTGTTTGTTTACCAACTGGTGAGGAGTAGGTGTTATTCTTGGTGAGAAGATTGAAATGTGAACGCGTTTAGTGACAGTTCCCAAGGTCTTGTGCATGGATGGATGGGGGTCGATTGGGGCTTGGTGATTGGCCCTTTGACTCCAATTGCTTTTTTTCCCAATCTGCTACATACTTCAAAGACATATAATGGTCTTCTAAGTAAGTATTCCTCATGCAGTAAGTATTCCTCATGTGTGTTAGAAGGTTCTAGCTTTCGGGCTTGAAGGAAAGAGTGGCTTGTGGCCCGCTGCCAGTGCAGCATCATCTGCTCTAATACTGAGCAGTCCTTTAGGACCCAGATGTTTTCCACAGCCACACAGTGAGAAGGATCCCATCCGTGGAAGAAAAGCTCATGTTTGTTTCTGAATCAGTCACATCGTAAAAAAGCATTTCCCATCAGAGGCATGGGGACAGACCGAAACCAACACCACATGTAATTGAACTATTTTTGAATCTTGTCCTTTCATTTAGTTAGCTGTAGTAGCCTTACAAAAGTTATTAACCATGTAGTGTCTCCATTTCCTCTTTTTCAAAATACCAGTAAACATGGCTTAACCATGAATGAAAAAGGGCTTTGTAAAATACGAACGATGTGGCAATATTTGGCCTGATTCCTCCTGGATCTGGGTGTTTGCAGACAGCAGATATGGGAGAAGGAAAATGAATTTCCCTTAACTTATAATCAGTTTCCCCTTAACTCACAGGAAAAATTCATCTCCGTGCATTCCCTCATTGCTACCTGAGAAGGGGTTGAAAAATCCTAAGATCAGGCCAAAGTCATTTCTACCAGTACAATCTTCTTTCTGATGCTACACAAGCGTGCTTGCCTCACAGTTTCAAAGGTCTAGCCCAAAATAAACTGATTTGACAACTTCATTAACCACATGTTATGCACCCCTTGGAGGAGTTTCTCAAATATTATACACATAATAGTTATCTTTCCATTTATTAATGGACATTGAACATCATAAATGCTTTTTAACCATAGAGCTTTCCAAATTAGAGTATGCTAGATCTGGACAGAGATTGCAAGGTCACTAAGAGAGACTCGTGGACTTTGAGTCGTCACCTTTAACGAACCATAGCACCCAGGTGTTGCTTTCTCTTATAAAATAACAGCTAGCTTTAATGGAGTTCATCCTCTTTGCCATATGCTTTCAATGCATAGTATAAAGCATTCCTCCCTACCAGCCCACTAGAGTAAGCCTTAGTCCAGTATTTTATAAAAATTTTACTCTCATTTTATAAAAGAGGAAACGAAGATATTAATTAACTAGGCCAACACTGATAGAGCTAAGTTGTAAAGCTAAAATTCAAAATCACATCCATCTGACTCCATAAACTGTGCTCTTTCCATGATCACAGGTAATTTAGCATACGAATTTCTGACAGGTGTGTCTGTCTAGCACTTACCTATGTATCATCTGCCTATCTACCTATTCATCTATCTATCTCTACTTTTCCTAATAAATTGAATTAGATGCAAAAAATAAAACATAGGCAATGGTGCTTTATGCATGATAAAAGAAGTTCCAACTTACATATGGGATCTTAGCTTCACGAGTTCGGTTTACAACCTTTTTCAACCCATCAATGTTACTATAGTTCCTGCGGCTAAGCTGGAACCCAAGACTCCAGTATGGAGGCAAGAATGGTCGTCCAACGAGCTGAAAAAATAAATAAATAAATGTCTAAGCATTTAGAATAAACACTGTTTGTAGCATCATGTCTGATATGGAAAACCTCATCCCCACTTCATTTTCTGTAAGGTCCACAGATTAAAAATGTCAGAGTCAAGGGTAATTTGCAAAATTCCACAACTGACATCTTTCTTTCCTAAGCACTAAATGTATTCCTGAAAGTTGCAATATCAGAAAATAATGGACTTTCAGAAAATGCTTGAATAATGGTGTCATCTTGCAGAGAAAGAAATAATATTCATTCGCTCAACAGATATTTCCTGAGTGATAATGATGTAGAAGGGGCTCATGTAGGCACTTGGGATATAGTGGCATGAAGCAAACTTAGTTCCTGCTCTCACAGAGATTAAAGGAGATAAATAAATGCCTAATATAATTTCTGACAGTGTTATGTGCTAAGGGTAAAGAAACATGACTCATAGGATTGTAAGTGGTACACATGAAGAAATACTGCACTATGGTGAACATTCAAGTATACAAGTGGCTCAAGCCAACATTCCGAGAAGGTTCCAGATAAAGCCCATGGCTTCCTAAAAGCCCCTGTCCGCTCATATGAGAGGCTCCTCAACAGCATGCTTTGTCTCATGCCTCTGAAATCCCATACAATCTATTTTCACCTCACTGGTGGCAATGATCATAAGCTGTTTCCTATTATCATTATTTCGGGCTGTGTTATATTTCTCCTACTTGATTACAAATTTACTGGCATCTGGGATCATATGTGTCATCTTGAACAATTTGCCTCATTTTTCTGAGTCTGTTCATCTATAAAGTAGGAAGTTTAGGCTAAATTGTGTCTGAAGCTCCTTCCTCTCCTATAGTTAAAATTAAAAAATAGCACAGTTACTTTCATGTAGTTTCTTTTCACTAAATTTTTACTTACTAGTAAATGAATGAATAAATTTTGCTGACTTGTGGTCTGAGATCTTTGGAATGATTGATCATACATGGATAGACTATGAGTTCCTTAAAAACAGGTATCTGACTTACTCTTGTGTTTTGCACACTTTGCAGTGCCTCTTTAACATGCAGAAGGCTCCCAAAAAATGTGCATCAAAATAAGCACACAACGCATGAAAGACTCACAATCCCAGCATTTATAACCATAGTTTACTCATAAGTTTTATTTTTCTCTTGGTAACTTATAATGAAATTATGGGATCACAGCAAAAAATAATGGCTATCTAAAAGCAAAACCCATACCTCCAGGTACTCCTTAACCACTTCTTCTGGAGTATTTCCCAGGAACACATAAAAGTCAAGAATGCCCCCAATTGTGCGGTAAGTGATTGCAGGGGCAGGCTGAAGGGTGACCTCTGAAGGATTAAAATAAGAAGTATTACAATTTAGTGCTTGGACATAGCACATACAATCTCTAAAATATGAATCCATGAGTTATCCAAAACAGTCTCAGTCTCATCTTGAAACAGATGACAATCACACATGTTCCTTTTTTTAGACAACTGCTGAAGTTTAAAAATATTAGATGAGTAAACACAAATAAAGAATTAATTTTTTTATGAGAAAGAAGAACAAATTCTATTTTAATCTGGCCATGTAAAAATACAAAGGGTTGGGATTAGTGAATGCTTTAATATAGGGAAAGTTTTAAAAACCTTGCTAGGTGAGTTGAACCACAAAAAAAACAAAAACAAAAACAAAAAAACCCTTAGTAGAGCACCATTAGTCCAGAAGCTGTAGAGGATAATTCTGGAGGGGGGAAGGGATGGGCTGTGAGAAACAGCCTGCAAAACTCGGCCTTGTTGCCTATAGACAGACAGTGTGGTTTACATGTTGAAATTTATAGGTATCTTCTAAGAGTTTTATGGTTTCATGTCTTACATTTAGGTGTTTAATCCATTTAGAGTTTACTTTTGTGTATGGTGTGAGACAGTGATCTAGTTTCATTCTCTTGCATGTAGCTGTCCACTTTTCCCAACACCATTTATTAAAGAGACTGTCTCTTCCTCATTGTGTATTCTTACCTCCCTTATCATATATTAATTGACTTATATGCGTGGGTTTATTTCTGAGCTCTCTATTCTGTTCCACTGATTTATGAATCTAGCCCTGTGCCAGTACCATAAAGTTTTAATCCCCTTAGCTGTGTAGCATAGCTGTGAATCCATTAGCGTGATATGCTCATATTCATTCTTCTTTCTCAAGATTGCTCTGGCTATTAAAAGTTTTAAATTTTAGGATTATTTGCTCTAATGCAGTGAAAAATGCCATTGGTATTTTGATAGGGATTGCATTGAATCTGTAAATTGCTTTAGGCAGGATGGCTATTTTGACAATATAAATTCTTCCTATCCATGAGAATGGAATAACTTTCCATTTATTTGTGCCTTCTTCAGTTTCTTTCATCAGTGTTGTAGTTTTTGGAGTACAGGTCTTTCACCTCTTTGGTTAGGTTTATTCCTAGGTATTTTATTCTTTTAGATGCAACATCTATGTTCATTATAGTATTAGTCACAATAGCCAAATATGGAAGCAACCCAAATGTCCATCAATAGATGAATGGATAAAGAAGATGTACATATATACACTGGAATATTACTCAGTTATAAAATAGAAGAAAATATTTTCATTTGCAATAACATGGATGAACCTAGAGGGTATCATGTTAAGCAAAGTAAATCAGAAAAAGACAATATGATTTCACTTATATGTGGAATCTAAACAAACAAAAAAGAAATAGACCCATAAATGCTGACAATAGACTGTTGGTTACCACAGGGAGGGGGGTAGGGAGATGAGTGAAATAGGTGAAGGGGTTAAGAAGTACAAACTTCAAATTATACAATAAATTGGTCATAGGAATGGAAGTACAACATAGAGAATATAACCAATAATATTGTAATATCTTGGTATGATAACAGGGCTAACTGCACTTACTGTGGTGAGCATTTAGTTATGTAATATTTAGATGATATTTCATTAGACAATAATTATCAAATCACCATGTTGTACATCTGAAATCAATATAATGTTGTATATCAACTATATTCCAATAAGAAAAAGAAATCTGCAGGTAACTTTGGTCCATGTCTATCAAAGGTCTCATTATCTACAGAATATTATGGGAAACATTGTATCAAAGGAGAACCCTGACGTAGTTTTCAATGAAAATGGCTTTCAGCATGAACTTGTTTTGTAAACAGGTTAACCTACTCTTGGGTCCAGTTTCTACAGAAGCATTGTAGGACCAATATACCTTCTGTTAAACAGTGACCTCACCGTGAAAGTCATTTTCGTAAAAGCAGCATCACAAAACATTCCTGCCAAGATAAAAAGATGCTTCCTACCCATGGCATTACTGTTCATCAGAAATACCCCAAAAGAGGAGCCACTGGTGTCTTCAAGGCACAAGAAGAATGTATGAGCTCCATAGAGATTAATCATGCCCTGTCAACAAAAACGAAAAGAAATAACAGTAGTATATCTCACAAATGTTTTTATTCACCTTGAAATGAAATCAAAAGCCTTGCCCAACTTGCTTGGTAAATGCTTGATGTGGTTTAATGTTGTACCACAAAGGTATTGAAATGGTAACATCAACCAGCAAATGGATAAACAAAACACCCCGACACATCCATACAATGGAATACTGTCAGAATAATCAGAAATGAAATACTGATACAAGCTCCATCATGAATAAACCTCAGAAGTGCTGTGCTAAGTGAAAGAAACAGATACAGGAGCCCATAGATTGCATGATTCCATTTATATGAAATGTCCAGAAAAGTCAAATTGCTTGAGACAGAAAGTTGGTTTGTGATTGTCTGGGGCAGGTGTGGACACTGGTGTGGGAATGGGGATTAAGGGAAAGGGTGTGAGGGAGCCTACTGGGCTGATGAATACATTCTAAAATTGGATTAGGATGATGGTTGCACAGCTCAGTACAAGTGCTAAAAATTCTTGAACTGTATGCTTAAGACAAGTTAATTTTATGGTATATAAATTATACCAGTTATTTTTTTTAATTGGAAAAAAATTGCCATGATGTATAACAAAATGTTAGCAGAAATAATGGTATTATGAGCAATTCCAAATTTCTTCTTTATGCCTGTGTTTTCTTTTCTTTTTTTATAATTTATTTTGGTATCATTAATCTACAATTACATGTGCAATATTATGGTGATTAAACTACCCCCTTCATCAGGTCCCCCCCACCAACCCCATTACAGTCACTGACCATCAGTGTAGTGAGATGCGATAGAATCACTACTTGTCTTCTCTGAGTTGTACAGTCCTCCCCGTGCCCCCCGTACATTACATCTGTTAATCGTAAGGGAGGGATAAGAGGGTAAAAGGGGCATTACGATTAGCCTAACTGTATTTTCTAACTTTTCTATAATTAACCTATAAATAAGTAGGTAGTAAAAAAAGTTTAAATTAAAAAAATATATATTGAGCCTATCACAGGGCTGTGATGAGCCCTGATATAAGAAGAGATAATGTATAAAACTCAAAGTGCTGTAAGAATACAAGATACTAAAGCATTACGGAAACTCCCTATGTGATGTTGCAAACTTATCCCTCAGTATAGGGCAATAGTACTGATTATGGTAACTTCCAGGAGAGGAGGGGAAAGAGAATCAGCAGGGTACATAAAATGCATTTGCGGGCCTATGTAAAATTAGGCTAGTTTAAAATTATAGCCAGGAGGACTCATGGACACCCTTGGATAAAATACAGACTAAGAATATTAAAAAGAAAGAAAGAAAAGTTGGGGATAGTGGGAAAAAAAGAAAAAAGAAAGAAGGAAGAGAGAAGGGGAGGAGGGAGAAAAGAAGGAAGGGAGGGAAAGAAAATAAAAAAGAAGTCTTTTAATCCAATCTCAGACTATGTAACTCAAGAATTTCAGCTGTAGGATGCCAAGCTTAGTGTAATGCTCAGCATCCTTTATTTGTCAAAGTCTTTGACCATGCATGTTAGTGAAAGGGCTGCCCATTGCTTTTTTCTCTTTGTTGGGTTCAGTAAGTGAGCCCTCTCTGTTGCATCAGATACTGGCAGGGGGTCAGTTAACAAGCTGTTTGGTTCGCTCATCTCCTCTGGACTATGATCTACAAAACTTCAGTCCTGTCCTTCCTTTGCAACATCTGTCAAATCTTTGCTCCTGCACAGATCTGAGTGTTAGGTTCCCTTTAACACACAACCTTGAAGGAATGTTAAGTTCCCTTTAACACACAACCTTGAGCTCCCGGGCGCGCAGCGGCTCCTTATCACTTACAGCGGTGTCTAAGACCCCCACAGCAGTTTCTAAGTTTCCTATCAATAGTTTCTGTCTCTCAGAAGTCTCAAGGCCACCATCCTGCTCACCAAGGCCCTAAATTCCTATATAAGCAGCACCCCCCTTGCTGCCACTGCTGCTTTCTCTCTTTCGAGACAGCCACTCTGTTTGTCTTACAGGAAATAAAACCGCACTGATGGAGTTCTCGTGTCCTTCTTTGTGAGCGAGTGAGCCGGGTATCTAAAAGAACCCTTTCACTGAGAAACATCATCAGTAAATGGAGACTTCATGACATGTTCTACAAACCCATACTACTCAAAGCATTGTCCATGGACTGCTACCTCCCCAAACCCTTTGCTATAAGTCAGCAAGGTAAGTACAAAAACCACGAGAAAGGCTTTAGAAACTCTTTCATAACGATTTAAAAGAGTAATTTTACATCTGTTCAATTTAAAATCCGGGCTTGTATTTTTATGTCTTTGAGTATTTTTATTTCACTTTCCCAGTATATTTTACTTTTAATTATATCTTACAAAAGAACTGTCCATGCTGGATTACAAAAGAAAGGAAAGGAGGGAGGGAGGGAGGGAGGAAGGAAGGAAGGAAGGAAGGAACTACTCCTTTACTACAGATAAGTTAAGAAGCACTTCTCTAGACTATTTTGAGCTCTTCGCTCACTTTTATATGCTTGCAATTCACCTGTAGATTTTGTTAAAAATGCAGATTCTGATTCAGTAGGTCTGGGCAATGGCCTGAGATTCTGCATATCTAACAACTTTCCAGTGACGTCGGATGGCAATTCCGGTGCGCTAAGGCGCCCGCCATCTTGGGATCAGGAGCCACTATTTTGTTTCCCGCAGCCTCCAATCACCAACGACCAGATGATCACACCACCCCCTTAAGACCCAATCACCAATGACCAGATGACCACATCACCCCCTTAAGACCCAATCACCAACATCCCCGTAGCAGGACACACCCAACCCCAACTCCTTAAAAACACGCTTCCTCACCCTTGAGCTGCTTCTCTCTACTCAGAGACAGCTATTTTCATTTTCTTTTCCAGTCATTAAAATCTCTTGTGTGGGTTTGTGCCTCCCTGAGTTATTTCGGGGAAGGGAGGGTCACGGGGAGACACCCTTTCAGTGTCAACACTGCTGTCTCTGGAACGTACTTTAACCAGCAGAGACACAGAACAACATTAAAGCTGCTAGAGGCATTTTTTTAGTCTACAAAGTACTACTGAGAATAGGAAACTCTAGAGACTACTTAGTTAATACAGATCTAGTTATTCTGTAGAAGTATTTTCTAATATATATTAGGCCATACTACAGTCGTTGAATTATATTTTCCTTAAAACTGAGATTTTTTTTAAAGAATTGATGTATTGGCAATTGTGAGTTTGTAAGTCTCAGCAACAAAGTTTCTCTAATATAAACTGGTCTAAACAGGACAAGATAATATGCAGATGTAACTCTGCTTACATTCCACTCTAGGTTGCTTCACTCCATAGGCTACTCTCTGGAAAGGTGAGCAGGTCTCTGTGAGCATAGCAGAGGGAAGGGGCCTCACCTCAGTGGGCCTGGCGTCCCGGGTGAAGATGGGCCAGGTCTTCCAGGCCATGTCATGGCGGTACCGCTGGTGCACATGCTCTCCCAGCCCGTACACATTGGTGCTGGGCAGCCGGAAAGACAGCTGCAGGAACTGCTGGGCGAACTGCAGGGGCCCGATGCTCGTGTCCAACCTGGGCCGTGGAGTAAGAGCCAGTCACCAAACAGCGCTCTGCCAGGAAACTGTTGCTTCCCCTGGACGCTTGAAGAAGAGCTGTTTCAAGTGCTATCGTCCACTTTAACACTACCTTTAAAGGCCTTTTCTAGGGTGTCTCGATTAATTCTGGAGGAGCATAGCACTGGTGATGTGACACTAGAAACTCAAGTTGGATGACTGAGGGGAGAAAGCAGGCGCAGTCTTACCTTTGCTGTGCACCTCCTTCATGCCAAGCACACTTTGGATGCTTTACAAATATGCTGTCAGTACTTAAAGCAACAGTGGCTATTTTGATTCCCTCTCTATGGTCTAGGAAACAGACTGACGCAGGGAGGTACTCCACCTACTATCACACAGCTGACTGGTGATTGCTGGCGCCAGGATGTGAAGGCACCTGTTAGTGACATTAATCCTTGTATTTCCTCCAGTACAACTGATGACCTAAACTCAAGTTGCTGTTGGGTGCTTGATGGTAAGTTTCTCAGGAAATAATAATTTGGAATGACAAACACTGAAGTTGAGTTCCAGTGTGATGGAAACTCCAAATAATAAAATGCCCTATTTCTTAATGTATGTGAGCCCCAAGTATGTTTACATAACTTTGCAAAGTAGCATTTCTTGCAGTCATGAACATTAACAGTGTTAATGATTTACAGTATTTACGGTAAAAGCTTTGACATTTTTCTCAGGCTCATTTTCCCAAGCCCAACTTATCACCCACTCCCAGTAAGTCAGAACGAAAGGCATCAGAACTGTATGGTCAAAGATACACACAGAGTGATGAAACTCACAAGACCCTTTTGTTGCTTGTCCTCATTATTTTGATGCTGAAGGGTTTATGAATGACTTCTACGTTATAGCTCAAATTGAAGGTATTAGCAGTCCTGTTAAGTGAGTTAATATTTTCATGGGGGACTTCATAGCGCATGTTATTGGCATCAGTGATCTGTCAAAAGAAAAACAGAAGGGACAACTCCAGATAAGACCACTCCCTTGTAGAGCTACAAAAGATTTTCGCTCTCAAACACCCCGCAATGAGAATAGCTTCTAATTCTTAACCCTGTGTTTCCTGATGGGTGAGAAGAAATCACCCAATCATGTCCACCATCAAAGAGGGGCAGGGGCATTTCTCTGCAATGCATGAAGGGGAATGATCTGGACCCAGCGTAGGGGCACTTCTTTCTTCAATGGTAACTACCAAACCAACCTTAAAATGAAAACGACTGGATGTCTGATATTCAGCTGTGAAGAGGGTGTCGATGACGTCATATCCAAACAAAGATGGGGACGGTAACCTTTTCAACTGGGCAGTAAACCCTAGTGGGCGGGGGAGGAGAGAGACAAAAGAGAGGGGAAGTTTTAGCCTTTATTTTGTAGTTTCCTTATTTGGGATATAAAGAGTTGTTCCCGGGGGCAACATTAGGACATGGCGCACCTGTGCTTGTATTTTCAGGGCCAGTGCTGATTTCATAGCCCCAGTTCTTAGGGAAGAAACACCTGGGAACATCAGTATGTGTCGCAACATTCCAGCAGCATTTATATCGCCATGAGCAGACCTCCTGTCACAATGGCACAAGTTAACATTATAGGGAATGAGGGAAGCAAAATCTTGTCTATTTATTTATAACCAACTGTATTCCAAGAATTAATTTAAGATAGGTCATAATTCCATTCAGTTATTTATTCATTCTCCTTTTATTCATACATTTATTCAGCCATCCAATATGTATTTGTTGCCTGCTAAACAAAGAACTAATAATACAAACAAATAAGATGCAGATCTGCTGCCAGCAGTCGGAGCTCCTCACAGCTGTTGGGAAGGTCTTCCTAACTGACAGGCATCCCCAAGTAGTTGCTCATAAGCTAAGGGAGGGGAGGAGAGATGCTGGGAGCCAGGAGGCGTGGTGACGAACCCGCCGCGGATTCTCTCCAGCAGTCCTTCCCTCCCGCCTAAATACTCCGTGTGAGCCGAGGTGAAGAGCACAGGCGGTCACAGATAATTAAATATGAAGATGACGGTCAAGAACTGCCAACCATCTGAGACAAATCAATACCATAAGAAAGGTACCAAACTTAATAAATTGAATAAACAAATTGGAGGAAATAGCTAACAAAAGAAACATGACAAGCGTTCAAAATAGACATAATCTTCAGAGAGAGGCACAGAGGGGTTGCTTCCATTAAAAAAAAACAATACAGATTATTGAAAGTTAAGATATCAAACAAGATTGAAAACACTTTAATATTTGAATGGAATAACAAAGGAAACGGTAAAAGATGTTAAAACAAAACAAAATTCATCAAGTTTAGGACTGTCCTTAGAATATCACGCACAAAGATAATGAAATGGAAAAATGAGAGGAAGAGTAAGCAAAGTGGCCAATGGACTCAGATAGCGATGCTCAACCAGAAGATTCCATAAGGAGGGAAAAGAACACAGGTGGGGCTGGGTATCAAAGAGAGAAAGCAATGCTATACAGAATGGACAGCACAATATACAAGCCAAGAAACTAGAAAAGAACAGAATAACCGTAAAAATAACATGAACAACTTACACTAGTAAAAACAGTAATTTCGAAAAGAGGAAAGGAGCAGGCATCTACAGTCACCAATTCAAAACCTGAAATGAGAATCCTCTCTGTCCAGGTTTTCATCTAGGATCACTGATACAGAGCTCCAGCAAGCACAGTGAGGCAGACACCAGCACTCATGAAACAGGCCTCCTTTCCACTATTAATTTGAAAGGCCGCTTTTGTTATGAACTCAATTTAAGTGCAAATAAATGAAAATATGCATTTCAGAACTGCCTATAATATTCCAGTGGCCTATGTATCAGTTCCTGCTACGATTCCACACTGATAGTTACTATATTGTGAGGACTTGTTTTGATATTAGTTTGGCAGATCAAAAAATCCAAAGGAGACTCTCTAAAAAGGTCAAAGAAATGCAAATACTTTATCAAGTCGTATTTTGACAAAGAGAGGGAGACAGACAAGATTAGAAACAAAAATGGAGAATGACAGCAGATAGATAGGATTTTAAACATAAATCACAAGAAAACTGTATAAATCTTTGCCACTGAGTGTGAAACTGTAATTTCAGTCCTTAAAGAGTAGAAGGTTAACTAATCGAAATTAGATAAAAGGAGCTAGAAAACCAAAAATGATCAGTAGCCACAGGAAATTGTAAGATTAGCCAAAGGTCTTTCCCTAAATAAATGATAGTTTGCCCAGATGATTTAGGGACTAGAATAATCTCCTGTTGTATGTATATTTTTTTCAGAATATAGAAAAAAGGTGGAAATTTTCCTGATTCATTTTATTAAAGTAGCACAATTCTGGCAACAAACTAGACAAATCCAAATAAACAAGCAAACAAAAATATATATGCCAATTTCTCTTTAAAAAACATAGATATGTAAAATTTTAATGAAATACTAGCAATGTGAATTCTTTAGTCTATTAAAAGAGTTAATACATAAAAGCCAAGTAAGGATTATCAAGTGAAAGTTAGAATGGTTCAAAATTAAGAAATCTTTTAATATAATTCACAGCGTTGACCTAAAGAAATCATGTGATCATCTCAACAGAAGCAAACTATTTTTAAAATACAGTAATTTGGTAACTTTAAATGCCCAAAATTTAAAAAACCAAGTTATAAAATAAGATATATAGTATGACCAAATTTATGTTAAAACAAAACAAAAACTATGCAAATATAAGTGCAAAATATCTAAAGGTATGCTAAAAGCATAGAAAGATCAAGACAAGGATAACCCCAAGCTATTGAGCTGATTCTGGGAGGGGATTTGGAGGTAGAGAAGAAGCATAAGGACTTTCCCATTTTCTTCTGCACATAACTATGATGTCTGACTCTTTCTTATTATTGGAATATATCCAGTGTAGATTTTGTGACAAAACAATGGAAGAACATGTCACAACACTATTCGTTTTGAAGAGGTATAGTACTAACAATTATTTTAGATGCTAACATCTGATGTAATTGAAAAAAACGCAATGTGAATATAACAAAGCAACATTATACACCTATTATAAGCAAATCCCATTATAAACATAAACTCTTCTTAAATGTACTTATTCATTCTCCATATGTATATTTGAGATTCCTGCCTCATCCTCTTCAGATAACAAAACAATCTGTAGGGGATCAGTGAAGAAAGAGTTTGGGGATTCTGGATAACCTCTGGATAACTGATTTTAAGCCTGAGGCAGATGTTAAGCACCTCCACTATCTCTGAAACTGAGGTCTGTAACGTTCAAAAGGTCAGTTTCATTGCTATAAATTGTTCCAAAGTCTACAGGCCTCTATAAAAAGCAGTGAGACAGGAAATCCAGTACATTCAGGTAAACACAATATTTTTGTAGGCAGTCTGCCCTAACATCCCTATTTCAGTTTTAAGCCATTATCAGCATCCCAGACACCATATAAGTCAGACCATATATATATATATATATATATATATATGTATGTATATATATATACAAAATCTCCTCCTCCTCCATTTCCATTGTCACCACAATAGTACAGACTCTCATAAACTACTGCCTGGACTATAGCAGTTGAGCCATGACAAGTCTCCCTGATTCTATTCTTTCCTTAACACCAAACTTTCCTCAAGAGTATTCTTCAGTTATCTCCCAAACAGATTCTTATGTCATTTGCCACTCAGAAATGATTGACTACTAAAACTAGAGAATTGAGTTGGAGATTATCTAATCCAACTTCCATTTGATGTAAGGATTTTTTCAGTAGAGTCTTTGACAGATGCCGAAATACTGTGAGTTACGTGTAGCCAACTTCTTCCAAAATAAGAAATTCTGCATTTATAGTTAATACTTTATTGCAAAGTTGTTCCTTATGTTTAGTTAATATCAGTCTCCAGAAAGTTCCATTCTCTAAAGCCTATGATAGTTGCACATTGCCTACTAGATAAAATATCTCAAGCTATATTGAAAAATTAGAAGATGAAAGGATCATTAGTATTATAAGACAAGGAGAAAAGAAAAGAATCTTTGAAAAAAATTTAAATACTCATTATTCGCCGGTAACATTGCATAAGGAAAAATCCAAAAGAATCTATAGTCAAACTAAGATAATTAAAAAGCAAATTTAAGAAGATTTCTGGCTATAGGAGCAATATTTAAAATATCAGTTTTAAATCAATACAACAGCTAATGGGAAAATTAAAATTAAAAATAACATTTAAATAAAATCAAACATCAGACAGTTAGAAAAATTAGGAAAAAATGTTAAGACTTCTACAAAATTTCAAAAACAAAAATCTCAATAAATGGATGACTATATCATACTCATGGATTAGAATATTCACCCTTGTAAAGATGGAAGTTCTCTCAAAACTAATCTGTAAATTTTATGTGACCAAGATCAAATTTTCAGTAGATTTTATGAGGAAAGTGACAGGCTGATTCTAAAATTTACTCAGAAATCTAAAAGGCCAAGAATAGGCTAGGTAATCTTGAAGAAAAATAATGATTTACAGGATGTACACACCCCTATATCAATACCTAGTATAAAGGTCTAGTAATTAAGGCAGTTGGTATTGGCAAAAAAAAACAGACAAACTAACAATGGCACAAAATACAGATCTTTAAAAATAGATTCACACATATAAAGACATACAATTTATAGTAAGGGTGCCACACAATGTAGAGAGAAAAAGATGGTAATTTCAATAAGTGGTGATAGATCTGTTAGTAATTCAAGAGAAAGAAAACGTTCTGGACTCCTACTTGATACCACATGCAAACCGATTCTAGATTTATTGCAGATCTAAATGTGAAAGATAAAAGAGCTTTTTAGAGGAAATTATAGGAATTTATTTTTCTAACCTTGTACTAAGCAAGAATTTTTAAAGAGAATACAAACTACACTATTAAAAATTGACAGTATATTTTATTAAAATTTGTGAATATGTTTCATCAAGTCACCCTCAAGTGACTTAGAAGTCAGACCACAGAATAAGATACTTAAAACTTACATATCTATAAAAACATTGTATCCAGAATACATAAATAATTACTACAAAGCACAAGAAAAATATGAACAGCCCAATAGAAAAAACTGGACAAAAAAAATTGAAAAGACACTTCACAAATATTATCCATCTAGCCAGTAAGCATATGAAAACATGTTTCATTTCATTAGTCATGAGGGACATACAAATCAAAACCACAGAACAAGACCTTGAAAAAGGAGAAAAGACTAAGAGTAGGTTAGGATATAGAGCAAATGAACTCTTCTGTACTACTATTAGGAGTGTAAATTGGTACAAATACTTTGAAAAACTACTTTGCAATATTAACTAAAGATAAACATGTACAAGTCCTATGAACTGAAAATTCCATTCTTAGAGATCATCATTTTCCTAGGATATAAGTATTTAACTCAAGAAAAAGAACTACAAAAGTCATTTTAGAAACAATAGGACATTTAAGTTGGCCAATTATATAATTAATATATTATGATATGATGTAAATATATAAATATAACTATTAAATAATAATTCATCATAAAAGAAGCATTAAATAAACAAAGCCCCAGTTAGAACACATAATGGATTGTATTTACAACATAAACTAAGTATATGAGTATCTAGGGGGAAACACTTCATAAGCTGTATGTAATAAAGTATGTATCAAGGAAAACATAAAACTCACTTGAGAAATGTACTTATATAAAAAATAATTGGGAAGATTCAAAATTATTGAGATGTCTATAATGCCTAAGTGTAACCAAAATTCAATGCAGTCCTAACTAATAGCCCAATAGTATATTATGGGATACAGAACATAGACTATGTGCTAGGAATAAAATAGGAGCAGCATAATCCACTCCACCACCACTCTTTCCCCACTTCACATACTCATTTCTTTAAATAAAACCCAGCAGGCCAACAGCATGGAGCCCATTTCTCTGACCTCTGTCACCACCTGGCCAGGTGTGCAGTCTATCCTTTCAGATTCAGGGATCTGCGGGCACTCTGGAATAAATGAAGTATCTGCATAGGAATTAAAGGACAAAGTTGAAAATCTGTATGTAATCATAGTTCCAGGAAGGAAGCAGGCAAGGTCACAAACCTCCAGCCAGTGCCCCAACCAATGATCATTGGTATCTCCATTGGCACACAATGTTTAACACTTTTCCAAATGTTTAACATATTTGCTCTCTGTTTGTCTGGTTTTTGTTGAGATATAATTCACGTACCGCAAAATTCACCCTTTTTAAAGTGTACAATTCAATGGCTTTTAGTACTTTACAAAGTTATGCAAGCATCACCACTATCTAATTCCAGGACATTTTCATCAATACCTAAAAGATATGTACTCATTAGTGCTAACTTCCCATTCCTCTCTGTCCTACCCCTGCAACCACTAATCCACTTTGTCTCTGTGGATTTGCCTATTTGGAAGATTTCATGTAAATGGAAACATACATATGTAGCCTTTCACTTGGCATAAGGTTTTCAGGGGTTCATCCATGCTGCACCATGTAACAGTTTTGACTACTATACAGAATTCAGCTAGGAACATTCACATACATGTTTTTGTGTGAACTTGTTTTAAAGTCTCTTGGTTACATACCTAGAAATGGAATTGCTAAGTAATGTGGCTACCTCTATCCTTAACTTTTTGAGGAACTGCCAAAACTTTCTTCCAAAATGACTGCACAATTGTACATCCCCACTAGCAATGTATGAGGGTTCCCATTTCTCCATATCCTCCACACTTGCTATTCTCTGTCTTTTCATTTAAAATATCTTAGTGGGTATGAAGCATATGTCATTTTGACGTGCATTTCCCAAATAACTGATGACATGTTGAATATATTTTCATGCTTATTAATCACTTCTAGAGCTTCTATGAAGAAATGTCTGTTCAAATCCTTGGCTCATTTTAAAAATTGTATTCTTTTTCTTTTTGAATTATAAGATTTTTTTTATATATTCTGGATACTAGAGCATTGCAGATACGCCATTCGCAAATATGTTCTCCTGTTCAGTGGGTTGTCTTTTCACTTCTTTGATAGAGTCCTTTGAAGCACATTTTTTTTCTTCATTTCAAAGTCCAATTTACCTATTCTTTAGTTGATGTTTTGGGTGTCATGTCTAAGAAACCGTTACCCAACCCAAGGTCACAAATATTTAAACGTATGTTTTATTCTTAGGGTTTTATAGTTTGTGCTCTTACATTTCCACCTTTGATCTATTTTGAGTTAACTTTCATTTACTCTGTCAGGTAAGGACACACCATCATTCTTTTACATGTGGATATCCAGCTGTCCCACACATTTGTTTTCTGTCTGTTTTTGATGTGTATTCCCACTCACTTTCAACAATCTTCGAGGTAAACTAGGAAGATATTATTGTCTCCACATGAATAAACATCTTCATTAAACATTGGCTACTCTTTCCTCACCTTTATTTATTTATTTATCTAAGCTTTGGGGAAGCTTTATTTTTATTTATTTATTTATTTTATTATTTTGGTATCATTCATATACAATCACATGAGCAACACTGTGGTTACTAGACTCCCCCCATTATCAAGTCCCCCCCACATACCCCATTGCACTCATTGTCCATCAGCGTAGTAAGATGCCATAGAATCACTACTTGTCTTCTCTGTGCTACACTGCCTTCCCCGTGCCCCCCCACCATATTATGTGTGCTAATCGTAATGCCCCTTATTCCCCTTCTCCCTCCCTTACCCCTCACCCTCCCCAGTCCCTTTCCCTTTGGCAACTGTTAGTCCATTCTTGGGTTCTGTGAGTCTGTTTCTGTTTTGTTCTTTCAGTTTTTTCTTGGTTCTTATGTTCCACAGATGAATGAAATCATTTGGTACTTGTCTTTCTCTGCCTGGCTTACCTCACTGAGAATAATGCCCTCTAGCTCCATCCATGTTGTTGCAAATGGTAGGATTTGTTTTCTTCTTATGGCTGAATAATATTCCATTGTGTATATGTGCCACATCTTCTTTATCCATTCATCTACTGATGGACACTTAGGTTGCTTCCATTTCTTGGCTATTGTAAATAGTGCTGTGATAAACATAGGGGTGCATATGTCTTTTTGAAACTGGGCTGCTGCATTCTTAGGGTAAATTCCTAGGGGTGAAATGGTATTTCTATTTTGAGTTTTTTGAGGAACCTCCATACTGCTTTCCACAATGGTTGAACTAGTTTACATTCCCACCAGCAGTGTAGGAAGGTTCCCCTTTCTCCGCATCCTGGCCAGCATTTGTTGTTCCTAGTCTTTTCTATGTTGGCCATCCTAACCGGTGTGAGGTGATATCTCATTGTGGTTTTAATTTGTATTTTCCTGATAATTAGCGATGTGGAGCATCTTTTCATGTGCCTGTTGGCCATCTGAATTTCTTCTTTGGAGAAGTGTCTGTTCATATCCTCCACCCATTTTTTAATAGGGTTATTTGCTTTTTGGGTGTTGAGGCATGTGAGTTCTTTATATATTTTGGATGTTAACCCCTTTCCTCACCTTTATAATCACCCCCACCCCTGATATAACAGCATCAGAAGTAGGCTCTGTTCAGTGGGTTCTGCGAGCCACCCCAAACCCAGAATTCCACCTGAAGCTTGAGGCAACAGTTTCTGTGTGCATAACAGGTGCCCTTCAATGCCTCTGTTTCTATTCAAAAAAGACCTCAAAACATCTCTACTAACTTTAAGGCCCTACACTTGTTTGTATATGCATTTAAATAAAATGTTGTTTTAAAATTTAATTGAAGACTCCAATGTAAGACCCCTGAAACTGTAAAACTCCCAGAAGAAAATATAGGGGAGCTGCTGCATCACATTGGTCTTGGCAATGACATCATGGATGTGACACCAAAAGCACAGGCAACAAAAGCTGAAATAGACAAGTGGGATGTCATGCAACTAAAACGCTTCTGCACATCAACGGAAACAATCAACAAAATGAAAAGGTATCCTAAGGATGGGAGAAAATATGTGCAGACCATGTATTTGAGAAGGGGCTAATTTCTAAAATATATAAAGAACAATTAAAAAGAAGAAAATCTGGTCATTTGCAACTACATGGAGGAACCTGGAGGATACTATTCTGAATGAAGTAAGCCAGTCACTGAGGCTTATACTGCATGATTTCACTTACATGAGGGATTCTAAAATAGTCAAACTTAACAGAAGCAAAGAACAGAATGATGGTTTCCAGGGACTGAGGGGAAGGGGGAAATAGGATGTTGCTAATCAACATTTATAAAAGTTCAGTTATGCAAGATGAGTAAGTCCCACAGCTCTGATTTACAACATTGTGCCTACAGACCACAATACTGTGTTGCATGCTAAAAATTCGGTTAAGGAAGTAGACCTCACGTTCTTACCACAGAATAAATAAATAAATAAATGAATAAATAAGCTCCTTTTCAATTACGGCAACACATCTTCAAAAACATCTCAAAAGAAGTCCAATGTGTAAAACAGTTAAAAGTGGATCTACCCTGCATGAATTAGAGTATGGTTTAGGATGAATGCAGCAGTGATGGTCTAGCTTATGTCAAATGAAAGAAACTACTTATTCATATACACTGGATAGTAATCTCATGGGACTTGTTACCCAAAAAAAGTTTAATAGGG
Source organism: Phataginus tricuspis (assembly GCA_029783875.1). NCBI lineage: Eukaryota > Metazoa > Chordata > Mammalia > Pholidota > Manidae > Phataginus > Phataginus tricuspis. Next base: position 77,570,986 of record JAQQAC010008880.1, on the reverse strand, counting down.
AAAAAAGTAGTAATAGGCTAAAAATGGTTTATATCGGTGGTTTTCAAATTATCTTTCAAAGTCATGATTGTTCCTAGAAAGCACTTTAATGCGTCCTGTGGAGAGTAGTGGAAAGATTGAATAGGTAGGGTTCTGCCACCAGCACAATTTCTTTTTACCACATGCTTAATATACATTTATAAAGTGAATTTTATCAAGCAGAATAAACCTCAAATCCTATTTAATTAAGAATAGATTTTTGTATTGCACACATTGTTTTATTATATGGAGTATAATGTGTGCATGGAGGAAAAGGTATCTGCTGCTTCTGTGTGAGACAGAAAGGTTTCAGAGAAGAAATCATAGCTATTTTAGAATACGGTCTGGAGGCTAATTGTAACTGATATATTTAGTCCAAGTTAGTCAGCCCTCCACTTCCCTGTAACCTAATTTCCTTTTCCTTAATGTAATAGGATTAGACACTGTTACCACAACTGTTTTTTCTTCTTGAAGGCTCTGTTCATGACTCTAGGTTGTAAAATAGGCACTTGATGAACCTAATTTTGCATCTTGTTAAAATTGCATCAAATGGGATTTGGGAGACCCTCAATGTCACTAGCATTCAAGGTTTAGTTGCAGAAAAAGAAAAAGCTATCTTTTGGAAATTGACTTAAGTTAGCTATGGAAGTGAATTTTAGGTGAATGTGGATAATGCCATATGGTGGCATGCTGAAGAATAAAGGAATAAAATGATAACTTTGGCTTCTAGAAGGGACCTCCTTTACCGACCCTTCCAACCCAGAGGCCACAAGCACCCCCCTTACCTGGAGGAGTTTCCAACACAAGCAGCAGCAAGAAGATGTCTATGAGCAACACAATCAGGAAGAAGATGAACAAAAGGACTTCCAATACAGTGAGCTTACTCGCCATCTAGACAGACACAGATAATGGGATTTAAGTGAACCACAAAACCCTATTAATCCAACGAATTGATAGGCATCATGATTAGATTATGAAGGAGTTTGCAAGATGACTTGATTTCCAGCATTCCTCTTAACATAATCCAGAGCATGTCTGTTTCTACCCATTACAGTGTCTCCCATTAATTCTAGTTAACTGGCCACCTCTAGTGCTCTTCTGTTTTGTCTGCAGAGGTATTGAGTATTGTCCAGGGAGAAAACATATCGGACATAATGAACCGGAGGGAAAGAGGGAAGAGTGACTGTAAGGCAGGGACCATGAGTTTAGACAGAGTAGGGTAAGGGACTCAGGAAGAAGCAAAACAGGATAATTATGGTCAGAACAATGTAACAATGTGCAGAGAAACTCCTACTGAAACTCTGTGTTAAACATCAAGCAAAGGCAGAGTCACACAAATTCTTCAGGATAGAAATACCAAATTAGGAATATAGGCAATTTTCAGCGGGATTAGTTAAAACAAACAGGCAGCATTCAGGCTGGGACCAATGATAACACCTCATTTAAACCTAAAGATATAAACCATGGACTCTCTTGGCCCCTCCTGGCATATACCAGGAGCTCTGTCCTCTCACTTTATCCCTAAATAAAAGCCTCTCCCTTGCTTTCCTATCTTGAGTGTTTGCAAAGTTCATTCTTTGACGCCACGAGCAAGAACCCCGGCATCAGCCCGAGTATAGGAGAAAGAGGGATGAGAGGTTGAGATGGCTTACAAAGCTCTTTCAGATGTTACTGATTTTCATGCCCACTCTGCACAGCAGAGAGGAGGGTACACTCAGGGAGGGAAAAAGTAACAAAACCTGAATCAAGGCCTTCTTATTCCAATTCTGATGCCTTGATGCTGAGGTATTTGACTGTTTAGGTGTCCATAATCTTTTTAAGAATCTGGTAAAGAAATGAACGTAATCCTGATCTGCAACATAAAACTTGCTTGCATGTTCACAGCACATAAACCTATATAAATTTGGTGGCTCACAGTAGCCCTGAAGATCATGCAGGGTCCCAAGTTTTGAAATATTTGGTGTATTGGAGGGAAGACTGAACTGGGAATCAAAGAACTTCAATTCTTGTCCTGGTTTTCATACTAACAGATGGGTATTTTAGCTATTTGAATGCATATTTCCTCATCTACAAAATGAGGTTAGATGCTAGAGGGTCTCTCAGTCTCCTGCTTTAGTTGTAGCAGATCAAATGGTATACTTGCCTCATGACTCCAAGACAGCCCTCGACTTCAGTGGCTCTGACCACCACGCCATTGCTGTCACCCCCACATGTTAGCTATACCCTGGAATTTATCACCTTCCAGGACTGTTCTAGGTCTCAACTCTTAGCCTCTACTTCCTATTTACTGATAAGAAGCTCATGTCCTTTTACTCTTTCATTGCATTGTTTCCTTTCTTTGATCAAACTGAGGCTTCTATTCTCCTTTAATTTCCTCTTAATCACTCATCCCGTCCTGGCTGTTATCCTTAACTCATTTAGGCCTCAGTATCGAGGGTTGCTCTCAATCCTCCTTGCTCCCTGATCTGGAACTATGCACTGAAACCATTGATCCAAAAGTCTATGTTAAGCACAAAGACAGATATGAGGAGAATGAAAAGAGGGTGAGGCCCACCAAGAACTCAGGGAGTTAATTAGATGAAGCCAGAGAGCCAGAAAGGACTCATGCCCTTTGCAGCGTGAGTTCATTCCACATGATCTGAGTCTGCGCTGACCTTGAGACTTGCTCCAGCTAATGCAGGTGAGATAGGACAGCGACAAGGGACAAGCATAATGATTAATTTCCCTAAATAAATGCTGAGATTAGCATAATAAGAACAGGAGAGACTTAAGACGAATATTCCACTTTTGAAAGAGAATCGGGAAGTTAGATTCAGCCAACAACTTATCTTAAGGCAAAGAAAGCTGTTTTAACTAGTGTGTTCCCAGTACTTGGGAGTGGCCACTATCTTAGAGAGAAGCAAAAGGCTTGTCCTACAGAATTACCTAGACGACTATATAGACAATGATATATTGCTTCTCACCAGACATATACATCATGAGACCATCTGAGAAGCCTGTGCCCCCAACCATTTACCTTTGCCCCATTCTTTAAAGCGTTAAAAGACATAATCCTAAGCTCCCAAGTGTGCCTCCTCCGCTCTGAATTTGCCTGTACTCCCCTTTCTTGGAGTGTGTATTTTCAAAAGAGTTTTTACCGTTCAACTTATTACACTTTGTCTCTGTGCTATTTCAGTGACCTCTTTGTCACTTTGCTATTCCATTCTATTTTCCAGACTTTAAGCATAAGTCTTCACTCTCTTCGTCCTACTCCAGATAAGCAAGTGTGTGTAAAATTGTAATATTTCCAGAATATTTCACCTGGCTTTGGTGCATCTGCATATCAACGGGTGTTCCTCAGGGGTGGAGAGTTATTTATCTCCATATAAATGGGTAATTACCTGGGCAACCAAAGGCTTATCTGAACCTGAGGGGTTAAGGGGAGGGCCGGTTGGCTTCTGCTGGAGCAGGAGAGAGAAACGGCCCGGACTGCAGTTTGTAAACAATAAATGGGTTTTAAACTTTATTTCTCCCTTTGACTGATTTCAGTTTTAGAGGTATTTTGCCCCGAGATTTCCTCTCCCCAGACTTTCAGCAAGTAAACCTGCCTTTACCTACCTTGACTCTAGCTTGCTCCTCCCGTAGAGTATATTCAAATAAAATTTTATTCTGCTTCACTACTGTCTCTGCCCTTCAGTTCTTTGTTGCGGTGGGGACGAGAACCAAGGAGCACAAACTCATCACCCCCAACATCTACATTCTGGTTTTATCAACTCAGCTCAATGTAGATGCCACTGGGGTCATAATCTTCCAAATATACTGGCCTCGCCAGCTAACGGACAATTTTACCAGCTCTTTTCATTTTTCACAGAAGTTTCAAACACTGTCCTATTTTTCAAGTCCCAATCTCTGTCACCTACACTCTTATTCTCAACCAATATCATCTGCAATGTCACAGACAAAATAACTATGTTGCAGAAACTATTTCATCTCCCTGCTTCTCAGCCAAACCTTTTCTACACAAAGTATCCATATCTTTATCTTTCCCCCTCTCTTCTTAATGGAAGTGTCCTCCTCTTGTCTAAGCATAATCCTGGTATTTATTCTCTATATCTCACTCCCTTCAAATTTCTTGAAAATCTTGTTCCACCAATTATCCCTCCTCCTTCTTGCATTATCACCCTCTCCCTCTGTATTTGCTCTCTCCCCTCATAAATACACCCTAAGTCACCCTAAACTCTGTTGATGACTCTGTGTTCCTAGCTACTGTCAACAGCTTTCTTTTTCCTTTCATAGGTAACTTTCCAAAAAGAGTATTCCACACTGTCTCCATTACCTTCCTCATAGATTACTGTCATGGCTTCAGTTTCTTGCATTCCACTGAAACTACTCTTGCCAAGGTCACAGATGACTTAGCTGCTGATACAATGGGCACTGTCTTAACCATCTGGCACTATCAGCCACTCCCCTTTCTTTAAAATGCTCCACCTTTGGACTCCTTGATACCATTCAATCTCGGTTTTCACCTAATTTTCTGACTCCTCTTCAATTTTCTTTGTAGTCCCCTATTTCTTAAATGTTTGATATTCCCTATATTTCCATCATAGGTCCACTATCTACTCTCCTTGAATAATCTCCACCACTCCTATGATTTCATGTAACATCTGAGAACAATCCAACCTGTATTTCTAGCCCAGAGATTTAGATTCATATATTCCAACTACTTTTTAGATGTCTCACTTGGATGTTCCCACAGACTTGATCAAATTCAACATGTTTAAATATGAAATCATCTCTCCCCACACCCCAGTCCCAACTTCTGCCAATCTGCCAAATTGGTTGCTCCTCAAATAGTTAATACCTTAAGGAATAGAATTATAATTTTTTTTAAAACCTAGGTAATTTTCTTGATTCTTCTTTTTTTGTTAGTTCTTAAGCCAGTTATCAGTTCAGTCAGACTACTTTCCCAACCTTAAAATCTGTTTCTGGCTGGCCTTCTCTGGAGTAGCCCACATGGGTCTATCAGGCTATTCCTGTTTTCTCACTTCTCTAATAAAGTGCACTGCTTGCTTGCATACTCCCCCCCCCAAAAAAAATCTGTTCCTTTCTCTCTGTCCCCACTGGAAGTGCTTCACTCAGGCTATCATTTCTGGCCTGAACTGTGACCACAGCTTCACCTCAGGCTCCCAGTTTCCATTCTCTCTGCTGCTGATATCCATTAAACACTCTGAAGCTGTATTGATCTTTCTATAGTACAAACAGGGCCATTTGGTTCTCCTATATTCAGGTCTTCAATATCTTCAGATAAAATATAAACTCTTTATCTTTAGAATCAAAGGTCTTCATGACAGCTATGCCCAGCTGCCCATCTCTTCTCTCTCCTACGTGCCAGCCATACCAAACCAACATATATACGATGACAAACTATAACTCCATGTAGTCAATGAATTTCCTCCCTCCCTCTTTTTTTATTTCACCTCTTCTTAACTTTCCTTTCCCTTGTGCCCTGCTCTCTGGACCCCAGTCCAATGCCATGCCCATTTCTGTAAGTATTTTCATATGTGTATAGTTTCACTTTTTAATTGAGGCAGCCTTCAAGTTAATATATAATAAGCCAAGAAAAGAAGCTCCTTCATTGTGAAATGGGGGAAGCAGGTAAGGAGCAAGAATCTACAGATAACTTGCCAAAGGAGAGCTTAAGATTTGGGTTTGGGATTGAAGATGGACCTAACTATGAACTGTTCTCTCTTATTAGTTTAAATCTATCATGCGTCTCTCCTCTAGTCTAAATTATTCAAAGGTTTACTCTAATCTCTGTAAGATATACCCATATTATATTCCCATAAAATCCCTACATCACCATTGAGTATTGAGTATTGTTCAGGGAGAAAACATATCAGACATAAAATCCCTACATCATGATTCCCACTTTATGAGTCAATGTTAAGGAGTTTTGTCTAACCATGGTTAGGGGTGGAACTGAGGCAAAACCTGAGAGGCCTGCTTAAACTAGTCCTTGAGTACCCCCTCTCTCCACAGTGTCTCCTAGACTGCAGAGCTTAAAGATCTGGTGGCTGAATCTCCAAAGGTGGTGAGTCAGGGACCATGGGTTTAGATAGAGCAGGATGAAGGCCTCTGGAAAAAGACCCCTACCAACACTCCACGTTAAACAATTAAGCAAAGCCAGAGTCACATTAATTCTCTAAAGTAAAAATATCAAACTAGGAATATAAGCATTCTTCAGTGAGATTAGTTAAAACTAAAAAGCCAGGAGCAACTTGACCTAGAAGTTTGAATACCCCCCAGATAAAGAAAAGTGTCTCAGCATACCTACATTTTCACTGCGTCGATTAAAACATACCATTGTAAGATTTACTATAGCTGGCTCAAGGGCCCAGCTTATTTAGAAAAAAATTCTATCTTAAAGCTAAGATTGCATTTTAATCAAACAAACAATAACTCAGCCCATCTTGGATGCAAGGCAGGCAGTCTTAATTGATATGCTCCCAGATCAAGAAGCAGCTATCCTGGGAAAGAATCAGAGCAGTAAACTTCTTGTGTTAAGCTAACTTTGAAGAATAACCCACTGATAAGAAAGTATCTCTTCAAAAATAAACATTTTGGGACCACCTGGCAGGCCTGCATCCCTAGCCCTTTGTCTCTCAACTGCCTATAAATCCCCTAGACAGTGCACCACCCGGGGCTCTCTTGTCGTCTCCCGGAGCTCTTTCCTCTTACTTTATCTCCAAATAAAAGGCTCTCACTTGCTCTCCTACTCTGAGTGTTCGCAAAGTTCATTCTTCGACTCTGTGAACAAGAGCCCCGGCATCAGTGGGATTTCAGGAAGTACCTGGAGTCTGAGGGGCCCACCCCATACACTTGCAATACCTGACTTAGTTTCCTATACATACAGCCCATGACTCACTACCATGCCTTCTTCTCCATATGTTGTTTCTTTCCAGGGGGAGACTTTTTTTTCCAGCCTCTACAAACCAGAAGAAGGCATCTCTTTCCCAGCATCCTCTGGGGGGCAGGTGCAGCACCTGTGGCTCAGGACACTCTGGGGGCAACCCTGGGCATTTTCCTACCACAGGAACTGTTTTCATCCAGGCAGAGGTTAGGAGTAGGGATTCCTAAAAGTAGATATTCTTCCCTACTTAGAAACCCACCCTCCCAAAGCAACTTCTCTGTATGAAACAAAATTTTACAACAATTAAAAACCAGATTATTATAAAAAACCTTAATAATTGCATAATCATTTCCCTCTCTGCCCAGAAAGACAGTCACCTTCCTCCTAATCCACACCCCTTCCACCTAGCTACCAGAAGGATCGTATCTGTTTATTCTTTCCTTGGTTTCTCCCAGTGAGAAAGGAACATCTCACATTAGGCCTCACCCATCTGCCCCCCAAACCCAGACACTCACCCTCCTCTCCTCTCCAGTCTGTGACTCCATACACTGTCTCATCCACTCTTCATAATGTATGGAAAGGGAAATGAATATGAGGTCCAGGAGGAAAGTATGGGCATAGCAGACAAGGAGACAGTGACCTTTAAAAGAAAAAGGGACACTACTTGTCCAAAGCACCAGCTGTATGGGGAAGAGCACTCACCTTACAGCCGCATCTTTTTACTTGCTGTGTCTCTCTCAGTGGTTCTTCGGGAGTGTGGAGCAAAGGTTACTAGGCTGATTTAGTCACCTTCTGCCAGGATTAATTTATTGCCCTGTGAAGTTAATGACAGTTGGCGGAGGGGAGTGCATTTTCCAATATACCATAAAAGGGCCCTTGCTTTTCCTGTGACACAGAGAAAGCTCCATTTGTTAATAAAAGAGGAAGGAAGGTGTGACTTTATTCTACTAGTTATGCCACCTCTGCGTTCCTGTTCATATCCAATTACTTTGCTTGTCACACTATATCATATTTGCCTGTTCCTGAAGCCCAAATAACTCGAGAGCTAACCACCCTTACTGTTGTTTCTCCTGTGCTTTGTACTCTACCCAATATCTATAGCATTTTTTAATATATAGCTATTTGCTTTTAATTGAAGTATCATTGATATACGATCATCTTATATCAGTTTCAACTATACAACACAGTGGTTCAACAGTTACCCACATTATTAAATCCTCACCCCAATTAGAATTGCTACTATCTGTCAACAAAGGAAAATGTTACAGAATCATTGACTATATTCTCCATGCTGGACTGCCATCCCCATGACCAACCTACATTATGACTGAGAATTTTTGTGCCCCTTATTCCCCTCAACCTCCCCATCCACCCACCCCAACCCTTTCCCATGGTAACCACCAGTCCCTTCTCAGTGTCTATAAATCTACTGCTGTTTTGTTCGTCATGTTTTGCGTTGTATTCATATTCCACGAATAAATCATATGGTATTTGTCTTTCTCTACCTGGCTTATTTCACTGAGCATAATACCCTCTAGCTCTATCCATGTTGTTGCAAATGGCAGGATTTCTTTTTTATGGCTGAATAATATTTCATTGTGTATATGTACCACTTCTTTATCCATTCATCTACAGATGGCCACTTAGGTTATACATATATAGCTTTGTTGAATAACTAGGTGAAAGAATGAATAGCTCTGGCTCACCACATTGCTCCTTTCTCCATTTTTATCTCCTGAAGTTCTCTTGATATAACTCAGCTTTTCATTAATTCAAATAAGCCTTTCCACCAAGTATTCCAAATAAAAGGAGTGCCATTAAAATAGAAATTATATCATCTTAAAGTGGAAAGACACTTCTACTGGAAACTTAGCATGCTCCTTGATGGATCAGCACCTTCAAAAAAACTCTCCTAATACTTGAGGAATTTCCCACCTTGAGAATTCTGCCTTCCCAAGGAAGAGGCTAGAAATCCTCTTTCCTAGTCTCCCTTGCAGCCAAGGTAGAGGCCTGTGGCTGTTGGCTAATGAGATGTGTCTTTGGTCCAGAAAAAAGGGAGAGAAGAAGGAGATACCATGTGGAACTGAGGATGGTAAACAGACATGGTTTCAGAGGCAGCAGGGACAGGGGACCTAGCACATCCTATGCTCCCAAGGGGTGCAAGCTGCCAGACACGTACTAAGGGCACTGGCAATGGAAATGGGCTCTCATCCCAAGCCGCATAGCCTACTAACCTGATGCTCTAGCCCTACCAGAGTTTTGATGAGTCACTAATATATTTCAAGTTTTTCTTTTCTTCTTAAGCTAGCTAAAGTGAGTTTTTTTAATTGAAATATAATTTACATAACGTTCACCCTTTTAAAGTATATAGTTTAGTGGTGTTTAGTATATTCACAAAGTTGTGCGACCATCGCCACTAATTCCAGAACATTTTCATCATCCCCAAAAGAAGACATATACTCATTAGCGGTAATTTCCCATTCCTTTCTGCCCACCCCTTCAACCAGTAATCTACTTTCTGTCTTTATGGATTTGCCTATTCACAACATTTCATATAAACGGAATCTATAACAGGTGGCCATTTGTGCCTGGCTTATGTTTGGCATAATGAACGTTCAAAGTTCATCCATGTTGTTGCAGGATGAGCATCGGTACTTTATTCCTTTTCCTGGTTGTGTGATATTCACTACATTTGATGTGTCATGTTATGTTTACGCACTCATCAGCATTTGGATTGTTTCTACTTTTTTGGCTATTATGAGCAAGGCTACTGTGGGCATGTATGTGCAAGTTTTTGTGTGGACATATATTTTCAATTCTCATGGGGATAGACCTAGGCATGGAATTTCTGGATCATATGGTAACTCTACCTTTAACTTTTTGAAGAAATGCAGAACTGTTTTCCAAAGTGGTGGCAATATTTTACACCCCCACCAGTAATACATGAGGGTTTGTAGTATATACAAGATATTGCACATCCCATCTATAGCAATATATGAGGGCACGCTGCTTCAAATGCTCAGTGTGTGGCAAGTACACACCCACACAGAAACTTGGTTTCTGCTTTTATGAACCCCTGGAATGACATATCCACCTTATCTTTTGCTCCAATACAAGAGAGCCTTTGTTAGAGGGAAAATGCACCTGGATCTCATTTCAAATTGGGACCATACCTTGGCAAAAGATCAGGAAAGGAGATTTATTGTCACACAAGATCATTCTATTCTTCGTGTGATAGTTTACTCTTAATTCCCCATATCCCATGCTCATTTGTGACATCATTCACATTATAATACTAGCCAACAATCGCAGCTATAACCTATTTCCTAAAATGCTGAAAGTAACTACCTTTGCCCTCCCTTCTTGCTAACTAGCAACTGGAAGATACTCGGTCCTGTGTTTGTGTTGACCAATGAAAAAGTAACAGACATTTTGAAGGGGAGAGACACACAGGTGATCTAGTCCAGTTGTTTATTAGTAGGAAGGCAGGGTGAAGTTAGCTTTTGGCAGAACTCATAAAGTGATCAAAGCAAGCAGGTGGGTGGAATCCTCAGTGCAGAAACCAGTACTGTGCTGACCCTTCACTTCCAGAGCACCATCCTTCAAGGCCAGGTGCAAAATTCTCAGTGATGCGGCTGCAGTGACAAGAAGGGAGTGTTGGTGACACTCAGACCATATCTGCCAATGCCAACACAATCTTGTCTTTGTAGGTACCTATGATAATTAATGTTATAACAAGGATGCTTTTAGAGGAATGAATTTCTTCCTCTTTAAGTGAAAGAGTTAGGGATTTTTTCTTATTTTGCCAGAAAGAGATTAAGTGAATTTATGTGATCTGGAGAAGAGAGAATATGTCAAAAAGACCCCAATCTTTCCCTAAATAGCTGGCCAGGTATTATAGGTGCAGGTCCACTTCCGGGGCTGTGACAGGGTGACCACAGATGGCTATGGCTCCATGTGTAACAGTTCTCAAAATGCGCCCTGGGGACCAATCTCTGGAAGTTTTGAGGTAAAACTATTCATAAAAACACTAAGAAGATAGTTGCCTTTCTTTCTCCCATGAGTGTACAGTGGCGTTTTTCTAGAGGTTATATGACAATTGATATCATAAAAGATTGAGAATTCAGTTTTTTTATTAAGCCAAATTTTAGAGATTTGAAAATATGTAAAATAATGCAACTAATTTTTTTTTGGAAAATGTAGGTATTTTCATTTTTAATATGATAAATATCAATAGATATAACCCCTTGAACAAAGCTCTTGGAATTTTCAATAATTGTTAAGAGTATAAAGAGGTCCTGGGACCAAAACGTTTGAGGACTTCTGGTATATAGATTTTCAAACATTTTACATATATTTAAGTAATATATATTAAGATATATACATACATATATAATCATTTGAATAAAGATTTAAGTATATATATTACATATACATATTTAAAATTCTTTATTCAACTAGAGTTTCAGTAAGTAATATAAACAAGTGAATGGCCGAAGCCAGTGTGGGGCATTCAGAACCCTGCCAATCCACCTTCTTCCTATTCCTAGAGAGCAACAAAGAGCTGTGGGGCTCTGCACGGCCTCTTGGTTTGGAAATCACAGCTTTAGTTTGACACGAGAATTCTGCAGATGAAGAAACATGATAACAGCAAGACAAAGTGACTAACCAAGTCTCCTGACCCTGAAGATTGCTTCTGAGTTTTTCTCACTCAAACGAAAGCAGTGTCAAATGCCCCTAACAGTGCACCTGCCACCTGTGATGGGGCAAAGCAGGATGCAACCTTATACTTAGAGACGAACAGTACTGCTCCAGAGAGAGAAACTGAAGGAGCCACAGACCTAATTCCTCCACTAACCCCTTTTCCCAGAGCTGCTAACCGTCTTCCTAGTCCTAGACGAAAGGTCTTCATGTCCATATGGAACTGGCTGCTTAAAAACTAGAAGGATGAATGAATTCAAGAGACAAGTGACTGACTGAGGCTTGGCAACTCTTGCAGCTGTTACAGCCACATAAGGTCTGAGCTGCTAAACTGAAGTCTGGGAGGCTGACATGTCTTAACTTAAGAGTCTTCAGCTAGGGTCCCCATAACTCCAAGGCATACAGCTTAGCAAATGTGCAGACACTGATTGGAAAGTATTTCATTTTTTACCAATTTCCAACTGAAACTTGGCATTTTCTTAGATTTTGAATGTAAACAGCAGAGAATAGCAGTTTTAACAGTAGACATGAGTTTTGCAAACACAGAATCAGATATTTTTGTATCACATTATAAAATTATCGTAGTATCTCAACTATTGTTTATACTGATCATCACATTGAAATTATGCTAATAACCCTACTGCTAGATCTTGTTTTTTAATGTGATAATTAAAAAACACTCCATGTATTGCTATACCCTTAAAATATTTGTATGTAGTTTAATATAATAAGATTCCTTTAAAATAGCATGCATTTTACTTTATGCCTTTAAGAAACATCCTTCTTAGGAGGGGTTCCATAGCTTTCTCCGGACTGTCAATGGAGTCCACAAAATCATACATGTTGGAAACCCTTTCGTGACTCACTCAGGGACTTGACAAACAGGATTCTCTAGTCAGAAATCCTCAACTTGAACATCTGTGTCAGCCTGAGCCAACTTTCATCACTACGTCCTTAATGATAAAATGATATTGTCAAATACCAAGTAAATAATGCTTTCTTCCTGTTGGCCTTCCTGGGTTGACTAGAGATCTGACAGGTTTCCCATCTTTTGATCAAGGGATCCCATGGTTATTTTTCCATGTTTCACTAGTTGCATAGTTAGCTCAAGCCTTCATCCAGAAGCTTATTTTGATCATTAGAATATTAAGCCAATTTAACAACACTATTTTCTCTAGCCTTCTGCGGGCACTGACATGAGTGTATAAGCAGAATCTGGCGTCCTGGTGTTAAAAAAAGAAAAAGACACAGGGAGGTAAACACATACATTTCTAACACTCTCATTTTCAAGTAGTACTAAAAGTAAATATCCCTGTTGAACATTAATACCTAGTTTCTTTATCCCACATTTAACCATGTCGTGTTTTAACCAAGAGTGTACAACAACTATTTTTGGCAGAACTGATATTTTACCAAATACAGCAATAAACGATGATGGCTAAAACAGTAACAACCCAAGTCCACACCTCTGCAGGCCTAAATCTTAAGAAAAACCTAAGCAAGGAAAAAAGGGTGTAAGGAAAAGGGTGGATAATGAGAAACCTGGTCATTCCCCTAGTGGGTCAGACTGCAGGAACTCGGATGCCAAAGAGCACGAGGCCAACTTACAAGGGTTTGCTGAAGAAGAGGGCAGCTTAATCCTGACATGAGGTGACCCATGGGCAAAATACCACAAAATACAAAACCTCTTATACATTTGTTTATTTTTCTCTGGCATATAAGTTGCAGGCATTTGTGTGAACTGTGATTATAAATAGCACAGAGTAGAGAAATAAGATTTGCACGTTTTCAAGCACACCACTGCAAAAATGAGTTCTTTTTTTTACATTAAAACTCCTTCTTTTACACTCAAAAGCATGAAGTACCCTTCAGCTTTGCCTGTTTCAATTTTATCATCACCTGGATTCCCATCTGCTAAGAAGCTCCTGGCCTTTTCTCCTGCTTTCAGGCGAGTTGACCCTTCCTTTCCCTTCCCAGCGAGGCTACTGTTCTTGATATTCTCACATTACTTCTTGCCATGTTCACTTTTCTCAACTTTTTCTGTTTCTTCTCATCTTTCCCACTTACCTCTTCTGTGTTTGCCTTTCTTTCTCCTTGCATCATGCTCTCAGCACATTGTTCCCCTCTCCCTAAAACCAACTAGCAAATGTCCTTTCTGGTTACTTTCTTGACCTGTTAGTTAAATCCAGGACCTGGAACTGCCCTGGCAAGTGCTGTCTTGTATCTTTAGCAAGAGTGGGGCCCACTCCCTGATTATGCACATTATACACACACATGTACTTCATCATGGACCCAGTTCATCTTCAGTAAATGTCTTAAGGTGAACCATCAGTACCATACTAATCACATAGAGACATTAAGGTAACCCACAGATTTTCCACACCTCCCCGTTGCCCATACCACAGTGCTAAGGCACAGACAAAATGTGACAAAATTAATAAGATATTTACCCATCCTGGGCATGAACTTATTAGCAACACACAACAATTTTATGAGCATGAAGTATAAGTAGTTTAAAAGCTGTTCTTAGTTAGAATCTTGCTCTAAACATTCACGGAGTGCTTCTCCATGTCAAAGAAATGAAATTATGCAGGCTGATGCTTCTGCTGGTCACATCGATGTTTAACACCTGTTGAGAACCAGAAGGAAAGTATTGGGCATCTGGTGGTTGACATTTCCTGTGCTCAAACAAATCAGATACAAGCCAAGGGGCCCCATAACACTCAGACACTTCCACAATTCGCTACCCAGCTGTCAGACTGCCCCCAGATTTTCTGGCGAGGAAGAAGTTCTGAATGCCTCTGTGTACAAAGACTACTCGGTGACAGGGCAAAGACAAGAGGCCCCTAGAAATGCAACGTGAAACACCAGAGAGAGAACAGCACCAAGTGGGGAAAATGTCCTCATGTCCATTCCTGAGAGGCCTCCTTTTATCCCCGCCGCCCCCCTTCCCCCCCCACCCCCACCTCTCCTGGTGCCTCAGAGAGCCTTGATGATTGCCCGGGAAGAGTTCAGTATTTCAGCTTTTTCCCGGACAGACACTTTCCATAAAAGTTCCCCCACGTGTGCAATCAGAGTTTGTACATCAGTCCATGAGTCGGTCAGCAAGGAAACAGGGCAAAGCCCTTTAGGGACTCTTGGTAAGGTTGGGGAATTTGGTTGATAAGAAAACCACAAATATGAGGAAACAAATAAAACATTTTAAATGGAAGGAAATTTTTTACTTCAGGCCTTGTAATCAGGGAGGAGTATGAAAGAAAAATAACTCAGGAAAAGGCACTAAGCAAAAGTACACAAGGAAAGATCCCATTTACCATGAAGATGGATGTGGGAAGCACTACGCTGCATTAATCCCAAGGTCCAGATTTTTCACATATTTAACATTCACGAAATCAGGTGTCTTGCAATTAACAGCCCTAGAATTGCTGTGAGCTAAGCAGCGCTCATGACGATTGTTGCTGTCTATGCATGTGTGAACTTCGGTGCTACTACTGCAATTATGAACAGGTGGACTGCAGCCTCTCGAGGATTGTTTTAGAAAGGAAGGTGAAACAGGCTGACAGTAAGATCAAGAAAGTGCTAGCATGAAAACTTGTATAGAGCATGTTACTGGTTTTGAAGAAAATCCCACAGCTAATAGTGGAAGAATTTTTATGAGATGATGTATTACCAACTCCTCTGATAGTACAAAGGCAACACCTTAACTAATTCATGCCCCATGTTTTTCCTTTAAATAACAATAAATAAAATAATAAGAGATATAATAAAATAATTTAAAATATTTACATAAAATTTAAATAAAAGACAACTATGTAATATACATTGGTTACGGTATTCTTAATATTTCTTCACATTCAGAGTTTACCTCTTCTAAATTACTCTGATGCAAATTTATCAGTGTGCGTGTATGTATCTTCACTCAACAGTTTCCTCTGTATTATCACTTACATATTAAAATGATAAAAATCTATGCCTAAAGAATTTTTCCAAAGCTTTCTTTATGTTTAAAATAGGCACTTTTAAGTGATAAGAAATCACTATATCATACTTCTGTAATCCTTTTTCTTCCTTCATGGCACAAGAAATAATGGGGCAACTTTTATCTGATGGTGTGTTATTATTTGATGAAATATGGTAGTTCAAATCTTTTTAGGAAGTAGATCTCTGAGGCAGAGGTGAAGGAAGAAAGACAAATTTTCATGTAGGTCTGCAGACAAGGAGACAGGCAAAGGACCTGGGCTCTCAGCTCCAGATGATGATAAACCATGAATTGTCCCTTAATCTCCAAGCTGCCCAGTGCTGACGCACCAGCCACAGAAGAACTCCCAAAGGGCTCTGCAGGAGAGGGTGTCCTTTGGAAGGAAAGCAGGCAGGAATTGCACTAGGCATCTCAAGGCTGGGAAACTCCATTTGGACTTTCCCCTGTCACAAACCTGTGTTGCAGAGCTGTAGGTGAAGGGTGGTGTTATAACCATGCTGTTTGCAGAGATGCTGACACTGGAAATAGGGACACTGCCCACTCCCCAGATCTCCAGGTAGCCCAGTTTCAAAGGGTTTTCATCAGTGATATATTTGTTGAAAATTATATGACTCTGCATCGTATTCTGTCAATTGGAGATAAAAGAAACCAGAGGGGAAAAAATAGCAAAATTTATCCAAATTTTTCCGAACCTCTTTACAAGCATGTTGTTGGTCATGAAATAAGACATCTTCAGAGTCACCATCTTGTGTCCTTGGATATTAGAGACCATGATTTCAGGACTCCCTACTGTTGCTGACTATCATACAACACAGCATTGACTGAGTGCCTGCAGGGTCTCTAGAGTCACCCGGACCTCTAAGGAGACAGTCTCAGCTATCAGGAACCTTGTATTCTATACGTGGGGCCACCCAACTGAGGAACAGTCTGTTTATCTGTGCCTTGCAGACCTGGAAGAAGTTGCTGATGGAACATGAACGGGTTTGATCATGGAGAAGCCCCTAGGGGCATCTCTGTCCAAAGTCTAGAGGACGGGGAGGATGCCAAGCAGCACGGTGAGGAGGGAAGGATTTCTAGGTGTGATATCCAGCATCCTATAAGACCAACCCAACTCTATCAACCCTTCAGAGTATCAGTCACACTCACCTGACTGGCAGAAAAGTTGGCCAGGTAATAGGCTCCTTTTCCGTAGGTATCTGCAAACAAACAGCAAGGCAAGCATGAGCTGGAGCCGTGCTCTAGAATGCGAACGGCTCCCTTGACTTGGCTGAGAAAGTAGGGATGATTTTTGCTTGTTTTTTATTTTATTTTTCTTTTTTACAGAGTTCCATTTTCTGAGATTAGTCAGACTCTGCTGCCAACTTCAGTTTACAAAAATGTGTGAAGTGAGTGTGTATAGATGCATATAATAGTCCCTCGTATAATGCCGTTTCCTAACACCACCCTTCATCCACTTCTCTTTCTCGTGGTCTGCCATTCCTGACACCTACCTAGTCACCTCAGAATTTCCAGGTTCCTTCTGCTAGAGGCACACATACATGCATGTACATACATGTACACCCACCTTATAAACACTGGTTTATCTTGAGAGGTATTAGGCAATTTTTAAAATGTGATCTCCAGAGAAAACCAGAGAGATTTCTTGGAAGAATGCCCAGTAAAGGTGACCGACCAGGGCCATGTCACAGGTGTTCCCACCCTACACTCTACCCAGGCTCTCTCCCACTTCCTATATGCTGGCCTCTTTCTACTTTGCTGGCCGCTCAGTAAGAGGGCATTGGCTGTCCTCTGGAGCTGTGCTGTCCAAGCTGATAGCCACTAGAAAAATGTAGCTGTTTGGATTTAAGTTAATTACAACTACTACAATTAAAAATTCAGTTCTTCAGATGCACTTGTCACATTCCAAGTGCTCAATGGCCTAATGGCTAACGTACTAGATAGCACAGACCCAGAACATGTCCAGCGTTCTACTGGATAAGCAACGGCCTAAAAATAGCTTATGGTATTTTTTTTTTAATTTATTTTGGTATCATTAATCTAGCTTATGGTACTTGAACCATCCTCCTGAGAGTCTACCAAGTCCTGTAAACTCCTAATGGGAAAGTCCCCCAAATAAATAGTGCAGCTGATAGAGGCACTGCCTCTCTTACTTAGACAGTAAACCATGTAATTAGAGAATGTGCCCTTGAACATAAACCATACAGAAGTATATCTCAGTTGGCTACAAAATAATTTCCCTGTGGCCCCTCTACTGCTGTCTTCCACAGTGGATTCGGATGATTGGATAATGGTGAGAAATTCAGAGGTAAGCCACATTTACATGAGGCATAAGGATCATTAACACCATGCATGATACACTTAAAAGTAACAAATGGCTATGTTTAAAAATGCAAAATGGTTTTAACATAGAAAAGGAAAAAGCAGGTCCATAAGATATCCAGGAACCTTGCCGGTGATACTGACATGAATCCAAAGCGACTCTTACCGATGCTTTGCCCATCATCCCAGAAAAGCCAGCCTTCAGCAGTCCCCTCGTCATCCAAGGCGACCTTGAAGCCTATGAATTTCTGACGGCTGCAGTGAGATAAGAGAGGCGTTAGCGAATAGTGAAGCCACAGCCACAAACCAAGAGTTTTCCTAAAAACATAAAGGAAGTGCTTTGTGGTATAAAAACTAGGTACAGAGATTTGAGGGACCTGTGATTTCCTTCTGGTCTGTCTCCATTAGCTATATGACCTCATGTCAGGAATGAATGAATAAACCAAGAGGAATTTTCCTCTACAGCTCTACAAGCTTACAAGAGTTCTAAAAGCTCTCTAAGAAACTATAAGCAAACTCATTGGATTCTTCAGTTTTTAACTGAGTTTTTGGAATCAAATGAGTAGGGCTCTAAGAATATTAGTTTGACATCAGACAGACATGGATTTTAGTCCCTGCTCAATATTTCCTAACGCTGTGACTTTGAATTAATCACACAGCCTCTGGAAACCTCTTTGCTAACATGGGGAGGATAACAGTACCTATAACCATAGGGTTTATTTTTTCCCTTTGTTAAGAAAAATAGTCTCTAAATAGAAATCTCCATATTAATACAGCTCTAGGCATAGAGTAAGCATTGACTTGATGTTAGCTATTCTTTATTATATAGACTTAGGTATAGGGTTTTAAAACCTTTGCATATGAGGAATCTCAGCGTCAGGCATCAATTGCAATACGGCTTACACAATTTTTCAGCAACAGTTTTTTTAGCAAAGAGCCAATTAAACTCCAGATAGTTTCCTAAAACTAGCATGAATCAGGTTGCTCCTGACTTTCATTCCAAATGTCATTAAACAGACCTATCATCTAATACACTTAGATGTAAGAGTTGTTAAAAATTGCTCAAAAAGTACAGAGTCTGACAGAGGTTAAAACACAAACAAGCAAACAGACAAAAACGTTTAGTAAAATTGCTTCTGGGCACAAGGGTGCTGCTTACAAATTGGTGGACTTCACCAGGATCTGAGCTAACTGGCGTGAAAAGGAGAACCGGGTCCCGCCATTCACCTTAAGTGCGTGTTCTGTGCGGGCTCCTGCCAGGGCAGGATGTAGCCCCCTCGGACATGAAGATTAATGTGGTCAAGAGGGGCTGGCAAGGTTTTCCACTCTCCTCTCGCTTTAATGTCCACACCCTGTGGACCAGAAGAAGGTAGGAGAGGGTTAGGTTGAGAGCAGTCCATGCATTTGCCAGACACCTTGTCCACCCTTTGTGCAGCCTGCTCGCCACCCTTCAGTGCACCCCTGAATTGCCCTGCTCCCCATCTGCGCAGCTGCTGGGCTGCGATAGCATCCTGTCAGGATCTCTCGCCTTAGGGGGTTTCTGCTGTGCCCACTACAGGAGGTCACAGTGTGCACATCCTGTTTCGGTGTCATAGAGCGCTGCTCTGGGGGCTGGGACACTCCCCATGGTGGCTTCGGCATCGCTACACCTTTCTTCACTTTGTTTCCATCTGCCTCCACCTCCTTCAATCCCTGCTCCCCACCCACAACTCCACTAACACCTTTAACTCCCACGGACAGCACAGCAAGCTGCCATACTTTACAAATCCTTGTCTTTCACTCAGTCTGTCCCCTTTAGGATTAACATCTGTGCCTCGCCTCCTGTGTGACAGGGAGCAGTGCTCTCCCCCCTAAACCATAAGCCTGGTTTCCAAGAAACTCTCCCTCCACATCTCATACTAGAGCCCGGCTCTCCCCTCAGCACTTAAGGACATTGTGGGCCTTGAGGGGGCTGTCCTGTGCTTTTGGGTGTTCACCAGTGGCTACCCAATAGATGCCAGTAGCATCTCCCCCACTCCCCACCACACTGTCACAGCCAAAATGTCTCCAGACACCGCCCAGTGCCGCCTGGTAGGCGAAATCCCCCCATTTGAGAATCACTACCTTAGAGCTAAGGAGCAAAACTACCATAACACTCCTTCGCCTTGGGTTCCCGATGCTCATTCTATACAGATTCAACCTGTATAAACTGTAGGGTAGGCGGTGGGAGGAAGCAGAGTGACGGCTGCCACATTCCCAGGGGTGGACTTTGCTTCCTGGGCCTGCCTCAGGACTCCAAAGTCTACAGGGTTTCATCAAAATTCAGCCCCACAACTCTGGGCTTCTTCAGCTTTCTCACTGATATCATGAGAAAGTTGGATTATATTATCTCTAATGACATTTCACTCCAATAGCTTGGGCATATTGGACATTTTCCTCCATCGATTGCCCTGCCTTTGAGTGAAAGTTGATGCATATAAAATTATCAGTTACCTTCCTACCAAATCCTTTATTTCTCTAAATGGCATTTCCATTCTATTATATCCTATGGCTACATAGGATATAATTTTAATCTTCTCATGACTTCATTTACAATACCTAATGAGTCACAAGTTTGTTTACTGTCTTTTAAATAGTCTCTGATCAGGCTAGCATAAAGAATTTCTGTTAGAATATCCACAGAGATATGATGGTAACAGAAAATCTAAAAGCCACATTATTAAAATAAGAAAAGACAGCCTAGCATGCCTTTGTATGGGGGAATTTTCATCACCTTCATAATCATTGATTATGATTGAGAAGCACTGTTACAAAAATCCACTATATGTTCTACACTGTAAACAAACAAAATGGCCACAAGTAAAGGATTAGTGAAGGAGACACTTCTTCATTAACTCCGACCATGGAATCTTCATTCTAATTAAATACCAAAATTTTATTTTATTTTTTTAAACAGCCTGCTCCATCAACTTTTGGCCTCCTACATAATTTCTCCTCTCTTTCCACTTGACCAAAGCTCTTCTATTTAAAAGCCATGTATAAAACCAGCAATTCCAGGGTTCTTCTCCGTTAGCCCTCACGCTTTGCCTTCTTTAAGTCTCTACAATTCTACCCTGTACGTATTCGTGTTCATGGCACAGCAGTATCAGCTCCAGGTTGGAGGGTGAACTCCATGGGGAGCTTTCCAGGATTCTAGCATGTAGAGCTCAGCAGGTCTGCACCTGGGCCAGGCTGGGACTGCCGTGGGGTCAGTGCAGGGCCTCGGGACAGGCTTTCAGGTGGCTCTCACTCTCAGGGCCTTGAGACACCGGGCTCAGCCTTGAAAAGGAGCTCCTCGTCCCTCTGTGCACGCAGCTTCCTCACCTGCCCCGCGCAGGGCTGGCCCTGCGCCAGGGAACCCCCTGCACTCAGAATCAGTACTGCTGCTGAGTGGGACAGCCATTGTGCACTCAGGACAAAGGCTCGGCTCGCTTAAAGGAAACGGGCTGCTCTCCCAGGAAAGCCTTGGTTGGGAAGCACAGAGCACAGTCCTAATGTAGTGCCACCTGGAGGACATCCAGCCCAGCAAGAACGGGCCGTCAGGGAGGACTCAGGGCTCCGTGAGACAGGGAAGAAGAGGAAGAAAACTTCATGGCACCGCTTTCACCCATCTCCATCGCAAACCCGTTGGCGGGAAAAGCCAGAACACGCTCTGCCTCCTGTCCTCCAGCTGTTCATTATCCTGCAGCTGAGGTCCCAGTCCTCTGCCTTGCTCTTCTCAAAAATGCTAGAAGAAGAGGTCCATCTACAGGAAGGAAACGCCCCCTTTGGTTCTTTCTCAAGAATCAAACTCTGACCTGTTTACATCCCTGCAAGAAAACAGTGCTCTGAAGCTGCTTTGAAAAGCCCTGTTTTCCCCACGGAGTCTCTGGGGCCCAGACGAACCAAGGAACACTTCATGACTGAGAATGACACGCTCATCCCACGTTTCTAAACGCACTTCCATTGCTCCCTCTCACAAGGGTTGGGCCCCATACTCTGTGTGCATCTTATATGCTGCCTAAGACCTTGCCTCCCTTAGGGAATTACATTTAACAACTCCTCTTTGGGCATCTATGCTATAGAAGGAGATATTTAATAAAAAGACAGGGACGAAAAGGCCCCTTCACTTACAAACTCACAGTCTAGCAGGGGAGGACATAAAAAGAAACTACAGTTTACTAGTGTTGTGAACAGTGGAGGTATAAACAAAGAAACTGATGCATCAAGAGCTCTCACAAAGGCTGGGCACTGAGTGTTAGACAGGTTTGGGAGGGAAGTAGTCTATCCCACTTGGAGGTGAGTTGACAGGATCACACACTGAGTGGATTACAGAGCCAGAATTTGACCAGAGGCCTGTCACATTCCAAAGCCTGTGCATGCCACCATTTTCCCAGGTTGTTTAAGCAATCAGAAAAACTTACCGTGTAGTAATCATACCAGCGGGCTCTAGGGAAATAGGCGGTGACATTTCGGACATTCTAAAATTAAACACAAACAAAGCATGAGCACTGGGCTCTGTTATCTAGGGCGGAGTAACGATTTGCATAGTAAGGGAGTCAAAACAGTAGTGTTGGCCCTGGAACCGCAGGCCTCATCTCTCGAGAGGTCAGCAAGGTTGGGGGGCCTTCCTTCCTTCCCCCTCCTCAGACAGGGGTGGTTTGTCTACTCCAAACTGGCGGCTTCCGTAAAGCCCTTTGGGATTCAGGACTTCGAGGATAAAAATCATTTGCTTCTAGACTTAACCCATACCCTCTTTAAAGAGGCAAACTGAGATTGGGTCTGTGGAAGAAGAAAATTTTGTGGGTTTTATGGTGCCAATACTTCAGAGGTTACGATCAATGCAGTGACATTGGGGGAGGATGAAATGAACTGGTATTTTAACCAGAAGCCTACTCATCAATAGAAAAAGGAAAGAAACAGTGTCTGCTGCCTAAGGACCTCTTAGAGAAGGAAGGGAAAGACCTAGCCAGCCGGCGACAAAATGATACACAGTGGTACAAACAATCCTTCTGGAAAGTTTTGTTTTAACTGGTGATAGATGATTATAATGAATTCCTTACAGTATGGCCCCCACCTGACCTGAACTCCTTATTTCAGTTCATGAAGAAATGATTATATCTTGAAATATATCATAGGAGTTTCCTCCTCTTGATTATCCTGTCAATCAGAATCTATTATGCTGGTTTTAAAGATGAGGGAGCTGAGGACCAGCTCACCTAGGTGATGGACCTCAGTTCAGAGGGAGGGGAAGGAAGTAGAATAAGAAACAATCTCACGGCCCCCACCAGACCAGGTCTCTTCTCCTGGCCCTATTCACTGGGCCTTGTAACTGGACTTCTCTATTGATCAGAGGCCTCCATACTCACAGGCGCCAGGACAGGGCTGACCAGGAAGGCTGGGCCCAGCAGGAACTGACTGTCTACATCCCAGGTCACCCGGTCTGACACAAACCTGGGAAAGGAAACCAACGCACCACAGTCAGGACCCCAAATGGGTCCCAGGCCAAGACCTTGAAGAAACTCCTCAAGTTTAGACCCAAGTCAGAAACCCAGCTGCATTCTATACCATCCTTTACTCTTCCTGTAGGTTTACTTAAATCAGACATAAACTTACTCTCTACATGTCATGTTCTTCAAACTCCAGGAATGATTGAGTTTAGACATGCTCTTGCCTATAAATCTATCTCCACATTTCTTACCATGGTGTATTTTCTTTTTTTTTTTAGATTTAAGTATCATTGATATATAGTATTGTATTGGTTTCAGATGTACAACATGGTGATTCAACAATTATATACATTATGAAATAGTCGACCATGGTACATTTTAAGGGCAAGAATGGCCTTCATCCCTCAAATCTGGCCTTCTTTTGTGACCCGAGCTGCTACAAAAGATAGATAGCTCTTCACATGCCTAATCTAGAAAGAAATTATTCTCTGCTGTATTGTATCATCTTGAATTTTTTTTTTTCATTCAATAACCTTCTCTCAAGGGCCTAGGGAGTGATTGACACTGCACTAAAAGGAGTTATAATGCATGGTCTGCGGCCAGAGAGCTTATGGTAAAGAGCAATCATGTCTTTAATTCAGTTTGGAAGGATTGTCTTCTTCAACTGCTACCACACAGAATAAAATTATCCCTTAGCCATTGGAGCCCAGCTAGACTCTCACTCATGGAGAAGAGGCCTCACGACAGTGCTACCCTCCGTGTGGGCCACGTGCATCAGGGTGTAGAGATACGGCAACAGGGTATATCTGGTCTGCAGGACACGCCTGGAGATATTCACAAAGGTAGCATCCCAGGACACGGGGTCTTGCCTCTAAAGGAGAAGAGAGGAACGGTCAGAGGTCACCTAGGGGACTGGAGAATTTAATATGTCACTGAACGTTTATTCCAAATGAAGATTACACAGTACTAAACTGAAGTTGATTAGAGATGAGACAAAGAGAATAGTGTTGATACATGGAAAGAGGTCACTGAAGCTCTCTCAGGACAGCTGACAAAATTTCCCCATAAGAGATTCTTTGGGACATACATTCAGTACAACACAGCCTAAAGAAAAAGAATAATCTCAAGAACACTGAGGAATATGGACTACTGAAACGTAAGCATCTTTTCATGTACCTGTTGGCCATTTTTATGTCTTCTTGGAAAAATGTCTATTTAGTTCCTCTGCCCATTTTTTAGTTAGATTGTTTTTCACTATGAGCGGTATGAGTTCCTTATATTTTTTGGATATCAGCCCCTTATCAGATATATGATTTGCAAACATTTTGTCCCATTCTGTAGGTTGCCTTTTCATTTTGTTGCTTGTTTCTCTTGCTGTGCAGAAGCTTTTGAGTACAATGTAGTCCCACTTATTTTATTTTTTGCTTTTGTTGTTTGTGCTTTTGATGTCATAGCCAAAATATCATTGCCAAGAACAACGTCAAGGAGCTTTTTCCCTATATTTTCTTTTAGAAGTTTTATAGTTTCAGGTCTTACATTTAAGTCACTAATCCATTTTGAGTTGATTTTTATGAGTGGTATAAGATAGGGTCCAATTTCATTCTTCTGCATGTAATTACTCTGCTTTCCAATACTACTGATTGGAGAAACTGTCCTTTCTCCATTGAGTATTCTTGGCTCCTTTGTCAAATACTAGTTCACAGTATTTGCAAAGGTTTATTTCTAGGCTCTTGATTCTGTCTAGTCATATATATGTCTATTTTTATGCCAGTACCATAGTGATTGGTTTACCATACCTTTGCAACATTGTTTGAAATCGGGAAGTGTGATTTCTCCAACTTCATTCATCTTTCTCAGGATTGCTTTAGTTATTTGTAGTCTTTTATGGTCCCACATTAGTTTTAGGTTTGTTCTTTCTATTTCTGTGAAAATGCCATTGGAATTTTAATGGGATTGATCAAATCTATAGATGGTTTGGGGTAGTATGGACATTTTAACAATATTAAAATTGGATCCAATATTCATGGATCATCTTTTGTTTGTGTCTTGCTTCAATTTCTTTCATTCATGTCACAGTTTTCAGTGTATATATCTTCCATCTGCTTGGTTAAATTTATTACTAACTATTCTATTGCTTTTTGAGGCTATTGTGAATGGGACTTTTTAAAATTTATTTCTCAGATATTTTATTATTAGAGTATGGAAATACAAATTATTTCTGTATGTTGATTTTGCATTTTTCAACTTTACTGATTTAGTATATTAGTTCTAATAATTTTATGATGACATCTTTAGGATTTTCTACATATAAGATCATATAAACTATAGACAGTTTTACCTTTTCCTTTCTGGTTTGAATTATTTGATTTGATTTTAGTTATTTTTGCTGATTGCTCTGGCTAGAAGTTCCAGGACTATGTTCCAGTTCTTCAGTACATCTCACTACCATGAATAGAAGTAGTGAGATGGGAATACTTGCCTTGTTCCTGACCTTAGAGAAAAAGCTTCCAATCTTTCACCTTTGAGTGTATTAGCTGTCAGTTTGTCATATGTGGCCAAAGAATGTTCCTTCTCTACCCAATTTGTTGAGAGTTTTTACCATGAAAAGATGCTGTATTTTGTCAAATGTGTTTTCTGCACCTTGGAGATGATCATAGATTTTTAAATCTTTCATTCTGTTGATGTGGTGTATTGCATTATTGATTTGCATATGTTGACCTATCCTTGCATCTCAAGATTAAATCCCACTTGATCATAGTATATGATTCTTTCAATGTGCTGTTGAATTTGATGTGCTAATATTTTGCTGAGAATTTTTGGATCTATATTTATCAGGGATATTCGCTTTTAGTTTTCTTTTCTTGTAGTGTTCTTATCTTGCTTTAGTATGAGGGTAATGGTGGTCTTGTAAAATGAATTTTGGAGTGTTCCTTTCAATTTTTTGGAAGTTTGAGGAGGTCATGGTGGTAATTCCTTGAAAGCATGATGGAATTCACTAGGGAAACCATCTGGTGTTGGGCTTCTCTTTGTTACATTTTTTATTACTAATTCAATCTCCTTATTCACTATCACTCTGTTCAGATTTTCTATTTTTTCATGATTCCGTCTTGGTAGGTTGTATGTTTCTCACAATTTATCTATGTCTTGTAGGTTTTCCAATTAGTTGGTTTATAACTGTTCATAGTAGTCTCTTTGATCCTTTGTATTCGGTGGTACCAGTTGTAATGTCATCTCCTTTTTCATTTATATTTTTATTTATTTGAGTCTTCTTTCATTCCTAGGAAATCTAAAGATTTGTCAATTATGTTTATCTTTTCAAAGACCCAACTCTTAATTTTGTTCTTTTGTTTTGTTTTTCTGGTCTCTATTTCATTTATTTCTGTTTTGATCTTCTACTAACTTTGGGCTTAGTTTGTTCTTTTGCTAGTTCCTTGAGGTACAAAGTTAAATTGTTCATTTGAGATTTTTCTTTTTTCTTAATGTAGGTGTTTATCATCATAAACTCCCCTCTTAGAAATGCTTTTGCTGCATCTCAAAAGCTTTGGTTTCCATTTTCATTTGTTTCAAGATTTTTTTCTCTTTTGGTATCATCTTTAACATATTATTTAACTTCCACATATTTGTGATTTTTCCAGTTTTCCTCCTGTTATTCATTTCCAGAGAAGACATACAAATGGTCAACAGGCACATGAAAAGGTACTCAATGTCACTCATCACTGAGGAAATACCAACCAAAACCACAATGAACTACCACCTCACACCTGTTAAAATGGCTATTATCAAAAAAAAAAAAATAACAAGTATTGGTGAGAATGAGGAGAAAAGGGAACCCTGCTACGCTGTTGGTGGGAATGTAAGTTGGTGCGGCCACTATGGAAAACAGTGAGGTTGTTTCTCAAAAAATTAAAACCAGAATTACCATATGATCCAGCAACCCCCACTTCTGGGTACATGTCCAAAGGAAATGAAATTAGCATCTCAGAAGAGATCTGCACTCCCATGTTCACTGCGGCACTAACTCATGACAGCCAAGATATGGAGGCAACTTAAATGTCAATTGATGAATTAATAAATAAAGACGATGTGGCAAATACAGACAATGGAATAATATTCATCCACAAGAGAGAAGGAAATCCTGCCATCTATGACAAAATGGATGGACCTTGATGGTATTAAGTGAAATAAGTCAAAGAAAGAAAAATACTGTATGTTATCACTTAATGTGGGATCTAAAACAGCAGAACTCATAGAAATAGAGCCGAATGGTAGTTATCAGGGGCTGGGGGAACAGAATAAAATGGGGAGATGTTGACAAAGGGTACAAACTTCCTGTTATAAGAAAAATATATTCTGGGGAATTAATGTACAGCATGGTGACTATAGTTAATAATACTGTATTATGTACTTGAAAGCTGCTAAGAGAGTAAATATTAATGTTCTCATCATGAAAAGAAATGATAATTATGTGAGATGATGGGGGTATTAACTATCTCTACTATGGTAATTATTTTACAATATCTAAGTGTATAAAAAATTTTTAAACCATGAGGGTTTAATAGTTTTGAAAATGTCCCCAGGGAATACAGAGTGATTAGCTGTAGCTCCAAACTACGAGCTGATGTCCTACCCTAGTCCCAATGGTGTTGTGGTTCCTTGAGAAGGGGTAAAAGGCCCCCAGTTGCATCCAGCGAGCACACATCTCATATTCAGCATCTTGAAAGAACCCACAAATATCTGCTCCCGTCTGAAACAAGACAGAATAAAATGAGTCTGTTGATGATTTCTGAAAGATGTCACCATCTGCTTCAGGATTAAGAGCAATCCAAAAGACACTTACGTAGGATATGCCAAAGAGGCTGAACTCCATCATGCCTGCAGTGGAGACCACAGCTATGTCAGATGAGACACTTGTGAACCCCTCCTCCTCCCTTCTCAGAGAATCCTACCTCCCCTCCCCGCCAGCAGAGGGCCCTGGGATAAGCCCACACACCGATGATCGATTTCTTCATCTGGTCCCAGGCAGCCGTGTTGTCTCCCAGCCAGTGTCCCGTCCAACGGCCAGAAGAGGGGAATGTGGAGCGGGTGATGACGATCCCTCGCTGGCCTGTCACCTCCTGCACAGCTCTGGTTGGAGGGAACAAGGAGGTGATTGAAGGCAGGTCACAGGAGGAAAGGCCACAGAGCTTCTTCTCCCAGAGCTTCTAGTCTAGTGCATGGTGACAGACTGTTTCCTCCATCATGAAGTCCCCACTGACTCCACATAACGTAGATAAGAAGAAGAGTTGTGCCTTACTGTAATGTTTTATAATGTTTTACAAGAACTTCACCATGTACTAAACTTACTAGATCACCTAAAAACAATGAGTAATCACTAAATTTTACTATTTACTCGATACTTAGTTTTATGAGTTTGGAGAGGAAGAAGGTAAATTCCTTCATATGGCTTTCCTCAGGATAATTCTTATTCATCGACTGAGCTCACGAAATGGGACAGTGCTAATTCAGTGGGACATCAGTTGGCTATGCAACAAGAATAACCACCCCCCAACCCAAAATAAAAATCCCAACAGAGATGAGCTACTTTTGAAATAATGAAAGAGATATCCAGTCCTCTGGGTTCCCTGTGCCTCTTATAATTAGTTATTACAGCCTCGGTAGCACCATGATAATTGCCCGCGTCTCCCTGTGTGTCTCGCTGACGAGGACGACTGGTCTCTCCCTGGCAGGACCTTGCCCTCTCTGAATCTGTACTCCTGACTGTGAGTGCAGGGCCTGGCTCCATACTATGAGTGTTTATTTAATAAATGAGAATTATGACATAATGGTAATTAAAATCTTCTTAACCCTTACAAGGGGAGTGTTAGGAAAAGTAGGGTGGCCTCATCGGTCACTGACTGTCCCTGCGAAGGGAAATGGCAACTCACTCGTATGTGGGTCTGGCCTGGGACCACCCGTACAGGTTGTGCACGTCGTAGTGCCGCACCAGGGAGCCATCTGGCAGGACCTGCTGGCTCTCCATGCACAGGGTCTTGCTGCTCAGGCCCCTGTCCCTGGACTCCAGATCTGAAGAGAAAGGTCTAGTGATGTGAAGGTCAGTCCTGATCTTGTTGCTCCCTGACCCTCCTCAAGGGTTTAGATTCTGAATTTTAAGATGAACTTGACCCCTGCAGGGGTCCCTCTCTTTCCCAAGGATTTGGGATCACGCTCAGCTTTGGGCTGCAATGACGTCCACAGGTGTTTCCAACAGCAAGCCCTCTGGAGGGCTCTCCAGGAGGAAGCAGGGGCTGGGCAGGGACACACAGTTGTCAGACACTGTGTGACAGCCTCCAATCTAGGCTCTTAACATGCAGATTATTTCATGTAATTCTTATCATAACTCTTTAAAGAAGATGTCATTATCCTCCTTTTACAGTTTAAAAAACTGAGATTTGGAAACATCAATTAATCTGTTGAAGGTCACACAATTCACGGAGAGTATAATTTCTGGAGCTTAGATGTGAACAAAAATATAATGCCAAAGTCTATCACCCTCATGATATGGTAAGCCACTGCTTTCCCCCTTCTGGTGACACAACAAATTCCTGGGGGGGTGGAATTTACATAAGCCTGAAGAAGTTAGAAACTTAGCTGTAGAAGCTTTTGGAGATATTACCACTGTTAAGTGTTTTCTGAACCGATTTGAGAAATTCACCCATTGTTGCCAGTAACTTGCATACACCCAACTGGGCAAAGTGCTTAAAGAGTGTTTGTCTCTGGCTCCCCCAAAACCACAGCAGCCGTGAGGATGGGCCCTGAGCAGGCAGGTTAAGCCCCTGGCTACTGGGCTTGTACAGGCTCACTCCTCGTGGCCATGGCTCAGCCAGCAGACAGGGTCACGGATCCTTACATGGCATATAGGGAGGGTGATTCAGAAAGGAATTTCTGCAGCCTGGAGGAACCGCCCCATTCACAAAGCTCACTGGTTCATTCATATCCTAGAAATGACAAACACAGATTTATGTGGCTTTTAAAAATAACTACATCCTGTCAATTCAAAGACAAGGAAGGGAATGAATCATTCACCATCCAACAACCCCAGAGAGATCAGCCAAGGGGACTCATTCAATCCAGTTGAGAATTGACTAGAAAGATCAGTTAAACCCTACAGAATGGCTGGCTAGACAATTTTTTTTTAATTCTCCCTCAAGGTGTGAGGCAAAACTCAACTCCAAGGAACACCTTGGAAGTTTTATAGCAGAAATTTCAGGCAAAGTACAAGGTGTGAGGAATATCAGGGACGTTCCATTCCTGACTGGAGAAATTGCACACCCATCCATGTATACACAGACACCCACACACTTACAATCCATATGCCATCAAACTTCAAGCTCTTCTCTGGATTTCGTGGATTGGTGTATAGTTCTTTCACTTCCCTCTTCCACCATGTGGCAGTTGAACTACGGAAAAAGTCTGGGAAGGCCACATAAGCTCGGTATTGCTGTAAAAATCAAATATAATTTTTGTTCCAAACAAACCTATTAGACAGCAAACAGGCATTTCCTGGCATTTCTAGGCATGCAAAACCCTGGACTACTTGGTGACAGACAATCCAAACAGAGCCTAAGTAATGCTCTTTCTTGGCTTATTTGAAACGCAATGAGCACACAAGAGAAATTAGCACAAATTAGATAACTTCTTGGCATTTGGAAAGCATCCGTGGACTGTTTTCCAATTCATATCAACATGAAAGGTAGCAATCAACACCCTAAAGTCACTAACCCATCTATTAGATGCCCAAACTTCAACTTCTGTCCTGAAATTCCCTAAGCACGCCTCAAAGACAAAGCATGAGCTGGGAGAGGCTGCAGCCTTAAAGGGCGGCCATTGTCAACCGTGTGATGCAGTCAACAGACGGGAAAGAAACAGCCAGGTGATCGCCTGTCTCATTCCCACTGGGGAAAGGAGGAGAGAGGTAGGACTGCATTTTATTATATTAGACTGTCTAA
Organism: Phataginus tricuspis; assembly: GCA_029783875.1. Classification (NCBI taxonomy): domain Eukaryota; kingdom Metazoa; phylum Chordata; class Mammalia; order Pholidota; family Manidae; genus Phataginus; species Phataginus tricuspis. The sequence continues at coordinate 77,539,648 of JAQQAC010008880.1, read as the reverse complement.
CTAGGATGCATCTGTGTTTTCTATAGTATCAGAATGACTTGAAAACTCCAGTTACACGTCAAGTCAGTTGGGAGGACTTTAAGAGGAATTTCAACTCCGCTTCCTCTCTATCTTCCTCAAATAAAAGATATGTCTTTGTTTTGACCTGGAAAGTAGATCCAGAGCTTAACTGTATTGTAAACTTTTTGAGAACAAGGGCTGTGTTTTATATTCTGGTCAATCTTCATAGGCCCCCTCAGTGCTTAGCTTAGAAACTGACTGAAATTCTCAGTGCGTGGTTGTGAATTCACACCACTTGGCAGCAGCAAATATTCATAAATTTCTATACAGCCCATGTTACTTACTGTGGAACTTTATGGTCCTTTGTGTGTCTCAGTAAGCAGGCACCTCTATGTCATCAGTGCATTTCAGGAGTAAAGGGCTAAGTAATGCTGGTGGCAAGGGCAGGGCGGAGCAACAGAAAGAGGACTTGGTCTAGGGAACCTCCAGTTCTTACGCACAATAGACAAAAGGCAAGTAGGAACACCTATGTCCAGATGAAAGGCGAAAACGAACACAAAGAAGAAAACAGAAATGGATCAGAATGCAGGGAACTGGCACAGAGACGTGATAGGGCAGGGAGCCCCATCACTGAGATTCTCGGGAAAGGGAGGCATGCCAGGGAGTCTTTTTGTTAGGACAATAGAGGTAGAAACATGGAACCAGAAGAAGAGAGCTTTTCATCAGAAACAAAGAGTTCCAGCTCAGGCAGGGAGAGGAGGGAGACAGAGGATTAGAATAAACAATCAATACCAGCCATGTCTGAGTCGTAACTGAATCCTATATGCAATACAAGTGAGAAATTTGACCAACTTTGACTTATTAATCTTACTGAAATGTGCTCTGATTATCTATGAAATAAAAAATGTTCTGCCATTCGCCAGGGTGCTGGCTCTGCCTCACTCCTGTCTGTATTCAACTCTTGCCTTATTTTCTCTGCCTCACTTTCCCTGGTCCTCAGTGTGATGTGCCACCTGCATGTGTGCATGTTAAGGACCACTTATCCCAGCCCATTGTGTACCACCAAAATGCAATTCCTACATCCTATCCCAGACTTACTGAATTAAATCTCTGAGTTTCAGACTCAGAAATCTTCCTTTCATAGGCTTCCTGCTGTGTTGTTTGTTTTAAAAACTCCCTCAGCCAGGCCAGGCCCAGATATCACTAGCTTCATCCCCACCAGCTTCATCAACTGGTTCTTACTAATAGTTATATTCCATCTATTGAGCATGTCTTATGTGCTACCTAATAGATATTATGACACCCTAATGAAGTGCTTCTCATCAGGGGCACAGTTGGCATTTGGGGCAAGAGAATTCTTAGTGGGAAACTCCTTGCAATCAGAACTAAGGTCCTCCCTGGTCCCTGCACACTAAATGCCATTTGGTGTCCCCTTGTGATAACCAAAACTGTCCCACAGATTTCCAAATGCCTGCACGGTGGCAGTATTGCTCCTAATGGCTGATAAACTGCAGGGCTCACATAGTGGCAGCCAACCTTTTGATTGCTGAAGTGACCACTGCCCCCACACCACCACCTTTCACAGCATAATGATTTAAAAGTTAAAGTACTGGCATAAAAACAGACACATAGACCAATGAAAAAGAACAGAAATCCCAGCAATAAATCCACACAAACACAGTCAATTAATCTTTGATAAGGGTGCCAAGAACATGTCAGTCTCTTCAACAAAAGGTGTTGAAAAAACTGGACACCCACATGTGAAAGAATAAAACTGGACCCCTGTTTTATACCACTCACAAAAACAATATCAAAATGAATCAAATACTTAAATGTAAGACCTTCAATCACAAAAATCCTAGAAAACATAAGGGAAAAGCTCCTTGTCATTAATCTTGCAAATGATTTTTGGGATATGATACCAAAAGCACAAGCAACAAAAACAAAAATAAACAAGTGGGACTGTATCAAACCAAAAAGCTTGATTTTTAGGAAACAACCAACAAAATAAAAAGGCAATTTATGGAATGGGAGAAAATACTGGCAAACCATTTATCTCATAAAGGGTTAATATCTAAAATACATAAGGTGAATATCCAAAAATACATAACTCAATAAATAGCAAAAAACTCAAACTGATTAAAAAATGGACAAAGGACCTGACTAGACATTTTCCAAACACATACAAAGGCCACCAGCTTAGCATCACTAACCATCACGGAAATGCCAATCAAAGTCACAATGAGATGTCATCTCACACCTGTTAGGATGGCTTTTATCAAAAGACAAGAGATAACAACTGTTGGTGAGGATGCGGAGAAAAAGAGCCCCTGTACACTGTTGGTGGGAATATGAACTGGTGCAGCCATTATGGAAAATAGTATGGAGGTTTCCCAAAAAATTTTAAGTAGAGTCACCATATAACCCAGGAATCCCATTTCTGGGTATTTATATCCTGAAGGAAATTAAATCCTGTCTTGAAGAGATATCTGCACTCACATGTTCATTGCAGCACAATTCACAGTAGCCAAGATGTGGAAACAACCTAAGTTTCCACCGACAGATGAATGGATAAAGACAGGGTGGTGTATACATACATACAGTGAGTATGACTCAGCCATGAGAAAGAAGGAAATCTTGCCATTTGTGACAGCATGGAGGAAACTAGAGGGTAGTATGCTAAGTGAAATAAGCCAGACAGAGAAAGACAAATACTGTATGATCTCACTTATACATGGAATCTAGAAAGAGTTGAACTCATAGACAGTGGAGAGATGGTTAGCAGGGGGTAGGTGGGGTGAGGAAAATGGAGAAATGCTGGTAAAAAGTTATCAGCTTCATTTGTTAGATGAATAAGTTCTGGAGATCTGTGTAGAGCATGGCAGCTGTAGCTAATAAAAGCTGCTAAGAGAGCATATCTTAAGCATTCTCACCATGCCCCCCACACCACACACAAGTGGTAAGTGTGTGAGGTGATGGATGCATTAGTTAACCCAGTAGTGGTAGTCATTTCACAATATTTATGTATATCCAATCACAACATTGTATACTTTAAATATATATAATTTTATTTGTCAATTGTACTTTAAGCTGGAAAAACATACTAAAAAAATACCCAAATAAATAAAAGTCAAGGAGTCCATGACCCTGAACTCCTCTGGCCTGGCAGATTCCTGTGTCCATGTGGGTTCTCTGGACCACCAGACTGAAAGTGAGCTTCTGTGAGAAGCAACAGGGAGAGGGGAAAGCTGGGTTGTCTCCCTGGAATTTTAATCTGAGAGCCATTACAAGTAAGAGCTTGTTCCAAGAAGAGAGTAAGTTTTAACATAAGGCTGGAAACTGGGAAGTAAAAGCAAAGGTGAGAGACCCAAGGCAGGATGGGAGACAACTGCAAGAGCCAAGAGGGAGAAGCCTGTGCATGAAGATCAGAGGTACAGAGTAAAAGATCCAATAACTAAAGGCAGCGGCTGGAGACTGTTAAATGAGATACTCAAGGTACCACTAACAGAGACAAGAACAAATATATGAATTCAGGGAAAACATTATTTCTCAGAGGTGGAAATGTCATGGGCCTTTGGACTATGACAGCCTTGGACTTGAAACCACCACTCTGTCACCTAAACCATGGACAAATAATTCGAGCTCTATGAATCCTAATTATGCAGAGGATAACAGTAATACCTACCTTACAAATGGGAGTTAAAATATTACATGTAAAGTAAGTGGCACAGAGATGGACACACAGGACATGTTCTTAAATGTATTTCCTCACCACACCCACGCCCACAGCATGGGGATGTCCAGTCCTGAGTATGGCTGCACCTTCATGGCAACCCTGACCTCACCCAACATCCAGAAAGGGCCCCTTACCGCCACTTGACTTTCCCAGTCTAGAGATGAATTTATAACGATATTAGGAAAATCAGGCCAGACCTGTGGAGAGAAAAATGTTCAAAAGTGAAGCACTAAGTGATTTCTCTTACATAGTATTTCCTAAGAAACTATAAACCTGGTGTTAGGGGTGATAACACTTCGGTTTTCATGTAGCGTTGATCTAGAGAAAAGTGGATTCCACAATGCACATACCATTCCTTAAAAGTTCCTAACTATGTTGACAACTATTGATTAAGAAAACAAGAACTTATAACTTCAAAGCCCAAGTGGAAAAGACCAAAAGAAACCAACATGCCTAAGCACATTAACAGGTCCCCACCCCCAGCTGGAGATGAGTGAGTCACTGCTCCAACCATACCTTTCCCCAGACAATGCCTCCCCCATTTGGATCTTTGATGAAGACATCATCCTCCACACCCCGAGTGAATGCAGGATAGGGTTTTGTTTCATTGCCAGAAATGGCTGGATCCTGAAATCAAAGCACAGGTCAGGTGAGAAAATCAAAGCCAGGGAATAACTTGGGACGGAAAGGGGAATTCTTCAAAAGGGAAGATACTAGTTTCCACCTGAGCTATAGAGCTTCCGGGAATCCTGGGAAATACACTTATTGAGTATCAGCTTCTCTGCTGGTCACATGAATGGAAACAACATAAAGCCTTCTCCACCACAGCCTATACACCTTCCCAAACATGGAAGAGTGTTCCAGACATGGGAACCCTCCCTTCACATGGGCACTAACCAGAATGAGGATGACCCGCATCCCGTCTGCCTTCATGCGAGTGATCAGAGCTGGAAATCCAGCAAACTTGGGGTTGAGGGTGAAGTCCAGCTGCCGCTCCATGTAGTCAATGTCTGAGTACTGCACATCCTGGGGGAGCACACAAGGAAACTGAGAGGCTGATGGTTGTGAAAGTCTAGATTCTGGACAAGAACAACCCTCCTCTAACCGAGGGTGAATTTCAGGGGGCTTTTTTTACTCAAATCCCAGCTCTGTCATTTGTTTAGGTGTTAGATTCTGAGAAATTTTCAAATGTTCAGTCATAAAACAGAAAAAAAACATTTAGGTTTTTTAGTAGCTTATTTAGTAGCAAAAAATAGGATGATTATTCAACAGGGCTGTTGTGAGGATAAATGGGCACAGCAGGTGAGCAAGTGCTTTGTAAACAGCCAATATAACCAGTGATTGCAGTTCCCTCTCCCAAGAGAAAACAACAGTGGCACCGGGATTGCTTTGGGATATCCAGTCAGGGGGTCATTAGACACAGCTTTGTTATTCAGAATGAAATACTGTATGCTATACTTTCCATTAATAGCAAAAATTGTGAATAATGGCAAAATACACAGAATACAAGTAAATATGTAAGTGGCTAATGGGATCAATCCTTTTATTATTGGACTCCTCTTGTCCTCACAGGAAGGCAACGTTTTTTTCCATATGCATTTCCTCTGGGAAGAGCCCCCAAGATCCCTACGCTGACCAGGGACTAGCTCAAAGCTGGGGGAACGCCCTATTGCAGTCTGGCAAAGTGTTACAACTGAGGCTATAGCTACACACACACTATGTTCTGACTGACTTTGGGTTATTTTTTAAAATAAAGCAAAACTACTCTTTGGGCAACCTTTATTCTTATGATACCAAGAATTTTTTTGACTAATTTTGGAATTCTTATCAAAGAAATGGAAGCATAATATAGCAGAAAGAACTCTGGGGCTGACTGTGTGTCCTTTTCCTTTGGCAAATCACTGTGATTCTTTAAGATGGGAACAATAACCCCATCTAATAATATTATTGGGCTGGAATGAGGCTTAGCGTGATATTGCATGAGAAAGCACTTTGTAACTTTATAGAAAGAACCCCACAAAAATCAAAGTAATCCAACAACTGATGCTGGTCATGAGGTCCCGCAGCCAGAACACCACAGACTGAGAACGTACATAGGGAACCTGGGCAGCCACCATCTCCTCATACAAGCTGGCAATCTCAGAGTCATTCTGGTATCCATAGCGACACAGATGAAACCCCAAGGCCCAGTAAGGAACCATCACTGGCCGACCAATCAACTAGAAAACAGACAGAAAAATTGGTCTTTAAAAAGAAGAATCTGGATTGAAGTTGTACACAAAGTAGTAAGAATATTTTTCCAGTATCACAAGTTAGATTATCAACACTCAAATCCGGAGAGAAACTAAGAAGATGCAAAGTCCCTGGAATACCCTGAAGATAGCTTCCTGCTAACCACGACCTACCCTAGGAATTCTGGGAAACCTGATTTTACTGATTTGAGAGGTAGTCTAACTTGTGAAGGGCACAGAATCCAGGGGGAAAATGCCTGGGTAACCACACAGCCTCCAATCCCTGCTGGCTATGCAACTATGGGCAAAAGTTAAGTAACCTCTTGTGTATTAAGATTCTTCACTACTATATTGGGGGATAATAATAGCATTTGCTTCGTAGTGTTTGTGAGGACTGGATGAGTTAATATATGTAAAGTACTCTGACATCCAGTAGGTAATAGATCAGTAACATCCAGTAAGTTATATACATGTTTGTTGCTTTGAAGCCAAAACAACTGTCATGACCACTGTGACCACTATCACCTCTCCCACCAGCAACAATACCATTACACCACCACCACCACCCATCAGTCTCCATCACCATCACCGCCACCACCACAATCTCCATCAC
>JAQQAC010008880.1:77495192-77532167 GCA_029783875.1 Phataginus tricuspis | reverse complement strand
ACCACCACCACCATCACCATCACAATCTCCACCACTGCCCTCATTATAACCACTACCACAGTACCCTTACCACCACCTGCAACACCATTACCTCTCCACTACTGCCATCACTACCATTGCTGTCACACCTACAACCACCCCCACCACCACCATTGCCAATGGCAACTAGTACCACTACTATTTCTGCTGCTTTGCAGTGATTGGAAAGGTTACACATTTAATAGTTATTAGGATACATTTTTTTCTCCTTATTTTATAATCTACCTGTCTCCCAGAAAGACCAACAATTCCAGTTATCATCTGAGAGCTATCCTAGTGAATGTGGATTTGGCACTCAGGCTATATTATGTCAATATTTGATGACCAATTGAATTCTCTCCTACCTCTGTGTACTGTTGAGTGACAAGCTCTGGAGTTGGCCCCAAAAACACATAAAAGTCCAGAATTCCTCCTATGGTGCGGTATGTCAATGCAGGCAGGGGCTGGAATGTCACATCTGAAAATATCGGAAAATACCAATCAAGCTGGAAACCCTCAAGGTGAGAAATTACCCTTGAAATTCATACTTTCTCCCTTTTCCCATGCCTCCCTGCTGTAGAGTATTAAGAGGAGGTATTTTCACTATACCTACACAGAATCAAAGAAGTCAAGTGAAAGTCGATAGGGCCCCACCCCTGGACTGTTTTCCCTTTGGACTGCTTTATTATCTTATTACAGGTTTTGTCATTCTGTTCTTTTTAAATTATTATAACTTTCATTTTAGAATAGTTTAAGACTTATAAGAAAGTACTAAATAGCAGTAAGAGTTCTCTTGTATTCTTCCCCCAATGATAATGTCCTATACAACCATTGTACATCATCATCACCAGGCAACTGACATCAATGTAATACTATCAAGTCAGATTTTACCCATTTTATGTGCATGCTTTCTCCTCCTCCTAATTTTCCACCCCCATGCCAACAAACCGTACAAACTTTCTTTATACCTTCATGCCCTCAGAGTGAGCTCTCTCACCCACAGCTTCACCACTAATTCGCATGATGTAGATGACTCCCACACGCTGACCTCTGGGATATTTGGGACTCGCTTGGTTTTGCTAACCCTTGTTAAGTTACTTATGCCAAATAAGAGTTAATTCCTGTTACCACATGTTACAGAACTGAAATAAATGGAAAGGCTAAGTGGAAAAAAAAAAACTGTCCACAGATAATAATCTTTGACTTCCAGGGACAGCTATGTCAAACACAGTCTTAAGTTACTCAAGAATGACTGGTTCACAAAACTAAGCGGAGATGCTGGTGCCATCTTACCCATGGCGTTGCTGTTCAGCAGGAGCACACCATGGGCACTGCCGTCCTCCTCCAGGCCCATGTAGTAGGGGTGGACGCCATAGGAATTCTTCAGGTACTGGGAGAGTCATGGGGGAGAAGTGGCAGGAGGTTAAAAGACACTGTAGCTGAGAAAGAAACTCAACACAAAATGATTGATAAGGTGTGTCTAGATTTCTCTATGAAATAAGCTAAATGCATGGAAAACAAAGGAGACTGAGCATTGGCCCACTTGTCTAAATGCAGAAGAAGCATCCAAAATGAGTGTGGGAAAGTGAAGCATGAAGTATACACAGTGGGTGGAGAGAAGCAGACACAAATTCCAAATACTCTGCCCTTACCCCTGGTGGCTGGTCTCGGGAAAACATCCCCCATGTGTGCCAGTTCAGGTCTCTCCGAAAGGCTGTATGCTCAGTCTCCCCAAAGCCATAGATGTACTGGGAGGGAAGGCGAGTGGAGATGCGGATGAACATGTCATTGAAGGTGAAGCCAAGGAGCTGAGAGTCCCAACTGCAACGAAAGGGTGTATTAGAAAAGAAATGGGCTACCCTATTGGCTTCAAACAGCTGACTTTTCCAGCACAACAGAACTCTGATTCCCTCTCTCCACCCAGGACCCTGTCAACCTCCCAAACAAATCACAAAGTCTAGTTGATTAAAATAATCATAGATGTCCTTGTTAAAAGCCCAGGAGGTAGCCTTTATTATTCTATTTCCCTCTATCACTACCCCTCCCAGTTCTCCCTCTAGAATGCCAATCTAATGTCTCACCATGTCGGCTGCTGCCAGCCCATACCAGCCCTTGCTTCTGCTCTTGTTCCTGACAGTCCACGTGCTATATAGTATCCAGAGTGATATTTTTAGAAGTATCTCACATTGTGTCACTCCTTTGTTTACAACTATGCAGTGATTTCTCATGCAAACATCTTATGAAGCCTGCAAGGCCATACCTGATCTGAAGCCCACCTAAAACCCAGCTTCATCTCACTCTGCCCACCTCCTTACTTTCTATGTTGCTCCAACCACACTGCACATTTTTCCCCCTTAATATTACAAATCTGCTCCTGTTTCAGGGCCTGTGCGCTGATTCTTCCATCTGTATGAGATGTTCTACCCCTCCCCCAGATCTCCCCATAGTGTTTCCTTCTTATCCAGGTCCTATTTCAAATGTTACCTTCCTAAGAAGCCTACTCTGACCATAGTATCAAAAGCAGTAACCACCCCATAACTCTTGAATTACCCTGTTCTTTTCCCTAACATGAGAAGAGAGACCTCATCTCTATAACCACCTAATATAGAGAAAGCATTCCATAAACATTTGTTGAATAAATTCCCTACATACATGCAACTGCCTCAATAATTATTCTCAGGGAACTGAAAATTTCTCATAAGAATGGACCCAAAGGAAAAAACTTATTCATGAATCTGGAAATGAATAGTGTGATGCTTTGAGCCGGGATATCTCCAAGGACGATGGGCCAGGCAATGAATGTACAGGTAACCATAATTCTAAATCAGACTAGGAGCCACTTACATTACAGTGTTGGTACTCTTCCGACGAATTTCAATCCCAAACGGATTATTCTTAATGAGGACATCATAAAGTTGACTCTCAGGGGTACTGGATGGAACCACGGGTGTGTTGAGAGGGACTGGGACTTCATACCGATTGCTATTTGGATCATAAATCTAGGACCAAGGGAAAAACTTAGGGAAAGCATAACACTCTTGAAACCTATACTCTTAGCCAGACCTTGACGCCTTTGACAAAGAATCTGAATCTACATTTCTCTGTCTACAGGACCTATTGTTTCCCAGCCTGATACTGACACTGTACTAAATACTAGAGATACTAGACTGAATAAGACATGATTATTGTTTTTAAGAAAGTCACAGGCTAATGGGAAGGTGAAAGAGAGGTACCCATAATACCTGGGTGATGACAGGTGTTAATGCAGAGCTGTACAGAAGTGTTGCGAGACTGTAGAGAAGGAAATGCCTAATGGTATTTCTGGAAGCCTGAGATGGTTTCATGGGAAAAATACAGGCTGAGTCTTAAAAGCTTTGCAGCCATTAACCAAGCATAGAAAGGAAATCAAGCCATTCCTCGTAGAGAAATAAATGCAAAGGCACAGAATATTAAAACAGTTACCAGAAAGAAGCAAATATTTTGGAAAGAGGTACTATATGATGAGGAGGTAAAGGAAGAAACCCAAGCCAGTTCATTTATTTCAGACTCACTAGGTACCTACCACATACCCATGCTATCGTGAGGATAGAAATATAAAAGAACATCATCCCTGTATTAGAAGGCATAAAAGAATTCATAGTTCAGGGAGGTAATCAGATTGTGAAGAACATTTTAGGCAATGCCTGATGTCTTTCATTTATTCTCTCAATAAACATCTGAGTGCCAACTATCTACCAGGCTCTGTGTTAGATTTCAGAGACACAAAGATATAAGAACAAATTCCTGTCTTTGAGAAACTTAAAATTTAGTAGGGAAACAGACATAAGAATAGCCATCGTAGTCCTAACGTGTAGTTAAATCATAATAAAGAAAAGAATCACTACACTCTTCTGGCTATTTCACAGATATCCCATATTCAGTGTCCAAAATTGAGCTCATGTCATTTTGCCCAAGACCAAACCTTTCTATGTTCCCAGTTACTGTCCCCATTATCCATACAGAGACACAAGCAATCAGTCGTGATGCTTCTCTCTCCCCATCACCTAACTGCAGTCATCACCAGATCCTGTAGTCCCACCTTCTCAGGGTCTCAAAGATGTCTGCTGCTGCCTGCACTTCCCTGTACCTGGTCTAAGCTCACTCCCTCACATGGGACGGTAGCCCCCCAGCATGTCTCTCCTTTCTCACTCTTGGCCTCCCAATCGTTTTCCTTACAGTAGATGCAGTCATCCTTTTCAAAATGAAAATTAGAGTAGGTCTCACTGACCCATCAGCAGTGTTCTTCTCTTTTGCAGTTAGGATAACGACCTAGTATATTGTAACATGGTTAACTTAGAAGAGCAAACTTAATTTAAGGTTCTGTAAACTCGGCTAGCAAAACATGATGGAACTGAAGAGTGCCTAGTTAATACTTGATACGTGTGCGGTGAACACATACCTTAAACTGCAGCATGGTGTTCTTATGGTAGGTCACCTTCAGCTGGAGGGAGTTCACGGGTGTTGAGGGAAAAGCATGAAGGGAAGACTTTGAGGTGATGACAGCTGTGGCCCCATGCGAGTCATACTGAACATCACTGACAGAGTACAGGTCATTGACGAAATAACAAAACGGGACTCCAGGAGAACTGGATGCCTGGAAAGTAAAGTCGAAATCAGCTCAGCATGTGGCCGTAGGCTTGTCAAATGTAAAGGGGCTAGCAAAGGCAGCTCACAGGGAGATAAAGCCAGAACAGCACTCATTTGTTTATATGCCCTTTGGCAGTGACGTAAGTTTAAATTTCTGATGTCCTTGCAAAAAAAAAAAAAAAGGCCCTGCTCCTGTGTCTACACTTTCTTCACATCCAGGTGAAAACCCAGGTTCCTCCGGATGCCCTTCCCTTCCATGGATTTTAAGTAGCGACACAGTTACCGGTGCTGTGCTCATGAGACTACAGATTGAGCTGAGAGGGCTTTAATGTACACTGGCATTGTTACCTCCCAGGCGCAGCCACGGGCGCTGCAGTTTTCTTCAGAAGCACCATTCTCATCAGGATAGCAGTCTATTTTTTCTGCATCCCTTATCTTCAGGCCCCACTCCACTGTGTAGGCTTCTCCCAGGACAAGATTAATATCCGTGATAAGAGCAACCTGTAGGAATGAGCAAGTGACAAGGAAATGTAGCCTTGGGATAAAGCCTTATAAGATCTGAGACTTCTGTTAGGAAAGGGAACAGAAATCAGACCAGACTTTCAACAATCCTAGGACCACCACACCAGAGCTTGTAGGAAGAGAGCTGACTCTGACTTCTCCAAGGACTTTGCTCAACCACTCCATCAAGCTTGAACATTAGATTAGGGACAATATAAATTGACATTCCCTATATGTTAGTTTGGGTTTTCCTGTCTCCTTCCCAGTAGTTTCCTGTGTATAAATTGTGTCACCCCACCACCCAAACTATAGTCACGGGGATGAAAGTAGAGCATATTATGGTCAATAATACTGTAATATGTTGACAGACTGACAAAACTACTCTAGTTGGGTTGAGCATTTAATAATGTAGAAGACTGTCAAATCATTGGTTGTATACGTGAAACCAATATAATATTGTGTACCAACTATACCACAATTAACAAAAAAGAAACAGTAATAAAAAATAAGAGTTCCTTTGTTTTTATTTAACAAATATTCACTGAGTTTGTTTTTATATATGTACCCTTCAAATGACTTGCACTTTGCCGCACACATAACCAACCATATAATACTTTATTCCTGACTTGATAATGTATGCATCCTCAGTTTATGTTGTAAGAGAAAACTCAACTGTCACTGATGTATCGTTATGGTGGAAGACTAAATTTACTTATTTTCTCCAAATTTGGAAGGTCTGCACAAACCATGGGACCTAGTGGTGCTCCATCCCAAATCATCTGGAGTATGTGTGGTAAGGAATATTTGGGGAAAGGCTTCATCAGAATGGGGGGATAAAAAAGGAACTGATTAAACCTGTTCAAGAGCATGAGGCCTCACTCCAGTGAATGAAAACTATTTTATTATCATTATCTAGCCAAATAAGTAGCCATTAGCTAGGCTCATCAAATCCTTTGACTTCCAATATTTCTTAAAAGTGTGTGTTTTGGAGGGAGTCTTTGCCTCTTAAAACAGGGGGAAAAAATGCACTTCAGAATTTTAATGAATGGAGAGCCCACCTGCAACTTTTCCCTTCCTAGCATCAGCTAGCAGGTCCACTTTTCTTCTAATCCTGCTCCCCATGTTCTTAACTTGGCTCTTCATCTGTCCCAGTAGGAGGGAAGAGAAGACTGGGGGACAGATAAGGGCCTAGGAACCAGAAGCCCATTCTGTCTTAGGCCAGTTTCTCAGCAGCTGCCTGGCTCATTCACTCCTCACTTTTTCTCTCCTAACCCTCTGACTCCCCCATCCCAGGCCTCAGTATGCTCTGGTCCTTCTGGGACACAGGCAACCTTGGCAAGAAGGAATGCCATAAGCGAGGAAGAATTCTTGAGAAACTATCTCAACAAAATGGATTTTTACCTGTAGGTTAGAATCGTAAGTGACATTAGGAGAGATTTGACTTGGCACGCCATTGTGTTTCACTGTAATGCTGTGGGGTTCCTGCGTCCCAAGGATTTTGATCTCTTTAAATACTAAATTATTGGGATCTTTGTAGGTTGATTGCAAAATCTTCACATCCAAGCGGTTCTGCAAAACAATTAAGCACAAAAGTCTGCCTATAATATGCAGAACCTCAAATCACTCAAATAATCCATTGTAGACCAGATATCCCAAACCGCTCTGAATGCCTTTTAACTTTTTCTCCTAATGCATGCTCAAGGAGTACTAACTTATTTTAATACTCCCCTGAGCCAGAGAGAGACACAGAAATTTTTTTTTAATGCACTTAAGAAGACTGCTTTGATTTATCCATACCATTGACTCTTTTTACTAACATAAATAATTCAGTTATTGGGACTTAAGACATAAATCAAAATGTGTTCACCTATAGTCATAAATGCATATGAAGCTACAAATATAATTACAACATAGCCAAATACAAGTGAACTAATTGTCGGACAAAAGCCCACACCTAAGATCCATAAAAATATTCTACTCACTTGGGAGACGGAAAACTCACATAAGAGATAAACTTTATTGGCCACAGTATCTGAAAGTGAGAGAAAGATGAGTCAGACCCTGGCCTGCTCACCAGAGAAGAACAGGTGTCATCCCAGCTATCTTTAAAGCTACATCTTGAGAATGACAAGATTATAGACACAGTCTTCAAGAGCAAACCTCTGCTTTCCCTCTTCCTTTCAACCTTAACCTTGAAAAGGTTCCCTGCCAAGTGCTTCTAAGGCATATACCTCAGCTGCATCTATTTCTTGAGCTGAAGCCATATGAGCTGTCAGTTTACTGGAGTTAGAAAAACATGCATGGCCGGGTATAAGCACCTCCCACTGGCATGAGTGTTTCTCATATCATCAGCGTTTGTTCAGAAGTATTCTGGGGGAGGATACCTACACTGAATGGCAGGAACAGTCTTGAAAACATCTCTTTCAGGTGCCTGTTGACAATAAAATGACAGCCTACATGCATGCTGGCCAGTGGGAGAATTCTAGCAGTAGAACATGTGTTCCTTCCGTCTGTGGTCCATCTGCCCCACCCCTGAACAGTGTAACCAGAACCAAAGTTCTTCTCTGGAGCAACTGAAACTACTGTGCCTGTTGAGATTTATCCCACAGCGTAATGATCAACAGGAGTAACTCCAAGATGCAGGTCAGGAAATGGCAACATCGTCTTAACAGTACACACCTTGCGTTTCCCCGTCATCCCAGAAAAGTTCGCCTTTTGCTTCTTTGTTATCATCCAGGGCAATGATAAGACCAAGAGGGTTCTGTCGACTGTGGGAGACAAGATTGATGTAAGAGACGACTTAGGACTCAAAAGAACTTTGCCAAATGAGCTGGGAATGTTTCCATCAGATTCAACTGGGAACGGTTACTAGCAGCAGATGGCGCTGCTTTTCTCTGAGCGCAAGGACAAAATTCACAGGCACACCTTTCTCTAGAACCAGTAATGTCACGGGAGGCAGAAATACCCCAAACGCCAGCAATAAACATCTATGTAGGAGGTAAGAATTTAAGCACTAGAATCACTGTAATAGCTACCATAAAAGTTGCCAATTCAACTATTATTTAGAATACAGACTATTAGAAGACAAGGAAATCTTAGACAATTGGTTCAGCCTAATCATTTTAGAGATGATATGCACAGGAGAAGCATTAACTTGGAGGGATATATATTTTTCCCTGCCTAAGAACCATCTGACTCAGCAATAAATCTAGCTATATAATGGCAATTTTCCTAATTTGATTATTTATTATTAGCTCATTTAGAAAGAAATTTAAATACTCTCTCTGCTTTATAATTTAGGATAGGAATCACAAAACACTATTCAAAAAGATAGTGAAATAGATGGACATAGACAAAGAAGGGGAAAGAAAGAGTAATTGCATTTGGGATCTCTCCTATTTCACCCCTCCTCCCAACTTTCTACCGATTTCCTGCTCCTGTTTGTCCCTCCCTGACCTCATGTTCATATTGTATTCTTCCACAGTACAACCTTCTGCTGTGTCCATGCAAGTCAGCTTCCATTTTCAACAAAATCACCTGCTTTCATTTAACACACATATACTGAGTAGCTCTCATTTGCTAGGATATCTAAGATACAAAGATGAATAGATTACAGGTGCTTTGATGACCTTAAACATTGTAAGAAAGATTAAGCATAGTCACCAAATAAAGCAGAAAATTAATGGTGACACAAAAGTTAAATACCTATAGGAGTGCAGAATAACACTTCAAGCAGTGTGTGGACTAGCTATCCTGGAGGACACTGGACACTCTGAAAGGCACACCCACTAAAATAGCACATGATGCTAGATCAATTACAATACATGCTCCTTGGAGGTAGCTACTATGATCCCGAGGTGACAGCAGCATTTGGATCTTAAGATCACTACGCATGAAAACCAAAACACTTACTAAACACGCAAGTATGAAAGAAGGTTGGCAAAACAACTAACATATCTTTAGATTCCCTGCAGGACTATAGATAGTAAGACTTTCAGATGCAGAGTATAAATAACTATGATTGAAATAATTAACAATATTGAGTAAAGAAAAAAAAATCAGCTGAAGAGCAAAAAAGCATAAAAAATGACCAGAAAGTTGGAAGTGGCAGTACTCCCTTGGCTGGAAGAGGTGGGGATGATATCCTGCAGATGAAATCTGAGATTAATTTGGAGGGTCATTAAGAATGCACCAGGCAAAGGATATTGGAAAGGGTAATAAGTGCAGAAGCCTAAATGCAGCAAAATAGATGGGTATGTTTGGGGAATAGCAAAAATTATGGTGTGGCTGGTCTACAGGTGTGTATTAAGGTGACAGAGCTGTTTAACTTGAACCCAGATTGCCTGACCTTGAGCACCGTCCTAATGAAAGAGCCTGGACTTCAAGCAAGGGAGTAACACATTGAGATCTTCATTTTGGAAAGATAATTGTGGTATCAGTATGCAGAACAGCCTGAAGCTGAACAATCAGAGAAAAAGAAACCAGCTGGTATTAGTACAGGTTTTTTCCAATCAGTATCATAAAAAGTCTACAATTTGAAAAATTAAGGTAGGAAGGAAGGAAGGTTCAAAAGAAAAGACAGGTTTCTAACCTCCAAAGAACTCCCAGGCTAGTAAAACCAAATAAGCTCACACTTTTAGAGACAGGCATATATGTATGCCTCTTTAGCATAGATGGAGTCCAGAATTTCAGAATCAAAGAATCATAAAGGAGAAATCAGTGATATGCGGGAGATTTGAAGGGAGGAAGAAGTAAATTTTGAAACCCTGCTTTGCACCATGAGAAAGAAATGGCTCACCAGGAGGAAAGGAATGAGAAATGGAAATTATAGGGGCATGGAAAGTGGACCCCCCACTCCCTAGGAATGAGAATGAATGAATCAAGAGCATGGTGCAATGGACAGATGGTCTGACCAAAGCAGGTAGGGTGACCAACAAACCCTGTCTGCCTGGAATTGAGAGGTTTCCCAAGACATGAGACTTTGGGTTAAAATTAGAATGGTCTTGGGGAAACCAGGAAGGTTGACCAGCCTAGCAGTCAGGGTGTTTTGAGGAGAAATTCAGCAGGCTACAGAAGGGAGTGATTAGGTCTTTCAAAATCTATCTGGATGCAGCTCTAAATCACAGCAGCCCAGGGGAGTGTGGGGACAGTTTGACGACCACACATACATGTGCGTGCACACCCCACACCCCCATACATACTCACACACCAGTCTCCCACTCCCCACACTTCACGTGATGCTTCAGGTCTTTCTACACAGGCAAGAGATGGGAACAGAAATGGCCAGCCTGTGCCTCTCTTGTCAGGGAAGCCCCAGCCGTGCTGTACCTAGCCGCTGTGGTTGTGGCTGGCTGTTGCGTAGGGAAGATGTAGCCTCCTCGAAGGTGAAGTCCGATTTTGTCTCCAGGAAGTTCCATCTCCACTTCTTGCTTCCTCCATCTCACTTGGCCCCCCTAATGCACACAGACAAATCAAACGCATTGGCACAGCCACACATTCTCCTCTACCTCCCATCCATATGAGCTCTCTACAGCTCTCTCCGTTTTCCACCTAGCTGAATTTCCATCTAGTCAGGCAATCCAGCGAAAGAAAAGGAAAATCTAAGCACAATAGGTTTTGTCACGATTTGGGCGTATGGAGGGAAATTTATGCCATGCTGAGGCTATTTGACATATATTACACGAACTGATACTTCTAAACAGGTAATCTGCCCCCGACCAGCTGAAATTGTCCACTGGTGCTGCCAATATTTGCTGATGAGCTATTCTACGTGCGTCTTTCTCCTATTTCTGAATAAAGGATATGAAAGTACTTTTTTCTGATATCATCATGACTGATGTTAAATAACTGAGGCTCACTTTATCGGCTCTGCTACGAAACTACAGAGAACACTGCAAAAACACTCCTTGTTGCATGGATAGGTGTTTCTCTGTCTAGGGAAGCATTCTGTCTATGCAGGTGAGGTCCTGAGGAGCTCAAGACAAGTCAGAGCTACTTACCGTCTCATAATCATACCAGACCGCATCAGGCATGTAAGCCATCACCCTCTCGGCACCCTGAAATTGAAACACATGTTGTTCTTCATGGCCCAGCCTCTGAAGGGACTAAAATGGATTTCTTAACCTTCCCTTGGGAACTTCTTAGCCATATACTGAGAAATGCACACATGGCCTTTCTCTGTCATCAAATTGTGCCTTTCTTCTGCTTTTCTTTCATAGCAATAATGGCAGCAATAACTTGGCAACCCAGAGAAGAATCCCAAATGGAACCACACGAGGAATACTAACAACAATAACAATAATAATATTGACATACATGTTGTGGTAAAAATTCCAGCTTTACATGGACTAACTCATTTGGTCTTTCCAACAGTCCCCAGTGGCAGGTACTACTGTCATCCCACCTTTACAGCTGAGGAACGTGCCCCGATCCCGCCAGTACTAAGTGGCAGAGGCAACAGACAATCACACCCTGATTGGCCTGACTTCACAAGGAGGGCTGGGTCACTGCTCCATTCTGCCTCTCCAGCTCAGAGCCAGTAATAACCTGCTAGGAGAATCTGAGGATACACAGGACCGTTCCTAAGTCCAGAGTCACTAGTAGATGCTTCTACACGGGTTGGGAACTGGTTGGGTCAGGAAGAAAAGATTTCTCCAGAAAACAATATGTAGCAACAGATACTGAACTTCCCTCAAGCCCCCAGCACACTCTTCAAAGCTACTCCAACACCATGTGGGAAATGGGTTTGGAACAAAGGGAAATAAATGGTTCCAGGGAGAGAGAAGAGTTTGGAGCGCAGCAGGAATAGAAGCAGAGACCAGCAGCGTGTCTCTGTGGGAACACTTGCCTCCTTCAGGACTGGAGTGATCAGGAGGCCGGGCCCCCATAAAAACTGTTGGTACACATCCCACGTGCTGTCGTCATTATAGAACCTGGAGATCAGAGAGACGCTCGCTGAGAGGCAGGCTGATGCTTCAAGGCCACTCGCCTCCCAAATCTGTCCAAAACATGCAGGCTGCCTGCCTGGGGCACCTATGCACCCACACTGCGGATGGGACCACTTTCTGCAGCCCACGTACCCTCCTACTCTCCCCCCAGGTTGGACAGAATTCCTAGTCCAGTATGTATGCTCGGCAGGTTCCAGACTACAATTTTATTTGCCAATCCCCCCTTAAGAAGAATAAGTAAAGTAAACCATGCATTTTAAAACTTTAGCTATCAAGGAAGAACTGGATCTGATCATAAAAAATAGCAGATAACTTACATTTTATTATTTCCTTTTTTAGGATATCTGCCTTTTAACAAGGAACTGGAGATGGCAAAAAGTTACCCAGAATAATGAATATTATAATAATAGTGCAGACATATGCCTGAGGGTCTAGAATTTTAAACACATAAGAGAATTCACTGTACTTTGACAAGAAAAGCCTCTTAACTGCCCTTTTTTAGAGTTAAATTAGAAATACTCATTGGCTAGCAATACAAACCCTGGAATTCTGGAAATCCTCTATAATAGTCTTATTTGTGTGAAAATGACAGACTGAATCCTAAAGCCTGTTCACAGGACATTACAGAAGAGACCATCATATTCAAGCTTTAAATGAAGAATAAGAGAACTCAGGTTGAAAGAACTTGAGTGATCTGAGACACAGAAGTTAGTTGGTGGCAGACCAAAGAACAGACTGCAAGTCCCATGACTGTTAGCCTAGTTCTCTCCCAGAAAGGGTAGCAGGTTGTGATGCTTAAAAATTCTGCAGAATAGTACCTAGCAGCAATAACCTGGCAAGCACCAACTGAGTGGTCTAGTTTTAAAAAGATGTGTGTATGTTTATAGGTATGCCAATCAGAATAACTGCCTGAACCGTTTCAATTTCACTCTGCTTTTTGATGATACAATCAGCGTCACCTGGCTGCATTAATGAAATTCTGTTGGATGAGGGGAACTTACTCGTGCAGAAGGGGCCTGGCCACCGTGTCCCCCCGGCTGTGAGCACGGTAGAAGAGGGTGTAGAGGTAAGGTAATAGAGTATAGCGGATGGTGAGGTAGTGTCTGGAGGAATTCAACAGCAGAGAGTCAGCTCCAAAGGAGGCAGGGTCCTGGGCCTGGGACAAAACAAGAAGTGGCAACTGTGATCTGGCTATGTAACAGAAGCATCTGGAGAATTCCAGAACCATTCAGCACAACCAAGAGTTTCCTGCCTGGAAGACCTGGGGTCTAGGCCGCAAACTGTGTCTCTGAGCCAAGGGAGATCATTTCACCAAGTAAGCAGCCACTGTTCACCCTGCAACTCATCCCTTATCAGTCACACTTTAGGACTGCTCAGGAGACTGCCATTTAAATAATTTTGAACTATTTCCTTATTTGATTCTCATTCCAAATGAGCAAGCAGATAAAGTGTACAGAGGATTGATAAAAACCTTCGCAGACCCGCCATTTCCCCGACTTCAGCAGTAGAAAGAGCAGAGTCTGTGGCAGCAGGGCATTTTAATGGTGCACCACAGGCCCTGGTCAGTTACAAATAAGCCTAAGTGAACACCAAGCAGGAGGTCAGCTCCATGGATTTCTGGATAAGGATGCAGATAGATCCAGTCCTAATGTAAACCAAGTTTATCTTGATCATATCTCGTGGGGGACTTACCTTGTAGCCTTGGCCATTGTGATTCCTGGAAAATGGATAAAATGCTCCCAGCTGCATCCACCGTCTGCAGAGCTCCTCAGGGGAGTCCAGTGCAAAGCCACATATGTCAGCGCCCACCTGGAAGCACACACAGATGGTGTGCACACCTCACTTCCATCACTGCCCTCCCTTTCGCTTTCTATCAGGGACCTCTCAACTGAACTTTGCTAACCTTTCACTGAGAAAACTAGTAAAGTGTGATCAGAATTGGACTATATCCTGTATCTACTCTTTACTGTTAGATAACTTTGAGTAAGTGACTTAACACTTCTGTGCCTCGGTTTCCTTATTTTGTTAAAGTGAGCACTATTTGCAACATAGGTTTTAGTCAATGAGATAATGTAAATAAAATGCTCGACACACAATAGCTTTACCTATCTTTATATCTGTATGTTTATAAGGCAGAGAAGGAAGAAATGTCGTTGTACCAGAGCCATACTGATAAAGGTGAAGCACATGCTCTCAAGGCCTTAAATCCCTGGGCCCTAGAGGGTAGAAGGGGGGAGCTTTATAGTTTGAAAAGTTTCTA
This sequence comes from Phataginus tricuspis, assembly GCA_029783875.1. Taxonomy (NCBI): domain Eukaryota; kingdom Metazoa; phylum Chordata; class Mammalia; order Pholidota; family Manidae; genus Phataginus; species Phataginus tricuspis. The sequence goes on along the minus strand of JAQQAC010008880.1, from coordinate 77,517,815 downwards.
GAATGAGGCTTTGGAGGGATTGAGGTTCATAAAAGAGCCGGGGATGTGAACTCACCATTGGGATACCAAAAAGGTTGAACTCCAGCATGCCAGGAATGGACCATCGGAGGTCATCCCAGGTGGCTGCATTGTCTCCTAACCAATGGGCTGCAAACTTGCCAGATCCCGCAAAGGTCGAACGGGTTACAATGAAGCTTCTCTTGTTAGGGAACACAGTCTTGACAGCTCTGGAAAGGAGAGAGACTTAGGGAGTCAATGTGTGACCTTGGCATGTCTCTGCCCAGGGGATACAGCAGCAATACCCGGGATCTACAAAGTTAACGCCCCATTCTTCTCTGCTGGTTGTCTCCCAATAGGGTGAGAGCTGTCGGTGGGAACAGACTGCACCGTTATGTTCATGTTTAGTTTTGTTTAAGGTGCTTTGATGTACATTATTAACTCCATAACTTTCAAGAATTTCAAAACAGCCTTGGAAAGGCTAGCGACTAGTTCCAAAAATCTTTATGGAACAAAGGTGAAATTTAACTTGACACAGATAATACATACAATTCTCACATCATGTGATTTCAAACATAGACAAAAATGAACTGATGAACAGTCTCTTAGAACTTAATTTTTTTTAAGGAGACACACTTTGTTCATGATTTTATAAAAAGAAAAGACACTTAAAAATTGTATGTATTTGTGTGTACTTTTGTAAGTAAATACAAATATATAACAGCTGTATTTTTGAAATTAGAAGTCCATATATATACTTAAAAACTTCTGCCCTATAATTTTTTCAGCAACTTTCAAGGCAGCTAACATTATACCCATGATGGCTAACAAATGAATGTGGTTTTGGCCTGGGTTTTTGTTGATGTATTGCAGCAAGTGGAATAAATTCTCAATACTTTTTCCTCACTAAAGAATTTGAGTCCATACAAAAGGTAGACACAGCACAGGAGAGGGATGCTAAACCAGTACCTAAAACCCCATGAGGCACATGGGTTCCATATATTACTTATCCCTCCCTACTCCAGTCATATACAGTATGGCAGAGAGGAAAATACAGGGGCCTGGACTCATGCAAAAATGGGCTTAAACTTTGCTGTTACAATTTATATGCTGGCTGACCTTGGTCAAGTTCTTTCTTTCTATCAACCTTCCATTCACTCTTTCATTTTATATATTCTACAAATACATATTGGATTCCCACTTCCCTATGTGCCAGGCAGTTTCTTCATTCATGCGATAATAATAATCATACTCCTCTTGCAGAGTTCTTAAAAATAACACACTGGCACCTGTCATCTAATGAGATCATACTTGGTCCATAGCAAAGTGGCCTTACTGGGCTGTGGCGATCGCCATGGAGTAGCCATACAGATTGTGCACGTCATAGTGCTTTCCCCAGTGCTGCACTGCATCCATGCAGAGACTCTTGCAGAACAAGTACCCATCCAAGACTCCTGGGACAAAAGAGGGATTAGTCAATGAGAGTCTGAATGCACATTCCCTACTCCTTGACTCACAGAACCGGAAATGACAGCTCCCCCCGCAGGCATTTGTTGTGACTACCCTGCAAATGATCACACAGCTTCCATGCTATCAGAGGACTATACATTTGGGTTTCTCTGATGTATAAATAAATTGGGCAGACCGTACACATTCTGCCATCTGAGCCTCATGTGATGAGAGCAGGCATTTGGAAGCAAGAGGATCCAGTTAGACTTTGAGGTTCAATATGAATTCTTCTAAATAAGCTAAGTTACAGGGTCCAAGAATCTAAGTATTGGATGAAAGTGTAAATTAACTTCTCACCCCTTCTTTCTACTGACCGATATCATAAAGGACAATTGCCCAACCTCTCTTTCATTCATCTGTTCTTTTCTGCCCCCATTGCACTCTGGTTCAGATCCAAATTACCTTTGGATCCTAACTATTGCAACAGTTTCTTAATGGCTTATTTACTTCTGACCTATTGATCCTTTAATTCGTATGACATGAATTAATATTTCCAAAGCCATTTGACTGTCATATTTCCCTCTTACTGAAATATAAATAGCTTCTATTGCCAAAAGAATGAAGTGTGAACTGTTAGCTTCCCATTCAAGTTCAACATTAGATTCTGACCCGTCTGCCTCCATTTCCTATTTTCCCCACCATATGAGAAGTCTTCATAAGATGCTATAATTCTAGCAGTTCACTCCTTTCTTTCTTAAAATAAAGATAAAACTTATCTGTGAACCTCTAGCTTTCTTTAAACTACAACAAATGCTGTGGTTCCAGGGCCACACCCTGAGATAGCAATTCAAAGTTCAATCAGAGCTCAGTTAGCATCATACTGACTTTTTGACCTCCCAAGCCCTGAGCTCTAGCTTCCCTTCATCTTTGATTCATATTAGTTCCTCACCCTCTTGCTTAGCTAAAGTAAAGACCAGGCCTAGTTATCTGTCTCTCTCTCTGAACCCTGGCCTGTGGGGGTGTATGCTGGAGTGCAACAAAGACCAACAACGAGCCTCCTCTGGCTTCTGCACCACATCCTCTCTGGACCCTCCCCTAGGAAAAGCTGTAGGTAGAAAGACTAGATTGCCCTGTGAATTTATGCTTCATTTAGGAAAGCATAGAGTGTTTTGGTTTTCTTCCCTGTTTTTCCTTATATATTACCCAATATATTACCCACATTTTCCTTTCCCTATGCATATTGTGTATAAACTCCTTTGCCAGGTTGTTCATATCTACCCTTACAAATTTAAAATACCAACTGTAAATTGCCACGTTAATCAGACCAACCACCAAGACTTACTGGGGGTGAACGGGGGGTAATTTAGATCACTTGTGGGACATCCTGAAACTGAACCATCAACGAAGTTGGCGACCTCATTCATGTCCTACCAGACAAAAAACAAGAACTATTAAGAAAAAGTAATATGACCCTTTATGTTTACGGATAGCGTCTTTTTTTTTTTTTTTTTGAGGAATCAGAGAAATTATTCCAGATTTTCTTTTTTAAAGAGGTTCTTATGGAAAGAAATAGATGTTCCTGTCTTCGCTATCCTAACCCTGTCTTTTCTATTGAAAGTTTCATGGAGAAGGTCTTAAAATCCTTCAAAATGAGATATGTCTATAATCACTGAAAATAAAAATTTTCAAATACATTAGGTGAGAAAAGGTTTCAATTTATACAATTTCATGTATATCAACATTCTCTACATATCCAAATACAGCTAAGAGCACATACAAACACAATAAATACATATACATATACAAGCATTTGTATGTGCAGAAAGAGTGAGAGAGCGAGAGGGTGAGCAAAGTGCCACAGTGTGTGAGTGAGGGCCGGGACGAGCACACCAAAATATTGACGCTAGATGTCTTCAGCTGATAACATTTTAGAGGGTTTTTGCTCTCATCTTTTCAGTTCTCTGTATCATTTGAAGTTTCTACATTTCTCTTATAAATAGAAAAAAGTTCAACTACAAAGCCCCCTAAGTCTTGCTGAATATCTGCTGCTTTGCATCTATCTTCATGTGGATTATATGTGACATCTGTCCTTACTGCAGCCACAGTCTTATCATGCCCCTGGCTACTTTGGCTCCAATTTGTCCAACATGTCCAAATAAAAGAGCAACTGAACAATTCATGGGCCGTGCGACAATGTTTGGAGTACATAACCTATTTTTACTTCAGCTCATTCATTTCTAAAAGGAGAGCTGGACTCAAACAAATTTCTGAGATTACTTCCAGCTCTAATAATCTGATTTTGATTCCAAGATACATGTTTTGGTAAAATTATTTTAACAGAAAAATATGGAATGTTAGATGTAGGTAGGTCACAGAGAAGGAAGTACAGCACAGAGAAGACAAGTAATGACTCTATAACATCTTACTACGCTGTTGACAGTGACAGCAATGGGCAGGGTTAAGGACTTGATAATATGGGTGAATGTTGAAACCATGATGTTGTTCATGTGAAACCTTCATTTGGCTTGTATATTAATGATACTTTAATTAAAAAAAAATAATTTGGAAAAAAAAGGGAATGTTAGAATTACTGCCATACTTGCATTCCTCTCCTCCCTTCCCACTATGCTCCATGACTCAATGATATAGATATATAATATGAATATTATTAGTCACCTAATATTCAAAGTATTGATAACTCACAATCCAGATTCCATCAAAGTCCACTTGATTGTGGAAACGTTCAAGTTCCGTTGTCCACCAGGCAGCACACTGGGGGTTGGTATAATCAGGAAACACAGCTTTTCCAGGCCAGACCTATAAGAGAAAAAAGAAAATCATTTATCAGAGCAAATTTAATAAATATAGAGTAAAACAGAGTATTTTGCAAGCAAAGCAATTCCCAATAAGTCATGGAAACAGAGGTGCCCAGCAGAGGGCCTTTTTAGTTGGGAATGTAAAGAACTTGGAACATTTAGATTAAATGTCAGAAGAAGTCAAATTGTCACTTGAGGAAAAACTTATTTTAAAAAAAAAAGGTTGAATCCTAAATGAAAAAGTCCATGGATACAGCCATTGTTCAACTTGCTAATCTTCAACTCTGTTTCGCCATTCCCTCTCCCTCTCTCTGCTCCCAATTCCAGGAATGGTAAATGAGAGAATACTGTATAAATTCAACTGCTTCACTACTACAACTTGTAGTTCTCAGCTTCAGTTACTCTCTTCTAGTCCTATCTGCTTCCTCTCAGACGCCAGGACTCAGCTCAGCAGAGGTATTAGAAGTGAGCCCTCAGATAACAGACATGGACAACAAGGACAAAGAATAGTTTGAGGAAGATGTAGTCCAACCTGTCGGACACTACAGAGAAATCGAGTCAGATGAGGAATGGAACAGTCCTGTTGGATACGGCAATTAAGAGGTAACCGGTGCCATTTTGACACAGTACCAGGGATGAGATGGGGAGCGGATTGCAGTCAAAGAGCTTCCGGGAGGTGAAGCAATGGACACTCTGCGTGTTGGCTACTCTTTAAAGGGACTTGGCTGTGAAGGGAATGTGTAAGCTAGGATAGCTGGTAGGTTTCTGGGGATGAAAGGACAAGGGAAAGTTATCCCCAGTTACATAAGGTATTGGAAAATGTAAAACAAAGCAATTTTACATACACACACATGCTGCCATAGCTCCTCTGCCAGCCCCCAGTTTCTCCATTAGCTCACCTCCCCAGTGACTGGGGTCACTCCATCTGCAGCATTCACCCATATCTTCATAGTGGAACCCCGGTCATATGGGCCATAGGGCTTACTTGAGGAAGAGTTATTGGAGATAGCTGGATCCTAAGAAAGAAAAAAATACAATGAAGGACCTAGCTTTAAGGCAGAGGCATGAAAAGGGGCTGGGAAGTGGGGGACAAAAGAAGGGGAGGTGGGTGGAAGGACATGGCAGGGCAAGTAGTGATTTGGAGGAAAACAACGATGCCACATACCACAATGAGGACCAGTCTCTGTCTGTTATTGTGCAGCTCCCTGGCAAACTCAGGGAAGCCTTTAAAATGTACTGGATCATAAGTGAAGTCCTTCCTCTCATCCATATAATCAATATCAGCATGCTGCACGTCCTGAAAGAAATCACGAAGTCCACAATTTAGTGCCTGGGAATTAATTGCCCTGTTGAAATGAGTCAGTCCAATTATTACTGTTATTAGTCACGACACACACTGAGTCTGTGCTGGGCCCTGAAGTTCTTCATCAGTTCCTGGCATGTAAGTGCTTCTTCTCCCATAGTAATTTCAAAAACAAATGACCCATTATTTCCCAAGCTGGACCCCGCCAGGTTAATCGCTTCATCCTACCTTGTTGTCTGGCTTTCCAGCATGAAAAACCAATATAACAAACAAACCACAATTATAATAAATCCCTAAGGATATCAAAAATATCCATTACCCAAACCCTACTCCAGCCACAAGACAAAGGGGAGCTGTCTCTACAGCTTTTCTCTGGCTTACTACCCCTCCTTTCATTTTGTTGCTCCTCTTCTACGTCAAATTTCCTTTGGCATTTATTCTTTCCTATTTTACTTGTATGAAAATATTGGAGCAGGACGAAACTGAATCTTGCTCTAGGACCTACATGTCTGCCTCCAAGGGGATGCGGTCATAGAGAGAAGAGGACAATTCCGGAGACTACTGGGCTTTTCTCTTTACATCTCTTATAAAACCCCACTCTCTATTGTATCCTAGACATACTCAGAACATAAAATATTGTATTACATGTATGTACTGCATCCTTTTGTTCATTCAAATGAGGGAAAGAAATGTTTTGAGAACTCAAATAAAAACACATTATATAAAATGTAGTCAATACAGTGTGCATTAGAAAATTTTATTAATAAAACATATAAGAAAAACAGAGATACAGTTTGTCTCCTAAACCCCAGAGTTATGATCGCAGATTATTATTTCCCACTAAAAAGAGCCAATTCCTGAATTCAGCAAAGTTGCAGGATACAAAATTAATACGCAGAAATCTGTGGCATTCCTATACACTAACAATGAACTAGCAGAGAGAAATCAGAAAAACAATTCCATTCAAAGTTGCATCAAAAATAATAAAATACCTAGGAATAAACCTAATCAAGGAAGTGAAAGACTTATACTCTGAAAACTACAAGACACTCATGAGAGAAATTAAAGAAGATACCAATAAATGGAAACACATCCCATGCTCATGGATAGGAAGAATTAATATCGTCAAAACGGCCATCCTGCCTAAAGCAATCTACAGATTCAATGCAATTCCTGTCAAAATACCAACAGCATTTTTCAACGAACTAAAGAAAATCATTCTAAAATTCATATGGAACCACCAAAGACCCCGAATAGCCAAAGCAATCCTGAGAAGGAAGAATAAAGCTGGAAGGATTATGTTCCCCAACTTCAAGCTTTACTACAAAGCCGCAGTACTCAAGACAATTTGTACTGGCACAAGAACAGACCCATAGACCAATGGAACACACTAGAGAGCCCTGATATAAACCCAACCATATATGGTCTATTAATATATGATAAAGGAGCCATGGACATACAATGGGGAAATGACAGCCTCTTTAACAGCTGGTGTTCGCAAAACTGGACAGTTACATGCAAGAGAATGAAAGTGGATTATTGTTTAACCCCATACACAAAAGTAAACTCAAAATTGATCAAGGACCTGAATGTAAGTCGTGAAACCATAAAACTCTTAGAAGACATAGGCAACAATCTCCTGAATATAAGCATGAGCGACTTCTTCCTGAATGCATCTCCTCGAGCAAGGGAAACAAAAGCAAAAATGAACTCATGGGACTACATCAAACTAAAAAGTTTCTGTACAGCAAAGGTGTTCATCAACAGAACAAAAAGGCATCCTACAGTATGGGAGAATATATTTGTAAATGACAAATCTGACAAGGGGTTAACATCCAAAATACATAAAGAACTTACACGCCTCTACACCCAAAAAGCAAATAACCCGATTAAAAAATGGGCAGAGGATACGAAGAGACAGTTCTCCAAAGAAGAAATTCAGATGGCCAACAGACACATGAAAAGATGCTCCACATCACTAATCATCAGGGAAATGCAAATTAAAACCACAATGAGACATCACCTCACACGAATAAGGATGGCCAGCATCCAAAAGACTAAGAACAACAAATGCTGGTGAGGATGCAGAGAAAGGGGAACCCTCCTACACTGCTGGTGGGAATGTAAGCTAGTTCAACCATTGTGAAAAGCAATATGGAGGTTCCTCAAAAAACTAAAAACAAATACCCTTTGACCCGGGAATCCCACTCCTTGGAATTTACTCAAAGAATACAATTTCTCAGATTCAAAAAGACATATGCACCCCTATGTTTATTGCAGCACTTTTTACAATAGCCAAGATATGGAAGCAACCTAAGTGTCCATCAGTAGATGAATGGATAAAGAAGAGGTGGTACATATACACAATGGAATATTATTCAGCCATAAGAAGGAAACAAATCCTGCCATTTGCAACAACATGGATTGAGCTAGAGGATATTATGCTCAGTGAAATAAGCCAGGTGGAGAAAGATAAGTGCCAAATGATTTCCCTCATTTGTGGAGTATAACAACGAAGCAAAACTGAAAGAACAAAATAGCAGCAGACTCAGAGACTCCAAGAAGGAGCTAGTGGTTACCAAAGAGGAGGGTGGCTGGGGAAGGTGGGAGAAGGGGACTGTGGGGTATTATGTTTAGTACACATGGTGTAGGGAATCACGGGAAAAACAGTGTAGCACAGAGAAGGCAAACAGTGAATCTGTGTCATCCTACTGCACTGACGGACAGTGACTGAATTGGGGTATGAGTGGGGACCTGATAATATGGGTAAATGTAGTAACCACATTGTTTTTTCATGTGAAACCTTCATAAGAGTGTATATCAGTAATACCTTAATAAAAAAAAAATCCAATTCCTTAAAGGAAAGGCTGACTCAACAAAAAAGTCAAACTTTCTGAATATACAAAAGTCTTTTTATTATTTTTAGAAGAAACTCAGGGGACAAAGTGTAAACAGTTGTTCTTATTTTAATTTTGGAGGATTTTTGAAAGCCTCACTTACGTAAGGGAGCTGGGCTGCACGATTTCTCTCCACGACTCCTCTCATGTTATCCAGGGTTCCATAATCATAACGACTGAGATGAAATCCGAGTGCCCAGTACGAGGGCAGGGCTGGCCGTCCAATGAGCTGAAAGAAATATGTGACATTAAAATTAACAAACATCCATTTTTAATAACGATTTTTGAGCACTGGCCTGGGGACACAAAACACACTCTATTTTCCACACACTATTTTATTATTGTTAGAACGTTAGTCTATTTCCCTAGACCCTTTAAAAATCATTAAGGATAGGGCCCGTTTGTAATAGCAGACTTTTACTGAGTCACAGTTGCATATTAAATGTACTTTTCTTTGTGCTATTTAGTAGTCCCTTAGCCATAATCATGATATCATAAGTTTACCTCTAGATACTCTTGAACAACTTGCTCTGGAGTGTTTCCTAAGAACACGTAGAAGTCAAGAACACCCCCAATGGTGCGGTAGGTGACAGCTGGGCTGGGCTGGAGGGCAACCTCTTGACCAATTAAAAATGAAGAAAATAAAAATTAGAATTTATTCCAGACTGATAATTACAAGGTTTCCCACCAGGGGATCACCAATCATCTGAACATTAACAAATGATCCTAATGCCCCAGATTTTGTATGCAAAGGGAACTCTGATGACCAAAGTCCACACTCATGAGAGTCAAAGCCTTGATTCTGTGACAGGTTTTGATAATTGGTGTCCGGAGTGTCTTAACTCCTGTGTCAGGATCCAGGCTGTCAGGAAAAAGCAACCAGTTTCAGGAAGGGATCCAGAATAAGCTACTGTGGCATAGAAAATTATTTTAAGCTAAAGACATTTGAGTTTCTGAAACACCCTATGGGGAGGGGATTTATGATTGAGAACCCTAGATAATCCTAGATCGTGATTGTAGAGCCTTAGATAATGAGAAGAAGTCATGGAGAGAAATCACGAGCTACAGCGTCATTACTCAGGGAGGGTCAGAGCAACTCAAGTCCTTCGCTGAGACAACAGGCTGGTACCATGCCGAAACAGACACCAACACAAGAGTCCCAGAGACTCTCCTAAGGACTCATCTTTCTTTCCAAAAAGTCTTTTGTTTTCTCCTAAGTGCCTTTTCTCCCTTCTACCTCTTCTAAGCAGTCATTTGTTTTATCATAAATGCCTTTCTCCTCTGCCTCTTGACCTATTAGGATAGTATCTAAGTCCCGAATTCTAATCACCCCTTCGAGTTACTCTTCAGTGAGCACTCTTGTGTGTATGCATGCTGCATGTATAAATAAACTCTGTTTATTCTCTTGCTAACCTGTCTTTTGTCAGTTTGACTCCCAGGCCCTCAAATACTGTAGCTATGAGGGTAGAGGAAAAAGTTTTCTTGTCTGACATTCCTAACTACAGAATGCTGTTCTCACCCCACACTCCATCATTACTGCAGGAATATAACAGAACTAGACACACTGCAGTACCTACCTGCTCAATGCATCTCACATCAAGCAAGAGCCATACTAAAAAGTCAGAGATTATACTATAAATTCAAAGTCCTTCTAAGCCCCATTCACAGTGCTCAAAGCTGAAGTCTCCCCACAGCGATGGTTTGCATTTAGTGATCAAAGGCCCCAAGATCTACTGAAATGTACTCTTTGGTCATGAGAGCAACTCAGAATATCTAGGATCCTGAGACCTTTACCTTCAAGCCTGACTTCACTTGTTTCTTGGTTTTTTCCAACTACCTGAAAGTGTACAATCCTTGTATTATCTGTCTTTTCTTAGGCCATTAGTCATCTCAGAATCATTGAAGAGTCTACTAGGTTATCTTAGAATCATCTTAGATCACCTAGAGTGATTCTCAAACAATCTGTGGTGAAGGATCAGATTTTTAGCTTCTAAATTCCAATTTTTCGCAAGCTGATATTTTATAAAATAACATGTAATGAATTACTACAAAAAGATTTCATCAAACATTTGGATGCAACAAATTTCATTTAAATTTTTATTTAAAGTGTTTATTTAAATTTCTATTCTCATCTTACTATAGACCTGAAACACTTTGTGAACCATCCATGGGCCATGCTTTGAGTAGCACCGATCTAGTGCATTGATTCTCACTTGGAAGAGGGTGGGAATCAATATCTATGCCCACCATCAACCCTGAGAGATTCTGATACATCCTCTCTTTCCCTGTGATAATTGATCCATTGCCACTGGGATCTGCCACTACGTGTGCAAGCAGGAAAAAAAGGGGAGAATCTCTGATCTAATCTAAAGCCTTCAAAACTGGGTACAGTATGTACTTCCTGGAATCCTATGTTTTACTGTTTGATCTTAAACAACGTGATCTTACTCTGCATGACCCTTGCCACCCCACTTTACCTTGCTACCTTCGAAGCATCTGAATATAACAGCCACTGCTCAGTTGTAGCTACCTGCTTCAGCCCAGCTACTGTGGTCATTGGGTCCACAGCAACGGCCTGTTTCCTACCAGAACTTATTGGAACCCTCTACTGGCTGCAAGTCTGAGCAAGGAGAAGAACAAATTGGCAGAAACTGCCTTTGAGTAGATTATATGAAAGAGTTAGCTGTCTTAACTCTGTAGTAGGAAATATTCCAACAGAGGCAAATAGATTCAGGAAAATCATAAGCTAGGTGGGAAACCCCTACTCATGGACCAACCATGTTAACCCTTCCATGGATCAATAGGCAATGAAGTCGAGATGGGAAAATCAAAGAACGCACAAGATCCTAAGCTGTGGCTCAGCTATTGCTTTATCCTAGTGAGAAAGGGACTGAAAATCTGCTATGCTTTGTTTTCATGGTATTAAATTAGTCCTTTACCCATGGCATTGCTGTTCATCAGAAACACCCCAAAGGACAATCCACTTGTATCTTCAAGACAAAGGAAGAATGTCTGAGCGCCATACAAGTTCGTTCCATCCTGCAGAAAAATAATTAAAACCCAAAATTTACAATTTTACAATCTAAACCCCACATAGCTAGAAATGACTTAAGAGATCAATGTTAATCATGTGAGTAATTGATAGGGAACTCATGGTTGGAGGAGACACAGAAAAGTTCTTAAAATAGAAGATCTATGTTTGGTCGATGTTAACCAAGCGAATTAGTGTTCTCCTATTGGATGAGCCAGTTACAACTATTTGTCTCATGGGAATAGGAGAGCTTGAGGTATCTGGGAGGTGGGAGAACTAGAAGTTTGAAACTGTAGTTCAGAAAAGCTCTTCTCTCACAGAGGCTTCACCTAACCCCATCTGCAGAAGCTCCATCAAGCCACAGTGAATCAAAAGCCTTTCTAAGGTGCAGCTGAATGGAACTCTACTTGAGATATCTGGTCTTTCAGTCTTTAGAACAGTAGTTCTCAACCTGGGCTGCATCCCAGCCCAGTTAAACTAAATTCCTGAGGGTGAAAGCAGGCACTGATATTTTGTTAAATTCCTAGATGATTCCAATGAGTAGTTATGTTTGAAATCACTGCTCTATAATAGCATTTCTCAAAAATTGGCGTGCTTACAGATTACATAAGAATCTTAGTTAACTGCAAATTCTAATTCAGTAGATGGAAGGAGCTGAGAGCCCACATTTGTCACATGGTGGTGCCCGTTCAAGTAGCAAGGACCTGAGGCTCCTGGTTAAACAACCATCAGTAACCATTCCCAGATGAGCTGCTCCGACTCAACACAGTTTCTGTTTTTCTGATGAGCATATGGTACAGCAAGGAGCATGAGCTTTATGTTAGACCAGAGATTAGAGTTCACCTCGTCTCTCTGTTACTTACTAACTTCTGTTTTTCTTTTTAATACTGGGCTATGTATTTGGTTTTCTGAGCCTCGGTTTCCTCATGTGTTACGTGGAGCAAGTTATACTTATTTTTTCAGAGTTCTTTTGGTAAATAGAGATTTTATATATACATACAGTCACTTCATAAATTATTCCTATGAACCCCTTTCATGCAGCCACTAGTTTCTTCTTAATCGGGAAAGCTGCTACACAAGATCTGTGTGCAGTGTGACAGAATTTAGAAACAACTCTGCTTTGGGTTTTAGCAGTCCGACAAAATGAAAAATAAATAAATAAATAAATAAAACAGCAAAAACAACAGAACTCTATTCCTTCTATTCTTTCACCGCCCTACACATTCTTCATTCTTCACACAAAGGATGATTAATATAGTATTTTAGTTAGTATTTTATCCTACTGTGCTCACAAAACTGCTAAGTTTGTGATTCATAAAGGTCAATCCAAAATACCGAGATAGTAACCAATATATTGTGCAGAGTAATGTTTTTTCCACAACTAGTTAATACAAAAAGAAAATAAAATGAAAAGTAGTTGGCATTTGTTGAGCACTTTCTATGTGGCAGATACTTTTCTAGAGACTTTTTATGTATGACTTCATTATATCCCTATTAGAACCATGAAGTAAGTGTATTACTCCCGTTTTCTAGATGAGGAACTGAAGACACAGACAGGTAACTTGCCCAAGTAAGTAGTAAGTAGCCGTGCCAGAATCCATACCTAGGCAGCGCCCCCCCCCAAATCTTCCTCGTAACCACTGCACTATGCTGCTGCTAGGAGGGACCTTCAAGGGAGGCTCGTCAGCCAGGGGAGCTGCCCATCCTGAGAGCTTACCCCGTTGGGGGTCGTGTCCCTGGCAAATATGGGCCAGGTCTTCCAGTTCATATCATGCCGGTACTGCTGGTGCACATGTTCTCCCAGACCATACACGTTCGCACTAGGCAGTCGGATGGAGAGCTGCAAGAACTGCTCGGCCAAGATGAGGGGCCCAATGCTTGAGTCAAACCTAGACACAGATGGAAAACGCAGGGACAGGTGGGCAAGTGGAGTGGTGAAAACACAACTGCTTCAAGAAGTGTTCTTTGTATTTCAGTGACTCAATACGTCCTATTTAGTTGGCCCCACTTGCCCTCCTGTAACATTTTTCCACAGATATCAAGAGATCGGGACTTTTTAAGGGCAGGTACCACATGGCACATTTCTTAGATTTGTCCCCTAGACTCACATGGAATAGTATGACCCAAATAGCATTCTTACATTAGAGTAGATGTCCCATGACTAGTTACCAGTGGATGGTTGGTTAGATGGATGGGGGAAAGAAAGGGAAAAATACAGAGGAGAAATGATCATACAGAAGGACAAAGGGGAAAACGTCCCAGGCTGTACTAAATGCTAGGTAATAGCAAAAAAAAAAGGAGAAAAAGAAGAGGTAGGAGGAAAAGAGAGGAAGGCAGGCAGACAAAAGTAAAGGTTTGGAGGTACAGAATCTGGTCACCAACAGTGGGCTCAGGACCTTCAGGAATATTGTTGAAATGCACCCTTCCTTGGGCTTGCAAACCTTCCTCCCCTAGAACCTTCCTGCTCTGATTGATCCCCAGATGGGTTTTCAAAACTTACAGCACACGGCTGTTGCTTCTTCTGATCACTTTGATGCCAAATGGCTGCTTAGAAACCTCAGCCACATAGGTCAGGGGAGAAGCAGCATTTCCTTTGAAGGGTTGCACGTGTTCATGGGGCACTTCATACCTGTTCTTGCTCTGGTCAGTTAACTGTCCAGAGACATGAAGGGCAAGAAAGTCAAAATGAAGGGAAAGAAAGTCCCTGTTTTTCTAAATAGAAGCATCCCTACCAACACCAGTGCTTCCCAGCAGCAGTGCTCACAGTACTGGAACTCGGGCACTGCTCCAAATGGCAGTATGTTTGAGGTAGGAATACATGCTCTATGTTACCAAATTCAAATGCTTCACAGTTGGGCATAAGTTAGTCTGTAGGTAGAAATATATAGTGTAAGTCTGCAGAGAGGGACTATCTTTAGAATTTTCAAAGCCCTGATAATTCTTGCTCTCTTCCTTCCTAACTGCATTTCGTATGGTATCAGGGGCAACTAAATGCAAGCCAAGGCTCACCAGTCAACTCTGGAATACAGGTTTAGGAAGCTACCACATTGAAGGAAGGCTATAGATGCCTTCAACATGCAGGTGCTAAGCAGGAACAATGACAGTAGAGAAAAATACCCCCATTAGCAAGATTTTTTATTTTGCAGTAGCTGCAGTCATCAGGTAGGGAACAAGAACCCCTCAAAAAGGTTTTAAAGAACAAACAAACACAACCTTGAAGTGGAAACGATTAGCCGTCTGGTATTCTGCTGTGAGGACGACGTTGTTGACATCATTTCCAAACCGGGATGGAGAAGGCAACCTTTTCAACTGGGCTGTGAATCCTAGTATGCAGAGGGAAAAGCTGGCTATGCAACTTCACAAACCATAGCCACATAAAAATTAAGCTTTATGTCAAAGGAGCTAGGAAAAAGTCCTTATTTCTAAAGAAGGGAGGAGATAGATACCACATCATACATGCATACTCCCTTGGGCCAGATTCGAAGCTAGGCACTGTCATCACCTTATCTAAAAATGATGTCTCCCTCTTCTACAAAATCCGACTGAAAACTTCCCCCCAAATGCCTGACTCTCATTCCACCAGCCTGTCAATCATTCCGTGTTAACCACCATACCCTTTACCCTCTCAGCCTTCAAATTCTATATACATACTATTCCTTCTCAGGTATTTTCATGTTACTTTACAGGTCGCCATATACGTGGATGCCATCTCCCTACCTATGTGATGAGCCAGGTGAGAGTTGAGGCTCCAGTTTCCTGCTGGAATGGAAATATGCCTTTTCCTCTATACTAAGAGCCTCCCTAAAGTGGTCACCTTCTGTTCCCTCCCAGAATGTCCATGATTATGCTCCTCATTTCAGGGTGAGAGAAAGAAGAGAAGATGCTTAGTCCAGGAACACTGACACTGACTGGCTAACTTTCATAAAATATTTATCAAGTTGGAATTGAACTCCCAAGAGCACCAGTGACATTTTCCTTGATGCCAAAATAGATTCCAGTCCTTGCTTAAGAGCAGTGCCCACCTTCCGCCACATGTAGTAGTGCGGCTGGGCAGAGCAATGCCCTGCGTGCCGCTAAGGCTCTCCTCTGGACCGAACACAGCCAGCCTCCAGAGGGTCTGGCATGTCTGCCTCGTGGTCTTGCTTACCTGTATTTGTGTTTACAAGGTCACTCTCCATTTGATAACCATGACTCTTAGAATAGTAGCACCAGGGCACACTTATGGGTCCCTGAGGATTCCAGCAGCAGCCGCGCTGGCCACATGTGGCCTGAAAGAAGAGATTAATGAAAGTAACTCCATTCATTCGTACAATACTATCATTTATAAATGTAATTTGAGCTTGTAGCATCATTAACCTCATCTTACAAATAAGAGAATTAATATTTGGAGCAATTGTGCTGTATCCTAGTCAATGCAGACCTGCAATTCAAAACCAGTTTTTTCTAGCCAATGTCCTTCCTTGTTATTGTTGTTATATAACAATATAGTGATTGCAACGCAGTCTGTATCTGTCATCACAATAAAACTGATAAACTTACTTAAGTATTCTAAACTACAATATAGTTATGTCACCAGTAACAGAATTACAAATGAAGCTTCATTTATATTGATTTTGGCTTTAAAAAAAGACTTTGCAATCAACGTTATTCAAAAGTTCTGAAATCAAATCAGTTTTTCTTTGACATTTAAATATGCATATTATGTGTGTTATATATATATATGTGACTTGCATACATAGATAATATATAAGTCTCTCAACTCCCAAGGCAGAAAGTAATTGCTCCTTGAAATCCAAATAGATTCCAGCTCTTATTTACAAAAGGTGGTTACCTTATATCACAATTAATGACTGAACCAAGTGTAGACTAAACAGAATACAATCTCTTTCTCACACCAGCTAATTCAGGAGAAGCAACCAGGTTAAATACAGAGAAGCACAAAGAAACTTCTCCTCTTGAGTCTGGGCTAGACTAGTGACTTACAACCAATGGACCTAGTATTTCACAACCACTGTTCTGGAACAATAATTGCCCATGGCAAATATTTAAAAAATAACCATGCCTGGCTTCACTCAGGAAGAATTAAGTCAGAATATCTGGGGTGATGCCTGGGCGTGAATAGTTTTTGAAGCTCTCCATGTGATTCTGATGTGCAGCCAATGTTCAGAACCACTGCTCTAGAAAATCAATACCAAGAGATATGCAACTGTAATGTAAGAATGGCAAAAAAGAGAGGCAAACAGGAAGGAGTAAGGTGGAAATGGAGACCACTAAAGGATAATCCATGACTCATGGCTGTTAAGGGACAAAAGCAAAGTGAGACCTCCAGCCTTGGGTGTGCTGATGTGAGTAATGGGTAAAGGAGGACTGGAAGAGTCTAAAGGCATCTGTCACAGACCCTCTCTCCTCACACAATGGTAAGCATGCATGTCTTTGAGTTTTAAAAACACTTTCTCAAATTTTTCAGTATGAAAAAGAGAAATCGCTGCCCTATATACCAAAAAGCATTGGTTAAGGAAGAAATCAACCAGAAACTTCCTCAGAAATAATTGCACATGTCTTTCCACAACGTGAGTTGAAAATAATTTACTGATAAGATTACACATGCCTTGGAATGTCAGCATCATTAGGTCATTAGAAAGCAACAGATCTAAGATTAAAAAAAAAATCAGAACCTCAGCAACTGTAGCATTTAGATAAAAGAGAAGGCAAAGTTGCAAGGCCAATGCAAACAGGTGACAACAAGGATCGCAGGTGCCGTGAGAGCTGGCCTGAGTGAGTTGGCAGCACCAGCCATCGCCTGCCCCTGGAAGGAAAGGGGGCCTTCCCGTCTATGCTGGGCCTTGCTCCTTCAACCCTGCTGACCACCTGTCCCCGTGCTGGCTCCTCTAGCTCTGTGCGCCCCAGCCTGCTCCATGCAGTATTGTCCTGTAGCTCTCCACAGCCTTTACGCTTAATGCTTACTCTGAGCACAGGAAGCATTTCTATGCAGCTATTAAAAATGGCCGCCAGTTCTCTGCCACACAATGCCCACCGGGAGGTGGAGTCTGGCCCTTCCTATTGAATCAGAGGCTGTCCTCCGACTGATCGGAGCAAGAGAGTATAACACAAGTGATGCTGTGTGGGTTCTGGATCTGCCTTTGGACGACTGGCAGCTTCCCTCCCATCTCTTTGCAGCCCCAAGCTCCCACGTATACAGTCCGACTACCCTCTAGAGAGACCACAGAGAGGGACTCAGATCACAGGAGAGGGAGTGGGCCCAGGTGAGGTCTGCCTTCTAGCACCCTCACCTTAGATCTGTTGCTTTCTAATGACCTAATAACCTGGGAGCAAAGACATCTTGGACCCTCTGGACCAAGTCAGCCACCCACTGTATTCTACCGAGTAATCCCAATCAACACTATGTGGAAGAGGAGAACAGCCCAGCCTAACCCAGCCCCAATCTACAACCCAAAGAATCATGACCTATAATAAAATGACCATTGTTTTAAGCCACTCATTTGGGGGTAGTTCATTTCCCCAGTAGTAGATGAATGGAGAGGCTATGCTCTAAGAAAGCAGGGGACTTGCAGCAATTTTTGTTAGGCTGGTGCTTCCAACCAGCAAGGAGGGACTGTGGGCAGGGAAGAAGCAGAAGGACTCATAGCTGCCCAGCTCTGAGCAGAGAGACCTACAGAAGAGACCTGTATCACTGAACTGCAGGGACCCTGAAAGCATTGGTTGCATTCATTCAGAAGAATTAGATTCCAAATCCAAATAGAAACACCTTTTAAAAGTCTCCAGTGTCTATGTTTCTCCTGTCCTCTGTTGTTATAGGTAGTAAAAGACTTCATTTTCTAAAATGTCAAGAGAACCTGATACTGTGAACAAAAAGGCAGACCAAAAAGTCTCAGTACAAGGGCAATGAGTAGAATATTCAAATAGTGGCAGCAACTTTAGAAACTGAGAAACACTTAATGATAAAAGAATTTCAAATTACCTTGTATTCATCGAAAAGCTACATCATGATTTTTATGTTCACAAGTTTAGACAAATGAATGAATGAGTAAAATTAAGCTCAACTCAGTGAAATGCCTTTATCACAGAATATTTTATACTCTATGCATTTGAGTCTGGTTTTGAAAATTAACTTGGCCATTTCCTTCCATCTCAAAGTGAGGTCCAACAGCCAAGACTTTCAAACAAACATACCACTTCTGCCATCCCCATGATGCAGACTTTCTAGTCCACAGGTCACACTACAGTGTGCATTCAGAGAACATCTGCCAGACCTCAGAGGGCACTATTTTAAAACCTTGGGAAGCACAGTCTAGTACAATACCCGGCACATGTTCTGTAGGCATTTGTTTAATGAAAAAGTTTACCTGAGCACACTGCCTCATTTCACTGATGAGGATTTGACAGTCTTCAAGGAAACATGGCTTAGTGATTGAGTCACACAGTTTTTCAGAAGGAAAGTCAGGACTAGAACATGGTACTCTGGCTTCCCTAACCTGCTGTGGCTCAATGGCTCCACTATCAATTCAAGACATGAAATGTAAACTTAGGTCTATATGTAGGACTTTACAGCTCACTGCTCTTTTTTGCAACATACAATGGCTCTTAACTAGTGCTGTGCAAACACAGAGTAATTTTGAGGGTGGAGAGTCATTACTATCTTAACAAAATGCAATGTACTCGCTAATGTATCATAAAACGTAATCCATTAAATACTTATTGATAAGAAATTGGAATTTGTAAAAATAAATCACAAGACAATAAATGAATAATAAAAGATAATTACCAAGTGTGTTTGGTATAAAAAATGACAAAGTATCTGAATAAGAAATATGGTAACCTCAAATATCATCATAAAAATTATCATTACTATATTATTATTAGCCACAGAAAACACTTAATTGTAAATTGTTCTCAGTTTACCCATTCTACAGTAGTTACTTAGGGGATGCAAGTTTATTTTAAGCTTTTAAGAAATGTTTTCCCATCTTTATATAATATATTCTAATCCTGAAAATCAAAGAATTTAAAATTATTATTTGCCATCTTTTTCCTAAGCTGTATATCTGGAATTTGACTATTTCTGCTCTCTGCCATCAACTGGATCTTTCAACTCTGAGTTCTGGAATTGCCAGTTTAAGGGCTTCACCAAGGAAGTGGAACATGATATGCTCTTTCAAAATAGATAAGTTTGGGACAAATGAAAAGAGCTGTCTCTAAAATCTGCATGGAAGGATTGTCTAAGGTTAGTTATAAAGGCACAAAGAAGGTTAAATAGGGTCTTAGATGACAGAACAAAGTGTTTGAACTTGACCCAATACACAGTAATGAATGTGGTAGGTTCTCAAGTTGGGTAGAAATAATGAAAATAGGACATTGAAGAGAGCAGTTTCAACCAAGCATGTA
The DNA here is from genome assembly GCA_029783875.1 of Phataginus tricuspis. Lineage (NCBI taxonomy): Eukaryota > Metazoa > Chordata > Mammalia > Pholidota > Manidae > Phataginus > Phataginus tricuspis. The sequence continues at coordinate 77,497,919 of JAQQAC010008880.1, read as the reverse complement.
ATGGAAGAGAAAGGGGAAGAAATGGACTTCAGAGGAGATGCTGGCAGACAGCTGCAGAATCCAAGCCTAAGGTCATGATGGTCCAGTGTGACCGCGGAGAGTGGAAATGACGTGCTTATTCTGGAACTATTGTTAAGGAAAGTGTTTTAAAATATATGAAATACTGGTGAAAGGGACTGAAGGGGAGAGACAGGTGAAAGTTCTGGCATTTCTGACTCAGAGACTGGAAACAAAGAACTACTAACCAAAATCTGAGAGTTTAAAGAGGAAGCATATTTGGTGAGGAGGCGATGAGTTCAATGGGATAGTGAAACATCCAAGTGAAGGTGCCTTGCAAATGGCTGCAAGCACAGACTAAAGCTCGGGACTAGAGACACAGGTAAACGAGCCATCATTGTTTCTGAGACCCATGAAAGGGACTCCTGGAGCTTATTCTCTCCAAAAAAAGTCTCCCAGAGTTTTCGGGGAGCAGGGGGGGCGGTTGACAGATTTCTTTATCCTGTCCTGGACACAGGATTCCCTCCCATTATTGGGAGTAAGAAACAATGGGATTTATAAAAAGAATCATCGGAAGGGAAAGTTACACTGTTACTTTTTATTAGCAATCATGGAGGAAATAGGATTGATAAAATGGTATAGCAATGGCCTCTACACTAGAACATTCTGCCTAGTTTGGTGTCATATTCATAATTTATTCTCACTCCTCTCCTCTACACAGCCATATACTTCCCTCTTACATGTACATTATATAAATGCATCATTATCCATAGACTCAGCCTCTCGACAACAGTCTGGATCAGCATATAGCACCCAGAATACGTAAGACATGCAACAAAATACCTAAGATACACCTTGTATGAAAAACAGATCATTAAAAGAACTCCCAGAGTATTTCTCTCTGGCTGAGCTAAAGAGGAACAGGCCAATGAGTGGATGCTAAGGTCATAGATTAATTCAGTTGGGTACAACATGTCGAAAAAGGCAAAGGTCATTTATTGAGCTATGATCTTGATACCACAGTATTTATTAAAAGTCCTTAAAATAAAATACCAAAGAACATTACCAAGGTAGTAATGACATCTGAAATGCACCAACAGCCAATAACAAGATGGGGTGTCGTCAGGGAATAAACAGCCTAAGGATGCATAAGTCTTCTAGGTGGACTTCTGAGCGGCTAGTTTCCTAGCGCACTATAGCAGGGGCAAACAAGTGGGTGTGGATCAACTTTCTGTAAACCTAGTGTGCCAAACAGCCCTCGTAGGCATAACATACTAGACCATGACTTCCCATTCCTAGTGACAAAGCAGCACATCCATTTAGGCCCTCTGTCATCGAGCTCCAATCTACTTTATATTCCTAAACATTCTCTTCCGTCTGGCACCCACTCACCCTGCAGCTTGGCCATATGGGACTATTCCAAATATCATGCATGTGCCCCACAGTTTCCTCTTCTGTCACTTTGTTTACACTCTCCTATCCTGAGTTCAGTTTCCAAGCCTCCCATCTCTGTCAAAATTCTACTTGTTTGTAATTCTAGACTGTCACCTTCTCCTCTTCTGTTTTGTGATCCCCATAGTATTTCTTATGTCTTATGAATTTTTGTTTTATATTCCAGTTATTTATTTACAGAGCTTTCCCCCTAGTAGAATCTATGACCAAAAAAAAAAAAATGTAGTTGAGCTGAACCTGTCACCCACAAGGATGAACTCTGTGGCATTTGGCTCCATAATGAAGTAGTTTTGTTCTCTCTCCCTTGTATCTACTTTTTCCTTTATTTCTCATTTTTATTCACCCTTTTCTTTGTTTCCCTTTACATGATTTCATTCGGACTTAAATGGCTGCTCCCAGCTGCTGAGTAGCACATCAAAACCAGCCTCTTCTACCTGACTTTCCAAGTCTTCCAAGATCTAAAGCCACCTTTTCTGTTCCCTACATTTTTTCCTACTCCAAGCAGGCAATTCTCTCCACTAATACAAGAGAAGGTCATGTTCATTTCAGTCAGAGTAAGATGCCAGGTAGTAACAGAAATCAGTTTAACTGGGACCACTGCCTACATTAGCAGGCTGCTGTCCAGGCTGCTGTCCCTGGGTGCCCTAACAGCTGGTCAGGGCACTGCTCTGTCCTGTCCCAAGCATTTCGGGGTCCTTTACTATCTATCGGATCGGACCTCTCTTGACTTCCTGACTAGTTTTGTCCCATCACACTGCTCTGATCTGCAGTTTGTAGGCATTTTCTCTACTCCGAGCCATTTCTCTGGCTCGGGTTCCCTTGCCTGCCTAATGTCTAGCTCCCCTACAGCCCAGTCCGTCTCCCCTCATGGCTGATCTCCTGGCCGTGTTCACTTTGCCACCTTGGTTCTCTCCGACTCACGTTCACACCATTTCAGCCAATACCAAAGGCTCAAGCTGTACCATTCCTGCTTTCCTCGGGTCCACCTCTGTGACTTTGCTCCTATTATGGGCTGAATTGTGTCCTCAGAGAAGATATGTTGACATCCTGATCCTCAGGACCTCAGACTGTGCTCTTATTTGGAAATGGCATTGTTGCAGATATAATTAGCTAAGATGACATCATACTGGAGGAGGGTGGACCCTTTACCCTATATGACCATGACCTTATAAAAATGGAAAATCTGGACACAGACACACACACAGACACAGGGAGAACAACACCATGATAAGGCAGAGGCAGAGGCTAGAGGCAGAGGCTAGAGGCAGAGGCAGAGGC
>JAQQAC010008880.1:77431892-77494065 GCA_029783875.1 Phataginus tricuspis | reverse complement strand
GATCTATTAGTACAAACTCTTAAATGAAAACAAGCTCCATAACTCAAACCTTTGTTGGTGTCTGGTCAGGGATGCAATTTATCCGTTCCAGTTCATTTACCACTGGGCAGTCAGCAGAATCAGTGGTGTCACCAGTCCCAGAATCTGGGATTATCCCAAAAGCAAACATAAAATGACCATCAGAGAGATTTACTATCACAGGCATTTGAGATCATCACAGTTCTCAACATTTCCGAATACGTGAACTCCACTACTGATTGGGCTTTGGGCTGATGTCCTTGAAGTGTATGCATTCATTTTATAAAGCCTCATTTTGTTCTTGCTAACTGTCTTTCTGTATTTACTTCTATGTATGCCTGCATCATCTCCTACCACCAAAGGCCTCCCCTGTGAGACAGTGCATACAAGAGCAAGGAGGTTCATTCCACCATTAGATTGGAAGCTCACCAAGGTAGGAACTAAATCTACCTTCTCTAGTCCAGGGCTCAGCAAACTAGGGCCTGTGGGCCAAATCAGTTAGCAGCCTGATATTTAAATAAAGTATTGCTGGAACACAGTCACACCCATCTTTTAATGTATTTGTCTATAGCTGCTCTTGTGCTACAATGGCAGAATTAAGTAGTTATCACAGAGACTGGGCAAAATCTGAAGTATTAAGTATCTGGTCCTTTACAGAAAAGTCTGCAGACTCTGCTCTGCTCCTTTACTTCCACCCTCAGCAGCTGATTCACATGTTTGCACACAGAACATGTGCAGTCAATGCTGCTGTCTTGAATGTTACTGCCCTGATCATAGTAACCTCAACTCTGCTCGCTCAGTCAACAGGCAATCTCTCAACAAGGAACTGTTTTACATGATGGCATCATGTAAATGTTAAGTCTCATATGACAAAAAAATATAAAGGGAGGCCATGATGTAGAAACTGGCAGCTAGAATCTGCCCAAGGGCTTTGATTCAGATTTAAAACTCAGTCAGATAAAAAAGGCACATTCAATGCCTTCTAAAATAAGAAGTGAGAGTTCTTCAAGGCACCCTGAAATAAGCAACTAATGACCTGAAGACAAAACAATGAAGCTTTTAATTAGTTTTCTTTTCACTACAGTTTCCAACTCAAAAGTGGTAGATTAACAGAACCCTGTATTTGTGCCAGTTTCTGCATAAGGGTTTTGGTTCAGGATTATGGCATTCTAAAAGTTAAGCAATCTTTGAAGTTATTTGATCTAACTTCCCACAAAAGTAGAAGTTGTCAGGCTGGGAATGAGGTGGGAGGGACAAAGGTTTCCCCTAGCCACCAACTGGCTCCTCACTGCCTCAACTGGGAATCTTCCTAGAGGAACCGGATAAGAAATCACGGAAGACTCAGCCCAATGACACCCCTCTTTTACAATAAAACAGTTCAATAAACTTTTAATAAAATAACTGCAGTTATTTTTTTTAACGTTGGCATAAAATACTTCATTGATTACATACTTACTTGACTGCGTTTCATATAGGCTACTGTTAATTATTATTGTATAACAAAATTACAATAATTCAATGAAATCTGGAAAATGTATTTCAAGGGTCAATGGTGGAGTCCTGCACATGCTAACTGGGAAATGAAAGCGTCAGAACGGAAGCCCTCAGTGAATACCTACTGAGCTACCATTGTTCTAGTTAGGTGATCCCAGCCCACAACCCCCCACCCCCAACCATAACACACACACACACACACACAAGGGCAACGTATGGAGGGAAAACACCGAGGTTCCTTGTTACCTTTTGATTCCAAAGAATCTCTAGCTGAAAGTACAAATAGAGGAATAGTGATGATGAAAACCAGAAGCAGAAGTACACTGAGCATCAGCTCCAAGTTGGTGAACTTTTTCAACTTCTTTATTGCCATCTATAAAAAAAAGAGAAAACAATTTTAGATTTAAGTTTTGTGTAACATATAGCCATTAAGCTTTTTTAACAGAAAAGATCAAATGTATACATAAGTAGAATGAATAACAAACCTCCGTGTATCCATCATCTAGATTAAAAAATTATCAACTCAGGGTCAACCTCATTTTGTCTTTGTTCATACTCACTTCTCTCCCTTACGTTGGATTCTTTCGAAGCAAATATCAGATTTCATATTTTTTACGCTGAAAATATTTAAGCATTTATTTAATAGGAAATTTCAGAAATTCCAAGAAGCAAAATGCTATTATCATACCCAAAATATTTTTTAAATAATTCCTTAACCATCAAATATCCAGTCAATGTTGAAATTTTCCCCCATTTTCTAATAGTTTATAGTTTGTTCTGCTCTCATAAGGATGCAAGCAGAGTTTATATATTGTAACTGGTTTGTGTCTGTTACATTTTTTAATCAATAGGTTTTATTCTGTAGATTTCCCCTCAATATGGATTTTGTCGATAGCATCCCCATGCATGCTAACATGATTCTCCACCCTCTAATTGCCTATAGAGGAATCATTAGAGTTTTGACCAGAAACAGGTTTGATTTTTTAGAAAGAATTGTACATAGATGGTATAGCATCTTCCAATAGGAGGCACATAAAATCTAGCAGATTCTCCCTTTTTCATGTTAAGTCATTTGGTGAGCATTTCTTAGATCCAATATTTCATTAGGAGTTGTGACATAGTGAAGCTGTAATTCCATTATTCTTGACTTCATTATTGGATGAAATATCCCTACAGAGAGAAATTTTCCCTCATCTTCTATTTGGTTCATAAAGTTATAGTTCACATAGGAAAGGTAGAATAAATTTTTGACTCTTTCTTCACTGGTTTTTAAAGTAAGGAGTTGTTTGTCTGGCATCCTTCTCAGGGGACCAGTGGCTTTTGTGTGTGTATATTCAATATCTTTATAAACTCATGGACTTAAACCCATTTTACCTTATTAATCTATTGATAATATTATTAATATTAATGCTCATAATATCTCATCTTTACCTAGTGGGAGTCTCTTCAATCAGTTTCCTTGCTTCTTGTATAACATGATGACCGAGGCTCATCTTGTACATTTCCCACCATCAATCTTAAATCAAACATCTCTAAGGAGCCCTTGTTCGTTTTTAGTGGGAATAATATTTAGAAATCACAATCTAGATGAGAACTGGTGAAATTTAACCTAGAATTTTGGAACTGAAGGGGTCTTATGGATCATTCTGACCACAGGCTGCCTTTGAAATCCTCAAGGATTTTCTATTTCAAAAAAAAGCAGAAATGACACATTTACCTATGTTAGGTTTGTTCTGAATCCTAGTAGGGATTGGAATATTTTGTCGAGAAGTTTAAATCGGATGTTCACCATCTACTCCCTGCCTCAACCTACTGAATCAGAATCTCTGGTAGGCCTGGAAATGTGGTTTTTTATAAAGCTCCTTGAATGATCCTGATAGGCAACCATGTTGCAGTGGCCCTATTACAGGTTTACGAGTTTTAGTAAAGACATCTTATTAGGCAAAGAATATTAAAAAGTGTCCATCGAGTTAAAAAATAGAAATCAAACTAATGGTTAGTCTGGCCCCTTCATTTTTTAGATAAGTAAAGTAAGGTACAATAGATGACGTGACTTGCTCAAAGTCACATAGTTGGACTAGAACTCAAATTGTCCAAGCAGGTGAACATAATTTACTTTGGCCGCTATACCCATTCTGGCAACTTTTGGTGGACACCTCATGAATGGAATGTTTTGGAGCCCATCACAACCTTAGTCTTCAACAACTTGCCTCAACCTATTCTTCTCACCTTCTTCCGACTGGCTCTTGATCTCCATCAGATTTGATTGAAGGTATTCTTGCATTCCTGACTAAAGGATTTACTTGATCCATACAACTGACTTCTATAAGCTGCCTTGGAATTGAATATCCTTTGCCTCAATACATCTAGCTTTCAGGACTTCCCACCCCAGCACTTTCCCCGTGGGTGGTATTCTCCCTCTGTAGAATCTGATGCAGCATCTGGTGATTCTCAGTCCACCACTCCCTGCCAAACAGACCACAGCACCATCAGGACGCATTAGGAACCTTGCGTGCTCTGGAAGCACGGAACACCGAAATCAAACACATGAAGCTCATCTTGTTGTGATGTTCAATTTAGATAGTATTTTCAGCCAAAATTTGGGTCTTAAATAAAGATTCACGGAGTTTACAACCTAAAAACATTATCCTTTATCTTCAAAGATCCACCATAAACTGGCTTTGAAGTATCTGCTCATTAGTGCAGGACGGTTAGGCAAGTCATCCACACTCACTCAGTCTTTCCAGGAGAGGGGACGTTTAGGAGAAACCTAGGCCCAGAGATCAACTAAACTGTTCAGAGGAATGGAAATTGATATTCTTTGTCTACATATGGAGCATAGCAACATCGCAAATGTTCAAACGCAGAAATAAACTAAAAAACACGTTATTAAAGGTGAGTATTATGATCAACACACAAATAAGACTTGAAGAGGAAGAACTGATAGCTATTAAAGTAAGGGCTGCCAGGATTGTCAGTGCCACCTAGGCTGCTGGGGAGCTTCCCTTAGTCTTTGACCAGGAAGGTACAGACCATGTTTAAGATACTGAGTTAATCACCATGCACAAACTCAAATGAGCCTAGTGCCTCACATGCAGGCCTTTCTAGAGATCTCCCTCAGTGCCTCCCCTTTAGGATTTGTCCTTTGTTAGGGACAATGCTGATGCTGAATGAGTTGTGGCACTGTCTTCCATCAGAAGAGGTGACATAAATCCCCCGTCACTCACTGCACACCCTTCCCATGTTGCCCCGATGGCACGGTGTATGGCACCTCCTTCTTCTGACCCCACCACTCTCATCTTTTAGAAAACTTTTCCTTTTAAGATGTGGTACATATACACAATGGAATATTACGCAGCAATAAGAAAGAAACAAATCCTACCATTTGCAACAACATGGATGGAGCTAGAGGGTATTATGCTCAGTGAAATAAGCCAGGCCGAAAAAGACAAGTACCAAATGATCTCACTCATATGTGGAGTATAAGAACAAAGAAAAAATAAATAAATAAATAAATAAATAAATGAAGGAACAAAACAGCAGCAGACTCACAGAACCCACGAATGGACTAACAGTTACCAAAGGGAAAGGGACTGGGGAGATGGATGGGAAGGGAGGGATAAGAGGGTAAAAGGGGCATTACGATTGGCAGACATAGGGTGGGGGGGCACGGGGGGTACTGTACAGCTCAGAGAAGACAAGTAGCGATTCTCATCTCACTACGCTGATGGACAGTGACTGTGGTGGGGTTGGTGGGGGGGACCTGGTGATGGGGGGAGTTCAATCATCACGGTATTGCCCATGTAATTGTAGGTTAATGATACTAAAATAAAATAAATTATAAAAAAAAAAAAAAAAGATCAGCACCACATATTCTCTCTCAAACATTAACTAAACCATATCCTTTGGTCACTTATGCCAAATTCCAGCAGCATTTTTTCAGACAACATTTGTTGTCTCTGAAAGGGGGACCTTGGCATGTCATGCCACTGGCCTAGCTAAGTTCTGAGAATCCAGAAATACCCTATTTACCTCGCATTGCAACATCCTACACTGGCTGCATTCTATGTTTGCAACAGCCAGGCTAATTTTTCCATCATACAAATAAAAGGATTGAGGTGCTGTGCACTTTAATGACACTTGCTCAAAGCTCAGGACAAGTCAGTGAGCCCATTGGGGGTCCTGACTTCCACCTTAGGGATTCTCAGTATTGTCTCACTGCCTCTTAGTTAAGGGCACACTGTATCTTGCTCGTGTTGTGCAAGAATGTATATCTATGGACACAAATATGGCACTGCTGCAAAAGCATGAGAAACTAAGTAAGCCACACTATGATGCAGAAACATGGCACTAATAGAGAGCGAAGCCAACAATAAGTCACAACCAATAAATAAATGGAAATGGAGGGAGACATTTCGTAGTGCTGTATAAAATCTTGTAGAGAAGAAATAAACAAATCCACTGTCAAGCTAGGTGATGTGATGGAATGATTTCTAAAGTGAGTTTCATTGATCTAAATAGTAAATAGTTTCTTGTATCCCCATAAGTTATAAGGGGCTGTATATTAGCAGCATCTAGAATCAAACATAATGAAAAACAAAGTAAAAGAGGGGAGAAGTAGTGGAATCATCTTCACGAATGGGCCATTGGTTTTGAGGCTTCATAAGCTTGTAATGGCTTCTGTTACTTATGAGACTACTCATGTCATCTACAATCTAAATAATCGTGTGCCAGGTATTTTCCAGACATTACTAGTGATCTTTGTAATCCTGAAGTGCAGGTATTATTCATCCCTGTTTTACAAGTGAGGAAACAGAGGTCAGAAAGTTATAAGACTTGTCAGCAGCAATAAATAGGGGAGCTGAAATTCGTTCCCAGTCTACGCTCCAAAGACATGCTTCTTATCACAACCACAGCAAGCACACACCCTCCCCCAGTCCCACTTTCTCCACTTATCAGCCTTCACTTCATAAAGTATCTCCTCCAGAACTTAAAGTTAACTCCCGCTTCCTGTCTTGCTCCCCAGCATTCTAGGCACCTAAGGACAGTCTGTCTCCCTCTCCTAATTTTTAAGCTGCTGAAGGCCTATGAATGAGAGTACCTTACTCCTCCCTAAAGTTTCACCTCCGCCTGAGAGCCTGAGATCCTGATTCCCTCGGCACTGTGGGCAGCAGGTTGGGGCCAGGGCAGGGCATCCAGGGCCAGGCCATTCTTCTGCTGAGAGTGGCCTCCTCTGGATCCCTTAGAAATACCCAGCGATGCCACCATCATTTTCTTTGCACTCTGTGATGTGAAAGATGTTAGTAAGAACTCCACAGTGCCTCACTGGATGCCACCTGGCAGGTGTTCTAAATGAGTATTTGCTGACTTGGGTGCAAGACTTGGTGGAAACACCACCACAAGATGCTTTGTGTCATATATGCACTGCAGTGTCCTCATCCTCTCAGAGTAAGGGGAGGAAGAAATGGAACAGTGGGCCTTCATCCAGAAATCCCACCAGGAGAGGAGTCCAAGTGAAAAAGAAAGAAGAAAGAAAATTTGGATTTAAAAAATAATATAAATTAGAGGGCAGCTGTTTATTTTACAAAAGGACCCAAGTCAAGGTTCCTTAAATCAGTCATTTTTTGAAGTATGAAGAAAGAGAAGTACAAACATCAATATCTCAAGGGAGGCATTTTTCTGAACATACAGCCACTTCCTCCCCATATGACCTTTGCACCTATTGCTCATATGAGTGAGTAATAACCTTGTATGAGTTGTAACATAAAAAGGAGTTGAAACCCATCTCCTTATAAAGAAAATATACACCAGTGAATGCACTTTCTGGAAAATAATAGTCTTCATGCCCCTTTATATGTCAAGCACAGGTGAGCACTGGCCCACCTCCCTGCTGCTCTCTGTACTCCCTACTCCTAGCTCAGGGCCTGGGGGCCCACTGGGCAGAACCACCCCCAAGTCCATCACAAACCACTTCCCACAGGATGATTATGAGCTTAGCCATTCTCTGCTCTGATATACCCAGCACAATGGTCCTGTCTGCTTTTTCTCTCCCCATTATGTTATCGACTCATTTCATTCGGTACATCTTTATAAGAATGTTATTGGAAGTTCAGAAAGGAAAAATGGTAAAGTCCGATGATTGGCCTATCACCTTGAACCCTTCTCACTTTGACATTCAATTCCTTACCACTCCTGTTTGAAAATAGGAATTTTGAGTTCATTGGTGGATTTAATAATAATGTGTGACATTATCCTATAGGGTGGGAGTGGCAGGTGTAAATTGAGGACAGTGAAATAAGGGATAAATATTAATAACAAAACAGTATATAAAAAAAGTAGAAATACTAACAACAAAAAAATAACATACTGGAGGAAGTGATCAATGGGTGGCCCCTTGTGAAAGTTTTCAACCCCATCAAAACACCCCTCCCAATGCCTTCAGTATATCAATGCCCCCACCCCGCCCCATACTGCCTGCTCAGTTGTGATCAAAGATAAGTTTTCCAAAGGCTTTTTCCACAAAGGAGTGTCTACCTCCTTAGGTTCACAACACCTCTTTTCTCCCTCAGATTGTGAGCTCCTAGGGTATAAGAATTACAGTTGCTTCTTCCTGTTTATTTCCTCCCACTACCCACTAGCAGGATCTGCATAATCAATACTTGTTGGTCCCTTTATTCCCTCGTTGAATATTTACAAAATACCTGCACATTTTCTAATTATAGTGCTCTTTGAAGGTACTTTACAGGATGAAGTGATGGTACCTGTTTTACATGAACTTGAAGTCCAGTGCTGTCATTGCTTCACAAAAGCAATGTTTAGTAGAAACAGTCATCTTTTTTGAGAATCAGAAAATGGGAATTTCATTGCTCATTCTGTAAGTAACTAGCCAGATGACCTTGGGAAATTTACTTAAGCTTTCTGGCTCTCAGTTTCCTCATTTACAAATTAAAAAGGTTGAATGAGAAGAGCTACAAAATTCATACCAGTGTTTAATATTTCATTTCTGAGCGAGTCACACAAATTGCATGCTCCTTTACTTCTCCTTTCCACAAAAAGTGCCTGTGCTAAACATTTCACTCGTATTTTCCTTCTTCATCATATTCGTAAGTTCTCCTTCTCAGAGCAGAGAGCACACTAAATACAGGTGTGAGAAGCCTTAAGCTGGATTCCCAGCCCTACCATTTCTTGTTGTGGTAGGGCAAAAGAATTTCCTTAACTCCCTTAGGCTTAGTTTTCTTATCTATAAAAATGGAACTAAAAATGTTGACTGTTATTACCTATTGTCATCTGCATATTGTGAGAATCAAATAAAAACACTTTAACAAAGCATCATATATCATTATGTTTTCATTTACCATGGAGAAATAGTGGGTGCTGGGCACGAAATAGCATGTTCCTAAGAAACATGTCGATCCCACTCATGGAGAGTGTGGCATGTGTCTCCCTCAGGGCTCTGTGAAGCACCAGGTGTGTATTCCTGGCTGCTGTCCTCATGGACCTGTTCTGATACAACCTCCTATCTGCTAAGTGCTTTATGGCCCCCCGCTTCCGGTGATGCACACATTACCTGAGGCACAGGTGCAAAAAGCTAGGAAGAAACAAGAGGAGTATGGGCAGGAGTTGTACCATTCAAGGCCCCCTTTTCTCTGCCAACCATTTGCTGCTCCTCTCCGAAGCTGCCTTGTTTGCTCAAAAAGCACTTCTCCTCCCCTCTTACCTCAGGCCTTAATTCAAGGGAAACTTGAGTCCTCAACTCAACCTTATTCTTTGAGATTTCCTTACAGCTTCATTTTCCACCCAAGCACGGAGACCTCACACAAGCCCCACATCACCTCAGAGGGAGGCGGCCTGCCTTAGCCCTTTGCCCCAGGGTTAAATGACAAGGGGGTCTGCTTCTCCCACACAAGGGGGAATTGCTGTTTGTTGAGGTAATGCCCTCTTACTCTGCAAAAGGATATGGGGCTGGACCTTTCTTTACAAAGATATCCTTGTATTTTCTAAAATAAATTGCCTAGCTCTAATCTTTCTTATCCATCCTGTACCCAATACCTCACATTCCTCAAGGTTTTATAAGATATCCCATAAAAATTACTTTGCATGTAAAATTCCATAAAGATTATTAACCTTCCGTGCCCTAATACGACTAAATTAACTAATGAGGTTGAATGATCTCTCATCTTCACTGACAAGGAGAGGGTTTATCAGAATACCTGTGGAAGTGACCATGTTTCCTTCTCTTTCCTGGTTCCTAATAGTTGTGAAATAGGAGATTGTTTATTTAAATTTTTCCAAAGGCTTATTAACATACCGTGTTAGACAGTACGAAGAAAAAGGCACATACCCATTGCTAGTCAAACAGTAAATGCCATATGCTCAGTGAAGATTTGGCAAAAACTGTTCAAATTACTTACCCCCATAATCTAGAATTCCACTTACAGAAATTTAGTTCATAAATGTACTTGCACATGTGGGAAGCAATGTGTATCCAAAGGTTTTCCATTATAACATGACGTGTAACATATATAACAGCAAAAGACTGAGAATAGTGTAAATATCCATAGAGAAGACAGTAAAATGTGCAATAAATAAAATTCAGTGTTGTTCAAAATCATGATACAGAGATCGTTTTCTAAAGGCCACAAATCCTTTGATACATCTCCCTTCAAGGGGCGGAGCCGAGCCCCCACTGCTTCCATCCTGAGAGGCGCCTGGACTAAGGAGCTCGCTGCTAACAGAGGGCGGCAAAGCGGATGGCGTGGGACGCCCAAGATGAGGTTACAAAGGCCTTACAGCTTCTTCCTTCCTCTTTCTCTTGGGTCACTTCCTTGCTCTTTCTCTTGGGTCATTTCTTGGGGAAGCTAGCTGCCATGTCATAATAACACTCAAGCAGGCCTATGGAAATTTCCAGCAACCAGCCAGACACTGAGGCTTTTAGCTAGCAGCCCGGTGAGTGAGACATCTCACCTGCCTGCAGCCCTTGGCAACGTCGTGGCTGCAACCTCATGAGAGGTCTTGAGCCAGAACCACCCATCTCAGCTGCTCCCATATCCCTAATGCATAGACACTGTGAGATAATAAATGTTTATTGTTTCACACTGTTAAATATTGGGGTAATTTGTTACTCAGCAATAGATGATTAGTACTTCAAGGTAAATATGGCTTTTGAATGATATATCATTTGCATTTTTAAAAAATCTGTTGGCCTCTTATCAGAAGTCCTTTGTGTCATACATTCAAATATGGTTACCTGCTCTATGGAACAATAATAATTGTTTTCTAGCTATAGAAGAAAAATATTTCCTTAAGCCTTAAGAAAAATTAAACCCTCATCAGTATCCTGATTGATCTTCCTGAATTGCAGAGATCATGATGGTAAACCTACACTCTCAGGAATACAATTCAGGAAAAATTAAGATCAAGAAAAATGGCAAAAAGAAAATCGAATAAGGAAATAATTTAAATAGCTTTCTTTTAAAAGAAAAAAATGTTTTTAAAAAACTGCTACTTGCAGTCTGTCATCAATCTTTGAATATTCTATTTCACATGACAGACATAAACTGCAGTTTTAGTGTTGATGATGCTAACAGCTAACAGTGACTGAATATGCTAAGTAGTTACATGATTCGTTGCCTGCAATCCTCATAACTACCCCAAGTTAGTTGGTGCTACCAGCTCCACTTTCAGATGTGGATATTAGGCTTCACCAAGGTCAAATAACCTGCCTGATGACACACAGCTGACAAGGAGCAAAGCCACAGTTTGAACACCTGCCCTTTGGACCCCACAGCCAAAACTTTCAATCACTTCTTTATATTCTGTGCTATAATACCCCATATTGTACACCAGTTTAGGCTTTTTGTGAGATTGCGGTTTTATCAAATAGTGTCTGGGTCATTGACCAGGTACTTAGAATGTGTACAGTACTAGGCTAGGACTTATTTCATTTAGTCCTCACAACACTTTACAAGCAGGCCCATTATCCCCATTTTGCAAATTGTTAACTGAGCTTGATAGAGGTTAGGTTGCTTAAGGTCCAGACCTCACAGCCAGACGTCAAACCAAGCAATCTGAGTCTAAAGTCAACTTCCACAGGTGTGATGCAAATGCAGAAAACTTACACAGTCATGAATAATTAAGTTTCCAAATTAAGAGGAGGTGGGATATGAGAGATACCTGTGCCCTTCCAAAGACAGCTGTGGAGTTAGAAGGTTTATGGAAAGAGAAGGAACTAAAATTCTGCCACATTTCAGTCTCCATAGCACCTGGGGGACGTGAATGGTTGTGGAGGCATCTAGAGCAGCCTCCCCTCAAGTTTATGGCCTATAGCACTGATGCTCAATGATGAGTTAACCTGGGCAAACCAAGCTTGTTCTCCTTGGTCTCACATAATTTGAATCAGTGCTGTGTCTTTGGGGGAATGGGAGATTGGACTGCAGTTTATTTATTCACTCATCAATTATTTATGAAGTTCCACAATGTGTGAAGCATTGTCAAGAGCTGGTTATACAACAACAAAACAGATACAAATTCTTGCTCTCATGAGACTATGTTCTTATGGGTGGTAAAAAGAGGCAATCAACAAAATAAATATATGATAGGTTACACTGTGGTAGGTACTCTGGAGAAAAATAAAGTGGGGATGGAGAGGAAGAATGTGGGGGTGATGGCTGCACTTTTAACCAGGCTGGTCAGGGAGAGTCTCCTGAGAAGGTGCAAATTATCACTGTACATAAAACATGCAGATTCCAACAGTAATTCTCCTCTTGGATTAAAATATTTATATGAATTATTGTCAATACTCATTTTCCTGGTAACTGTTATGGTTATTTTAGGCAAAGTAGATAGAGAAAAACCAGGTGGCACCCCAAATTATTGCAGTGGCTATCTGATTAATTTGGGAAAACTGAATAATCAACTTGTTTTTTCTGAATTATATCCAGAGTCTGATTTGTGTATGACAATCCAAGCCTTTCTTTTAAAGATCTTTTGATAACAAAAGGCAATCTAGGGGGGAAGAAAGAGGGTTAGTTTTCAGAATCTGAGCATAATTTGCAAAGAGGACCTCAGCAAGTAATGGCTATTCCTCAAAAATGCTGGTCAAAGTTTACTTTTGGGGCGAAATAAGGCTTGGCCCATTGTCTCCCAGCTACTTAGAGAACGGGAAGGAAAAAAGTAGCTAAAGGTTTTCTGTCATCTTTTTCTCTTGCAGGTCTGGTCACATCCAAAGTGCAGAGATCTAAAAGCCAGCTCTGATCCTGCTTAGATGTGTGAGCTTGGAAAAACTGCCTAGCCCCACCTGGGACTCAGTTTCCCCATCTGAATCACAAAGGGATAATCCTTAGAACACAGCTATGTCTTCCTGTGACCCCAGCCCCAGGTGTGAAAGGGCTTATCTTTCTCATCACATTCCGCAGCTACTACCTCCTGATCCAATCTTAAATGGAAAACTTCTTCTAACCCTCTCTACTCATTAATATTCCATGCTTCTAGTTTGTAAGTAACTTTACTAGCTCATCAACTCCTGTTTGTGAGAAAATGCCCAATAATAAACAATCACTGGCATCGTGTACGCATGAAACAGTGATGTGCTTACAACAGGGGACAGAATAGAGCGCCCCCCCACTTCATCTGGTCCCTGATAGCACTTGGGCCCTTCCGAGCACTACAACCCAAAGACCTCCTCTCTGCCCACCACACAAACTCTCTCTATTCTGCATAGCACTGGAGCGACCATTTGGAGATCAGGAGGCCCTGCTGGCACATGCACCCAACACGTTTTTATTTTAAGTTTTCCCAAAGAGGGGCCAGCCACAACCCATCATCTTCCCCTCTTCCCCCAGGGTGCTCCCACTCTACTTCTCTTAGCAGCTTCCTCCCAGACTCCACCTGCATCTCTCACACCGCCCACCAGTGCACGCACACATCCCAGCACTTCACTCACACCCTTAGGCTCTTCCCTGTGATAATTCTTCATTTGATCAGTAAGGTACCAAACTCACAGGGACAGTAACCGATTTCTCAGCTTCCTGCCTGCCATGGAGTCTCTAAGTACCCCCTCCTCAGTCCCAACTCTGTGTCCTTTTAGAAGGAAGGTCGCAAACACTCTCAGCTAACTCCCAGATTATACTCCCTTTCCCTCACTTCCCCCAACTCATCTCCCGAATCAGAAAGAATTTCTACCAGGTGCATCACCCCAGATATTCAATCTTCATCTCACCAAACACAGAGACACACACAGCACAGGTTTAACTACACTAGGCTTGTAGATGGTCAGAGGACCACACATACACAAACACAGAACCCAAAGAAAAAAATTAATGCCTTGAATTTTGCTTGGTGTGGAGGTGTGTGTAATTTTGTGTGTAATAGTTCTGCCCATGTTTAAGATATTGACAAAGACGTTTTGAAGAAAGGGGATCAGATCAGCACAAGTCCACACGGCACATCTCGAGCCATAAATGAACACAGATTATAAACATACCTCATCACCTCCTGCCGCTTGGTGCTCTCTGAAGGGTGGCCTAGTAACAACTAACGAGGAACACAGTCTGCAGAAAGCCACCCCAGCCCTGGTGGGTGGTTACCGTTCATGGATTTCACGTGCAAAGGACTGCCCAGCTGCATTCTCAGGCTCACATTTGCTAGTTAATTAGTAACCATGGTCTTCCTCTGAAGAGAACATTGCAAAGAACGTAATCAAGAAGCAGCCACCCTGAGCCCCGCTAGCCCGTCCAGGCACCGACTGTTCACTCAGTAGAGCACACTCCGCGGGCTGGTGGGAGGGCAGGGCGGGCTGACTGTGGAGACCATGAGGAGAAGAACCCCCCCCTCTCCCAGTGACCCCCAACCAGTCAGGAGCCTGCTGACATTTAGTAGCACAATCTGCTCAATTTGGGTTTGAAGGAAATCATTTTGAAATGTTTCCAAAATAATTTTCTTCTTTCCTGCCTCTAAAAGAGGTGTCCCAAACTTTTCTGAGATACAGAGACCCTCTGACAGTCTGGTGTCTCCTGTGGACCTCTCTTAGAATTAACGTTTTTAAATTCATGACATAAACTATGTAAGGATACAAAGGAAACCAATTCCATTGAATTAACTAGAATATTTCTTAATTGTGATACAGTAACACATGCGCTTCTTTAATGATATAGTGACTAACCAACTTAGAAACAGGTCTAATAGCTACTGCGCTTTCAAAATAGTGGTAAGTGTAACACTAGCTCAAGATTATCTTCAAAGTCTGATATAAAAATAATGTAGTCTCTCTTGGAAACAAATTCTAAGTACTACTAACACTACTGTGGTTTGTGGCCTAACTTTATACTTAGCAGGCGTGCTAAATTCCAGTTCAATTTTAGTAATGAAAAAAGACATAAATATTTTCTTCCAAGTCTGCTTGCTCTCTGAATTATATGCACAAATGCCAGGTTAAGAACTCCGCTCTATCGCTAGGCAGAACCTTCCCCCATGTAGGGCAGTGTCCTCCCCTCTGTGTCATTCCAAGTGTGACCTGTAAACCTGTTTCTGCCAGTCCCCAAGGAAATAAACACTAAAATAGAGGGTAAGTCTTTAATAGCTTTCACTGCAACATGAGAAAGTAAAATTATTTTAATAATAATTACACATAATTACTATTAATATATGGAGCTTGCATTTGTATATATCTGGTTTTAATTTATATTTCTCATAATTTATTTTGTATAAAATGTACGTGTTTTGGTCTGTGACATACTGGAAGTTAAAAAAAAATTCCTTCACTTTACCACCGATAGTTTAAAAAGCCCTGCTCGGCTGCTGTTATTCCCAGACAATTGATTTTATGGGCCAGTGAAAAGCAGGAAAAATTTGGGCCAAGACACCTGAATTTATAAACTGTGTATATCATCTGGAAAAACTCAAAAGAAGTCACCATCCATTATCATTGTCATTTCATAGTGCCCGTTAGACTATTAAAATGGAATCAATTCTTCTTTTTGAAAAGTTCATTTCCTTGTCCTATTTTCTCACCAACCACCAATGTAATGTTGTCAGGAATCAGCAAAGCCTGCAGCTTAGATTTTGGGAAACCTGACGTTCTGTGTTTCTTTGGCATCATGAAGTCAAGGAATTCAAAGCCAAGGGAAGGAAAGGAACACGAATGTGCATGGAGACCGGCTGGGTACCAAGGCCTTTCAGCTACATTACCGCATTGATAGTCCCAAGGGCCCACCGGCTGCAAGGGGCAGAACTGGCGTCCGAGGGCTTGTCTCCTCACATTAGAGCCCACATGAATGCACAGTGCAGTATCACCTGAGGATGACCAAGTATAGTCCCCTCACTTTACAGACGAAGAAGCCGGGACCCAGGAATTTTATGAAGTTTGCACAGGTGCAGTCATGGGACTAAAAGGTCCAGATCTGAAGTCAGGCAGACCTGAATTTGATACCCAGCTCTGCCTACTGGCTGGGGAAGCATCGCCAAGGACGCATCAGTTTCCTTAACATAAAGAAGATAACAATGGCAGCTATCCAGTCAAATTATAAAGATTAAATGATATAATTACCAAGCACCTCCTTTGCACAAGACCCTGTTCTGCACAATGATGTCTGTGACGTTGCCTGACCCAGCATTAGCCCCTGGATTCAAAAAAGAGATGGTTCAGGCCAGATCACAGCACAAGGACTGTGGTGCCTGCACTGGTTTGCTGCCTTAGTGACACAGCTGGCCCTGGCTCTGAGAATGTCAGAAAACATGTCTATTTGGGAGCCAGGGAGGCTGTGCAAATGGAAGGGCCAGCGGGGTGAGGACAAAACCTCCACCTCCCATTGTCCAGCCACCACCCTTACCCAGATGTCATGATCCCCATCTGGGGCATGCATTAACTCCTGGGCCACCTCCATGCTTGCAGCCCCTGAAAACTCATCTGGAAAAACTCAGGCTTCCTCAACACAAGCCACTTCGGCACACAGCTGCACATGTGCACTCTAAACTTGCCACTATCAGAACGGCAGTGACTCCAACATTCACGGGATGCTTGCTATGACCTATGTATTGTGTGAAATGATTCATGACTTTTTTCCTCCTAACTTACACTTGAGGATCCTATTCTGACTATGGAGCTGACGGGGAAGCTGAATGCCAGCGTGTGTTCTCCATCCTCCTAGCACTGAACAGGCGTTAACAGACTCTCCCATCCTGGAATAAAATCCCTATAGAAAATAAGATTCTCCTAAAATTCATATGGAACCAAAAAAGACCCCAAATAGCCAAAGAAATCCTGAGAAGGAAGAATAAAGCTGGAGGGATTATGCTCCCCAATTTCAAACTCTACTACAAAGCCACAGTAATCAAGACAATTTGGTACTGGCACAAGAACAGACCTATAGACCCATGGAACAGACTAGAGAGCCCTGATATAAACCCAAGCATATATGGTCAATTAATATATGATAAAGGAGCCATGGACATACAATGGGAAATGACAGCCTCTTCAACAGCTGGTGTTGGCAAAACTGGACGGGTACATGCAAGAAAAATGAAACTGGATTATTGTTTAACCCCATACACAAAAGTAAACTCAAAATGGAACGAGGACCTCAATGTAAGTCATCAAACCATAAAACTCTTAGAAGATGATTAAAGATGGCGGCATGAGATGTGAGACAGAGGCTTCCTCCTAAAACCTCACATAATACGAAAATATAACTAATACAACTACTCCTGAAAAAGCAACAGGAAAGAGGACTGCGCCAAACTGCATACACCTGGAGACAAGAGCAGACCTCATGGAACAGGGTAACATACTAAAGCTGTGGCCCAGCAGGACCTGAGCCCTTCCCCCACTCCAGCTCACCAGAGGGAGGAAGAGAAATGGAGCAGGGAGGGAGTGGAGATCTGGGACTGCTGAATACCTAACTCCGGAAATCTGCTCTGGAAGTACAAAACTACATTTCATGGTGCTTGCATGATATGCTCATAATTAGGGGGTTGGAAAGCTAAGACAGGCAGAATTCCTGGAGAGACTGAGATTCCAGCTGCCTGTGGAAAGCAGGTATCCATATCCTGCTGCTCTGGGACAAAAGAAAGGCGGGCAGTCTGAGAGACTTCCTAACAAGGAAGCCCTTAGCAAGAGGGCTGCTAAAGGGGCAAGGATTGCACAGAGCTTATTGCTCAGGAGAAAGGACAGGTAGACAAAATTGTCCAGGTGCACTCTGCCCAGCAGGTTGGGAGCTTTCATGATCTTGAGGTGCTCCAGCTCCCTGGCTGCCTACCCAGTTACAGGAACCCCCTCTGTGATAGGCAGCCTACTGTGCCTTTCTCCTGGTCAGCCCCACCTGACTCACAAACCGTCAAACCCTACGCTGGAATTAGGCCAGCCAGAGGGAAAATCTGTCTACAGCAACTACAAATGCAAAGCATAGAATCTTATACCTGTGTGCGCAGCCCACTGGTTCAGGCAGTGGAGACAGGCACAGCAGCTGGGAAGCCATAAACAGCTCTTTCCTCCCCCCAAGCACCAATACCACTCCCCTGCAACCCCCAACAATGCTTCAGGGGCAGAGCAGCTTCAGAGAGTAGAGCTTCTAGGCACTAAAGGGCGCCATATGCAAATATGAAATGCCAAAGGAACCTGAATCAGAGTAAAATTATTAATACAACTCCTGAGAAAGATTTAAATGATATCGACCTCATGACTCTAGTTCAAAATAAAAATCATTAACATGCTCATGGAGGTACAGAAAGATATTCAAGAACTCAGGAATGAACTCTGGCCAGAGAGCCAATAATTGAAGAGCACAATGGAGAGTATTAAAAGCTGATTGCATATGGTGGATGAGATGATAAATGAAATAGAAACTAGAGAAGAGGAATACAAGAAGCTGAGGCACAGAGAGAAAAAAGGATCTCTAAGAATGAAAGAATATTGAGAGAACTGTGTGACCAATTCAAACAGAACAATATTCGCATTATAGGGGTACCAGAAGAAGAGAGAGAGAAAAAGGGATAGAAAGTGTCTTTGAGGAGGTAATTGCTGAAAACTTCCCCAATCTGGGGAAGGAGATAGTTTCTCAGGCCATGGGGGTGCACAGATCTCCCAAACAAGGGACCCAAGGAAGACAACACCAAGACATATAGTAATTAAAATGGCGAAGATCAAGGATGAGGATAGCCTATTAAAAGCAGCCACAGAGAGAAATATGATCACATTCAAAGGAAAGCCCATCAGACTTCTCAACAGAAACCTTACAGGCCATAAGGGAGTGGCATAATGTATTTAATGCAATGAAGCA
The DNA here is from genome assembly GCA_029783875.1 of Phataginus tricuspis. NCBI lineage: Eukaryota > Metazoa > Chordata > Mammalia > Pholidota > Manidae > Phataginus > Phataginus tricuspis. The sequence goes on along the minus strand of JAQQAC010008880.1, from coordinate 77,475,283 downwards.
GAAGGGCTTTGAACCAACAATACTTTTCCAGCAAGATTATCATTTAAATTTGAAGGAGGGATTAAACTATTCCCAGATAAGCAAAAGCTGAGAGAATTTATCTCCCACAAACCATCTCTATAGTGTATTTTGGAGGGACTGCTATAGATGGAAGTGTTCCTATGGTTCAATAGCTGTCACCAGAGGTAATAAAACCACAGTGAAGAAAGTAGAATAGCTAATTACTAAGCAAATGCAAAATTAAATCAACTATACCCAAAGTCAATCAAGGTATAGATAGACCAAGTACAGAATATGATACCTAATATATAAAGAACGGAGGAGGAAGAAAGAGTAGGAGAAGAAAAGAACCTTTAGACTGTGTTTGTAATACCATATTAGGTGAGTTAAGTTAGACTCTTAGATAGTAAAGAAGTTAACCTTGAAGCTTTGCTAACCATGAATCTAAAACCTGCAATGCCAATAAGTACATACCTATCGATAATCACCCTAAATGTAAATGGACTGAATGCACCAATCAAAAGACAGAGAGTCACTGAATGGATAAAAAAACAAGACCCATCTATATGCTGTCTACAAGAAACTCACTTTAAACCCAAAGATATACACAGACTAAAAGTGAAGGGATGGAAAAAGACATTTCATACAACTAATGGGGAGAAAAAAGCAGGAGTTGCAGTACTTGTATCAGACAAAATAGACTTCAAAACAAAGAAAGTCACAAGAGACAAAGAAGGACATTACATAGTGATAAAAGGGTCAATCCAACAAGAAGATATGACCATTATAAATATCTATGCGCCCAACACAGGAGCGCCTACATATGTGAAACAAATACTAACAGAATTAAAAAGGGAAATAGAATGCAATGCATTCATTCTAGGAGACTTCAACACTCCACTCACTCTGAAGGACAGATCAACAAGACAGAAAATAAGTAAGGAGACAGAGGCACTGAACAACACATTAGAACAGATGGACCTAACAGACATCTACAGAACTCTACACCTAAAAGCAGCAGAATAAGTGCACATGCAACATTTTCAAGAATAGATCATATACTAGGCCACAAAAAGAGCCTTGGTGAATTCAAAAAGATTGAAATTGTACCAACCCATTTCTCAGACCACAAAAGTATGAAACTAGAAATAAATTATGCAAAGAAAATGAAAAATCCCACAAACATGTGGAGGCTTCACAACATGCTCTTAAATAATCAGTGGATCAATGATGAAATAAAAACAGAGATCAAGCAATATATGGAGACAAATGACAACAATAATTCAACATGGCACAAACTGTGGGACGCAGCAAAGGCTGTGCTAAGAGGAAACTATATTGCAATACAGGCCTACCTCAGGAAAGAAGAAACATCCCATATGAGCAGTCTAAATTCACAATTAACGAAACTAGAAAAAGAAGAACAAATGAGACTCAAAGTCAGTAGAAGGAGGGACATAATAAAGATTAGAGCAGAAAATAAATAAAATCAAGAAGAATAAAACAATAGATAGTATCAATGAAAGCAAGAGCTGGTTCTTCAAGAAAATAAACAAAATATATAAACCCCTAACCAGACTTATCAAGAAAAAAGGAGAGTCTACTCACATAAACAGAATCACAAATAAGAAAGAAAAAATCACTACAGACATCACAGAAATACAAAGAACTATTATACAATACTATGAAAAATTATACGCTAACAAACTGGATAACCTGTAAGAAATGGACAACTTTCTAAGAAAACACAACCTTCCAAGGCTGACCCAGAAAGGGTCACACACCCAGAAAGGGTCAAAGAAAATCTGAACAGACCAATTACCAGCAACGAAATTCAACTGGTAATCAAAAACCTATGTAAGAACAAAACTCCTGGACCAGATGGCTTCACTGCTGAATTTTATCAAACATTTAGTGAAGACCTAATACCCATCCTCCTTAAAGTTTTCCAAGGAGTAGAAGAAGAGGGAATACTTCCAAACTCATTCTATGAGGCCAGCATCACTCTAATACCAAAACCCGGCAAAGACACCACAAAAGAAAATTACAGACCAATATCCCTGATGAACACAGATGCAAAAATACCCAACAAAATATTAGCAAACTGAATTCAAAAATATATCAAAAGGATCATCCATAATGATCAGGTTGGATTTATTCCAGGGATACAAGGATGGTACAACTTTTGAAAATCCATCAACATCATCTACCACATCAACAAAAAGAAGGACAAAAACCACATGATCATCTACATAGATGTGGAAAAAGCATTTGACAAAATTCAACATCCATTCATAAAAACTCTCAACAAAATGGGTATAGAGGGCAAGTACCTCAACATAATAAAGACCATATATGACAAACCCACAGCCAACATTATACTTAACAGCGAGAAGCTGAAAGCTTTTCCTTTAAGATTGGGAACAAGACAAGGATGCCTACTCTCCCCACTTCTAGTCAACATAGTACTGGAGGTCCTAGCCACGGCAATCAGACAACACAAAGAAATAAAAGGCATCCAGATTGGCAAGGAAGAAGTTAAACTGTCCTTGTTTACAGATGACATGATATTATACATAAAAAACCCTAAAGAATCCACTCCAAAACTACTAGATCTAGTATCAGAAATCAGCAAAGTTTCAGGATACAAAATTAATACACAGAAATCTGTGGCATTCCTATACACTAACAATGAACTAGCTGAGAGAGAAATCAGGAAAACAATTCCATTCACAGTTGCATCAAAAAGAATAAAATACCTAGGAATAAACCTAACCAAGGAGGTGAAAGACCTATACTCCCAAAACTACAAGATACTCATGATAGAAATTAAAGAAGATACCAATAAATGGAAACACATCCCATTCTCATGGATAGGAAGAATTAATATTGTCAAAATGGCCATCCTGCCTCAAGCTATCTACAGATTCAGTGCAATTCCTATCAAAATAGCAACAGCATTCCTCAACAAACTACAGAAAATCGTTCTAAAATTCATATGGAACCACAAAGGACCCCAAATAGCCAAAGCAATCCTGAGAAGGAAGAATAAAGCTGAGGTGATTATGCTCCCCAACTTCAAGCTCTCCTACAAAGCCACAGTAGTCAAGACAATTTGGTACTGGCACAGGAAAAGACCCATAGACCAATGGAACAGACTAGAGAGCCCTGATATAAACCCAACCAAATATGGTCAATTAATATACGACAAAGGAGCCATGGACATACAATAGGGAAATGATAGCTTCTTCAGCAGCTGGTGTTGGCAAAACTGGACAGCTACATGCAAGAGAATGAAACTGTATTATTGTTTAACCCCATAAACTAAAGTATACTCAAAATGGATCAAAGACCTGAATGTAAGTCATGAAACCATAAAACTCTTAGAAGACAACATAGACAAAAATCTCCTGAGAATAAATATGAGCAATTTCTTCCTGAATACATCTCTTCAACCAAGGGGAACAAAAGCAAAAATGAACTCATGGGACAACATCAAACTAAAAAGCTTCTGTACAGTAAAGGACACCATCAACAGAACAAAAAGGCATCCTACAGTATGGGAGAATATATTTGTAAATGACATATCTGGCAAGGGGTTAACATCCGAAATATATAAAGAACTTACATGCCTCAACACCCAAAAAGCAAATAACCTGATTAAAAAATGGGCAGAGGATATGAAGAGACAGTTCTCCAAAGAAGAAATTCAGATGGCCAACAGACACATGAAAAGATGCTCCATATCACTAATCATCAGGGAAATGCAAATTAAAACCACAATGAGATATCACCTCACACAAATAAGGATGGCCAGCATCCAAAAGACTAAGAACAACAAATGCTGGCGAGGATGCGATGTGGAGAAAGAGGAACTCTCCTACACTGCTGGTGGGGATGTAAGCTAGTTCAACCATTGTGGAAAGCAATATGGAGGTTCCTCAAAAAACTAAAAATACAAATACCCTTTGACCCAGGAATCCCACTCCTTGGAATTTACCCAAAGAATACAACTTCTCAGATTCAAAAAGACATATGCACCCCTATGTTTATTGCAGCACTTTTTACAATAGCCAAGATATGGAAGCAACCTAAGTGTCCATCAGTAGATGAATGGATAAAGAAGATGTGGTACATATACACAATGAAATACTATTCAGCCATAAGAAGGAAACAAATCCTGCCATTTGCAACAACATGGATGGAGCTAGAGGATATTATGCTCAGTGAGATAAGCCAGGTGGAGAAAGACAAGTGCCAAATGATTTCCCTCATTTGTGGTGTATAATAACAAAGCAAAACTGAAGGAACAAAATAGCAGACTCAGAGACTCCAAGAAGGGACTACTGGTTACCAAAGGGGAGGGGTGTGGGAGGGCGAGTTGGGAGAGTGGGAGAAGAGGATTGAGGGGTTTTTTGTTTAGTACACATGGTGTTGGGGATCACGGGGAAAACAGTGTAGCACAGAGAAGGTAAATATTGAATCTGTGGCATCTTACTACACTGATGGACAGCGACTGCATTGGGGTATGGGTGGGGACTTGATAATATGGGTAAATGTAGTAACCACGTTGTTTTTTCATGTGAAACCTTCATAAGAGTGTATATCAATAATACTTAATTAAAAATAACAATAATAATTAAAAAAAAGAAAAGAAGATGCTCATCTGTCTGGATTTTTCCAGCAATAGACTGTGGGTGAGTGAGATGACCCTGAAAGTGTCCCCAATAGCCTATTGACCTTAGGCAGTTGAATATGACATTGAAGTCAAGATAAATAATTTCTTGGGGAGTGTTTCCATGTTAAATCTTGAGAAGGTGGTTTAGTGGTCCCTCATATGGTGACAGAAAGAGCTTGGGGTTTGGAATCAAACTAGCCAGGGTTTGAATATCAGACTCTCTACTTACTTACTACAGACCTTGGGTGGTCATTTAAATTCTCTGCAGCTCAACTGCCTTCTCTGTAAATTGGGGATGATAGTACACATGACATAATATGATTTTGAGCCTAAGTTGAAATAGTAAGTACTTGACATCTGATCTCGGTCTCCCAGGCTACCTCGACTGATCTTTACTGAAAATAAGGTTAAATAAATCCAGCAAGCAGTGCCATTAGCTTCAATTCTGTTAAGAACTCTCCCTGCAGTTCAACCCCGAGGAGGAGCCTCCGTGGACGGCTGGGCTGGGGGAGGTGGGCTCTTCCATCCGTGGACATCCATAGACAAGCAGAGAGACAGTGCCTCCCACCCTGAGCTCATGCCACAGGCCGCCTGGTGAGCCAGCCTCACCTAGCCGGTCCCACAGGACTCTACCCCACACACAGAGACAGACATGCATGCATGCACACACGCACACTATACCCCAGCACTCTACTCACACTCACAAGCACATGCATCTGTACCCCTTCCTGTCACAAACCATCTCTTAGTCTCCACAGCTGGCAAACTTTAAATTGTACCTCTTTCTTTTTTATTGCAGCCAAGTTGGTTTTCCTTCTGCTGTTCCAAATATAAAAGCTCTTTGCATTGTTTGGGGCAGGAGAAATGTTAAGAGGAAGAGGAGAGTACAAGCGGCTTACACTGAACGTTCCAGCACTTCCTTCTCTGGTGAGACATCTCTTACCCAGCCTTCCTTCCTTTCCTGCCTCTCGCCCCCACCACAGGAATTCATGCACGCACACATGTTAGTAATAAAACTTTACCTTTGTATAACACCTTGCAGTTTTCAGAGCACTTTAATCTGTATTATCTCTTTAATAGGCCAGATATCTTTAATCCCCATGTATAAATAAGGAAACTAGGAAAAATGACTTGCTAAAGGTCACTCAAATGTTGGAGTCAAACTTGTCCTAACTCAACTTCAGTACAGTAACCCAATGTTTATAGAACGTGACATCAGCAAGTCCGGAAATTGCTTTTTCAGACTAGATATCTGCTCATTTATTCAACAAATTTCAATTTCACTTTCCATGCACCTGCCAAAGTGGAGCTCCTCAGCTCCTGCCACTTACCAAATTCCACCGTCCTGACCTCACAGATGACCGCTTCTCTTTAAACCCAAATCTTATATTAGAGACTCCCATCACTTCCTCTGTGGCTCCCCTCCCCTATGCTCAGAGGGCCCTTGCCACCTCCCTAAAGGAGCCCCACTTCACCCCAACTCCCTAGCCACAGCTGACAACCAGCACTGGGCAGCAGACCCAGCCCAATCAGATTTTCTCTCCCAGAAACAAGGATTTGAGGACAGAGCCTGAATCACACTGCCCTGGATGCTAAGTCCGTGAGATCATGTCATATTATTGAGAGGCAGAAATTAAAGTTCATTGAAAACACTTGTTTACTCCTAAGAGCATGGAATAGATATTTAGAATGTAGCAGAAATAAAAGACCACTCAAATCCAAAGAAGGAAAAGCAGAAAGTCAGTATTCTTCTATTCCTGTGAGGGCCAATCGATGTACCACTGAATTTCATGAGATTCTCCTGCTTCTTCACCCATATACTACCTTCCCATTACCACCGCTGCCACCACCGTCACCATCACTTCCTCCAGCTGGGCCTGGCAACAGAACAAACTCTGAGAGCCCTGCTGGGACAGGCCCTCGTTGTCTTCTTTTGTGTATGTGAGTATCTTCACCAAAAATCTCTAGCCACTCCAGTCAAATCTACAAGCAACAGGTTGTCTGCCATCATCTGTGCCATGTGGCTTTTACAACCACTTGCAACTGTAAGACCTTCAGACCCCACAAGAGCCCTGTGAACTGTTGGGGTCCCCACAGAATTGCACTTTTTAGATGAAGATACTTGTAGCCTAATCATGTATGGTGGCATACTGAGAGGTACATAACACATTTGCTTAGAGATTCAATGTTACTCCAAGACCATGGGAAAATGATAAGTCATCTGAACAATAAGTATTATTACTTATGAAAAATGTGGCAGTATAAAGTAATAGCATGCAAATTTACATGACTCCTTTTCAATAGCAAACACTGAATTTTACAAGCATTTTCCTCTGGATGAGCCCCTGGTGAGTAAGCTTCCTTCCAGCCCCCCACCCCAGGGGAAAATGTGTGAGAAGAATGCCCTTGGGAGTGTCTTAGAGGCCCTGCCAACGTCTTACAGGCACGCCCAGGCTCCCTCTGCCATCAATGCCTTCCTCCCTGGTTCAGCCTCTCCCCTCCGCACTTCCCTCTGTGTCCTGCATCCTGGGACTCACCATGCCCACACGATGTCCCCTGCCTCTGCTAGACAGAGGGCTCTCAAGGTGCCAGCGCTTATATATGCAAGAGGGGAGCTGAACAAGGCAGGTTATCATCCAATGTCTTACGGCTCTACCAGCTTTTACTTAAAACCTCCTCTTCCTTAATTCATATCAGTGGATAAAATGAAGCTTTAGAAGGGATCCTTTAAAAGGAACCCCTAACAATAGGTCCCTGGAAAGTGATATTATGTATGTCCCTAATCACAAGATTCCGTGTTGGTACCAGAGCTGACTGGACCGGGGAAAGGGCACTCAACCCAAAGACAGCGAGTCCTTAAACTAAATGGCACCTTAGGAAGCAGTTTGCTAGGTGGCCCCAAGTAACTTAGATTCGCTTTCTGAGTCTGACTCAGAAAGAACTTGCCGCAGGAACAGTTGGTAGCAGGAGCAAAATTAAGACAGAGACCAGAAATAAGAGCCATGCGAGATCATCTTTAACCTCCACTCCCCATACCACTTCCACTCTGCCCACATCCATTTTACCACCATGAGTGGACAAAATTTACCTTAAAATGTGAGAAGCCGAGACATCCCTCCTTCTGTTTTCTGCCTCTTCATGACAAGCAAACCCGGAAGAGAGCAGGCTGGCCTCCCATTCTTCCACGCTTAGATGGGCAAACAGATTCAGGACGCTTCGCTTCTTGCAGGCGCGTTATTGGTAACTGCATTCAGCTTCCAGGAATAGCGGCCCCCAAGCCCTGTGACTTAGAGCCATGAAGAGATGACCTTTCTTACATAGTGAGAAGCCTGGAGCACAATAGTCACAGGGTGGCTTCAAGTACTCAACCATTTCAGGGTGAGGGCTTTGAGATTCTCTTAGTTTTTCCTTCATGGTTGGAACTCCAAACATAACACCCAGGTTCAGGCACAGAGAGAAAAGACCACAAGGGCTTTCTAAGGAATCCCACCCCATAACTTCTTGCATCGCACTAGCCACTCCTATCTGAAAGAAAGGTGAGAACTGCTGTTTGTTTTTAGTCGGGAATATTGACATACCAACTACCACAGAGCTCTTGTTGGAAATGGAAAGGAGAGAAGGGAAATCTGTAGGCAATTAGGGATATCCACCATGAACAGAATGGCCAGATGGATATGTAGACTCTGCCTTGGTCTACCACATGCTCCCAGCCAACTTATACCAGAGCTCTGCTTTGGAGCTGCTGGGTGCTGGTCTAGCTTTTAGTAAAGTGAAACACACCCTACACCCCATTTCACTGCTGTTCTCATGTAATAGGAGTGATTGGCAGAGCTGCGTGTGGGAATTCCTGGGACTGTGGGCTGTGTGCAGTTTGAAAGCATCTAACAACAGTCTGAGTCTCATTCACGGTGGAGGATGTAAGAGAATCAACTCCGACTGCTAAGAAGACAACATGGATTTTGAATAGAGTTCCAGTACCCAAGCCTTGTTCCAGACCACGTGAGGTACGGCTACTGCTGGGATCCTGGCAGATCCCTTACTCCCTTTCATCCCAGCGGTTCTCAGATGTTAGTGTGCATCACAATCACTTGAATAGCTTGTGAAAACACAGATTTCTGGGCTCCACCTTCAGAGATTTTTTGAATCAATGGTTCTATGGGAGGCCTAAGAATCTGCAGTTCTCACAGACCCTCTGCTGATGCGTATGTCCATGGGCTGGTGTATCTTACAATGAACTCACAATACAGGAGACCACCTGAATTAATCTTTACTCCTTGCAGTTAAAAGACGCTACTTAATACATACCTTTGGATTCAGACAGAAGCCCATAGGACTGGACTGAAGACAAGGCCTAATGGCAAACACCATGTTCCTCCGAGCCTTGCCTACACCCTGGTGGTTACAGTGGTGCGTCACTGTCTAATTCTCTCTTCTTGGATGAATCTCTCCTAGGCAGCCACACAGTAGGTTGTGGGAGACTTTCAGCCTTTAATCTTCAGGGCAGAAAACATGTTTGAATTCCAGGAATGAATTCACCTCGGTTCAAGTAGGGCCTACATACTATATCCATAAGAAAGCAGAGTTGATCACATCACTACCCTGGCCAAATGAATGAGCAAAAATCTAGTTACGCATCATATGCCCTGAGGAGCAAAGAATGACTTATACATAATCCCTGCTTTTGAATAACAATGTAATTGAGGATACACATATGTAAACAAATATTTATTAAAATATTTTAATAAATATGGGAAGCGCTACCATCATGGTGTGGACAAAGTGTGATGGAAGGAGAGATGTACTAAGCCTACAGAATGGAAGTCAAGGAAGGCCTCATCGCATATCCACCTGAAAAAATTCTGAGGCATTTCTTTCTATACCTCTATTTATATATTATCGATAGCTAGGCTAACCTGCTGGGTAGACGTGTTCTTTCGGTCATCTTAAACAAGCCTACAGAGATGATTCCCACCCCCTTCCTGAAATATGAACCCACCCAGATACAATTTTTCCGTTTTTCCTAAGGATGGGGTGAACTATTACCCCACCTCCCTCTACCACCCGGAGGCGGTTCACAAGCGCTCAGCTGCCGCCGCTCCCCCGAAACATACCCATTCAAGTGGGGCTGAGGTCGGAAAGAATGTTATCGGATGTTTTATCAAAACAAGGGTATCTATCCTCTACACCCCACACTACAGATTGATGGTTAGGCTTAGAGGAAAGAGCACCAAAGGTGAAATCAGCATCCTAGCTCCTCACTTAGTCATCTAGGTACCCTGGCCAAGATATTTAACCTTCCTGAAACCCCACTTCGTCATTAGTAAAATGAAAGTATCATCATGTTCTTCACAGAGAAACCATGAGATTAAAGCATAGTCGGCTTGCCCTAACATGATAAGCGAAGTCTACAATCTCAATTCTGTAAAAATCTTGCCCCACTATTGCAAGATTAAATAAGCCTCTGGGATGAGCTGCCCAGTAAGCAGGCCGGAATTCCAGGCCTCACGGTGGCCTGGCGCCACCTGGTGGGAGCCGCTAAAACATGATAAGAACTTCAGTTCCGGTCTGGTTTCTATGTCTGGGGCTGTTGGGGACAGGGCACCCATCCTCAGCCTCTGCACTTCTGAAAGTAGGTTAGCTGTTCTGTCCCACTGGTCTCGGACAACCCTCCCGATCTGCCTACTCACAGGGGATGCACACTGAAGCCAGGTCCCCTTAGGAAGGAGCAGGCGGAGGGTGCAAGGGAGCCAGTGACGGGTCACTCTCCACTGGCACTCACACAGAAGCGAAAGAAGTCGCCTGGTCACAGCCCAGCCAGGGCTGGCCCCTCCGTTCTCACCAACTGCGGCAGGCCTCCCACGGCCTCCTCTCGCCCATCAGAGCACCGAGCCCCTCCCCACCTCAGCTCCTCGGACCTAGCACCTTCCGGGGTGCCGTTTTCCCCATTTCCAGCACTTTCCGTCAGTGCCATTACCCAGCTTCAGAATGACACCCTTCCAGTGGTCTGGTGTTTCGTTCGTTGTCTGCCCCACTAATATTAAATGATTATTCCAGTTAACTCCCCTATTCCAAGTCGCTTAGCTGCGTTTTCCCTTCCAAATAATTAAAATGACCTCTTTCCCTAAGGACTATGCACCTTCACGCATAAACTGCCATTTCCTCCGCCTCTGTTGGCTTGTCTCATCTTCTCAAGGCCTCACCGGACTTCTCCCGTGCTTTGCTCTGCATCTAGAGAGGTAGGGAGGTGAGGAGGGAGCTGGGGCTACCACACAGCGGGTGGGGATTGAGGAATCTCAGCTCAGTGAGATTCTAATTGAAACCTGAAGCTCACTTCATTCTAAAACATGTATATACTGTCTTGACCTTGAACTCATCTACCTATACCATATCCGACCCATTGCCAGTTTTAAAATCAAACCAAGTCAGTGCTTTGTGTAACCCACTGGAATTATTAAAGTTTCTGCCACTATCCTATTTATAATCTTAATTTCAGGGCTTTTTTTTTTTTTACCCTAGAAAGCTTTCTTTCTGCCCCTCCCCAGTTCTCAGAACTTGGTTTCTTCGTCCACCCTATGGAGAGAAGAGATCAGAGGAGATATAAGTGAATGTTGCCTGACTGTCCATATTCGCTTCTCTGCTAGCCCCGGTGTTGGCATTGTCACCAGGGGCTGGTGGCACTGGCCACTGCCACACCAAGTCCCATGAAGGCAGAGAATGTCCTCCCATCTCTGTCTGCCATGGGCTAATACCAGCGGCCACAGCTGCTAAAGTGGCTTCGTGGACATGGTGCTCATTCAGGTTTTCCTTTGATAATGTTCAGTTGTACTTAACCTCCTCATCTCAGAGGACTGCCACTTCTTCCCGGGGTCACTGCATCTTCTTCCAGTCTCCACCTCTGGTGTGCACATCCCACTTCCTTCTCCAGCTTCCCAGAGCAAGCTCCCGAGCAGCCAGTATCTCCGCTGACCTCCAGGATCACTCACCGGGTCCTGGAACAGTGAGTCCACTGCATCCCCAACTCCTAGGGGACTCCTATCACCGTCATTCATCCCACAGAGAAAATGAGTGAATGAAGGACAGAAATAAAAGAACTGGAAAAGTCAGAGCACTTGTAAGAGTGAGAAAGAAGCACCACATCAGGCAGAAATGTTATAAACCACATCCAGTCTCTAAATGATCAGTTCTCCAATCTTCGGTGAGTAACTAGCCTGGAGTTTTACCAAGCTTGCAGAAGTGAACACAGAATCAGTCCAAATGCCCTTAGCGAGCAAGGAGAATTAGAGATGCTGGGCAGCCAGAGCTCACCAAATATTTGGAAGTGTTTAAAAGGGGAGAAAGCCAGACTTCAGAAATTATAGCCAAGTATGTTAGAAAATAATGTCTAGGAATGGTAAAAATGTCCTAGATCTACTCCATGGGGATGTTAGAGACTACCAAATGCTCCATTTGTGAAATTTTGTTCATTTGAAAACTTTTTACTCCCTGCTCTGTGCCTTCATGAAGCTTACATCTTTAGTGGGTGGTGGAGATAGGCAACACATAATTGAACATATACAGGAATATACTAAAGGTTAAGTTTAGTGATAAGCACCCAAGGTGTGGGTAACGGATGCCACTGACAAGATGGTCAGGGAAGGTCTCTCTGATAAGGGGACTTTTGAGAAGAGACCTTTTGAGAAGAAAGTGAGACATGGGAGAATGCAGGGAAAAGCAATCCAAGTGGTAGGAAATGCAAGTGAACCAGTCCTGAGGCTTGGTGAGAACACGAAAGAGGCCCCTGCAGCTGGAGTGAAGGAGGAAGCAAGAGTCACAGATGACTTCTGAGAAGGGACAGAGGCCCCGACAATGCATGCAGGCCGCCACAGGGACTTTGCTTTTATGGTGAGGGAAATGGGGTGGGGGGGAGACCTGAAAGATTCGCACAGAGCAATGACATGATCTGAGTTATATTTTAACAGGATCACTCTTGTTGCTTTGGAGGAAACAGAGTAAGGGAGTGGGGTTGGGAAATAGAGGGAGCAGTTAAAAGGCTTCTGCAATAATTGGGGCCAGAGGGCACCCCAGCCTCTCCCTCCCTAGCAAAGTGGGGTCTTGTTCATGTTAATGCTCCTCCTAAAGTGCCTGGCATAATAATGATGGTCAAATGAAACTTTTAGCAATGGCAGTCATACCAGTCATGCTGATGCAGGGGAGGAACTGTGCACTTAGCAGATTAAGAACAAAATCTCTGATAAAAGCCATGCCTCAGGGGAAACAGAAGGCCTGCACATGGCAAGAGGCACCATTTCAAACCTTAGTTCATTAAGAATATATGCTTTACCTGCTGCTGGTTCCCTGGAAACCCATAAGCAAATCCTACTATCTTCTCCACCCATGCAGGTCCAGATGGGCTTGCAAAACTGGGCTGGGGAAATGGAGACCCTGTTTTGTTTGCATCCTTGATGCATGCTGCCGCCCTCTGGTGAGGCTGTTGTGCAGAAACACCTGGGTTTATTAGAAGCTTCTGCATCACCCAAGAGACAGAACCATCATCCTTCTACTCTTACACCCAGCACTTACATGTATCCAAGACATAGCCCCAATTAACAATATCTCTCTAAGGTTGCTATCAGAACTTCTGACCCACTCACTTTGGGATAGATCCAGGGCAAAGGTGGGGTGCCTCGTGAAGGGATGGTCCTGGCTCAGCGTGTACACCTCACCCCCTCTGCCGGCTGGCACGTGAGCCTTAGGGCAACCGAGTAAGAAGAGACACCATGTCGACTCTGACTCCCGTCATGACTGTCCTATGACGTCAAGAGTGCATTGCTGTTCCCTTCACTCCTGGAGTTTGCAGTGGGGATCCAGGCAAATGCCTTCATTTTCTTGGTGAATTTTTGGGACATGGTGAGGAGGAAGCCACTGAGCAACTGTGGTCTTACCCTGCTGAGTCTCAGCTTCACCCAGCTTTTCCTGCATCGGCTGCTGTTTCTGAATGCCATCCCTCCTACCCACTGAGTCTCAGCTACCAAACCATCATCATGCTCTGGACGGTCACAAATCAAGCTGGGTTCTGGCTCGCCACCCGCCTCCGTCTCCTCTACTGTGCCAGAGTGGTCTGCTTCTCTCACACCTTCCTGCCCCGTGTGGCGACCTGGATCACCAGGCAGACCCGCCACGTGCTCCTCAGCACTGTGCTTTTCTCCGGTGTCTGCACTGCCCTCTCTTGGTGGGGCTTTTTTTTTAACAGATCTCAGTTCACCATCACAACTGTGCTCTTCATGAATAAAAATACAGAATTCAATTTGCAAACTGTGAAACTCAGTTTCTATTATTCTTTCTTCTTCTGCAGCCTGGGGTCCATCCCTCCTTTCCTGTTTTTTCTGGTTTCTTCTGCAGGACTGACTGCCTCCCTGGAGAGGCCCCTGAGGACAATGAGGGCCAAAACCAGAGACCCTTGCGACCCCAGCCTGGAGGCCCACATCAACGCACTCAAATCTCTCATCTCCTTCCTTGGCTTCTGCACGGTATCATTCTGTACTGCCCTTAGTCTCAATGCCTTTGCTGATCCAGTGGCACAACGGGTTCAGTGTGATGGTCTGTGTGGGGATGGTGGCAGCTTGTCCCTTGGGACATGCAGCTATCCTGATCATAGGCAATGCCAAGCAAGCTGAGGACATTGTGGAGACCATTCTCCACTGGGTTCAGAGCAGCCTAAAGGTAAGGGTGGGCCCCCAGGAAGGTTCCGGGACAGCAAATCTATGTTGAGAGTGGACATGCAACAGGCTCTCCATTCACAAAAGCCTTCAGGAACCTATTCCAGTTTCTTCTGTAACACATAACTGAGAGTCTCCATTTTACAGCAGTGGACACTCCCACAGCAGAAAAAATAATTAAAGCTCATACATGGCCTAGGCAAGGAGAATAGCTTTGGTTCCCTAGGTTTGTTTTGATAAAATTAATACAACAGAGGTGAGGTACTCAGTATAAATGCTTTGTATTCTATCGCTTATCAGTGCTTGGTATAAGCCAAACCGTGAGAAATCACCTCTTAAGAAATAATTGCTTTTCGCATGACTGCTAAACCTATTTCCTAAAACATGTGCTAGCATAATCTTTTAAAATATTCACCACTGTGGCAATTAATAATCCTCTTGAAACTCTACAGTTTTCATGGAAACATAAGATAGGAAAAGATAAACTTGGAAGAACAATTATGTCATCACTTTAGCTTCAAGAGGTACTATATTAAAACTCCTACAGGAACCAGAGGATATCTCTTTGCTACGCTGATTTCATTTCCTTTGCATAAAGATCCGGAAGTGGGATTGCTGAGTCATATGGTAGTTCCATTTTTGACTTTTTGAGGATTCCCCCATACTGTGTTCTACAAAGGCTGCTCCAATTTACACTGCCACTGTGGGTGAAGGTTCCACATTTTGGGCAACATTGTTATCTCTTGTCTTTTTGGTGATAGTCATTCTAACAGGTGTGAGATGATACCTCATTGTGCTTTTGACTTGCATTTCCCTGATGATGAGGGATGCTGAGAACCTTTCATGTACTTGTTGACCATTTGGATGTCTTCTTTGGAAAAAATGTCTCAAGTCCTCTGCTCATTTATTTCTTTTCATTTTCTCTGCTCATTTTTTAAACAGGTTGTTTGTTCCTTTGCTATTGAGTTATATGAGTTCCTTATATATTTTGGACATTAACCCCTTATTAGATACATAATGTATAAATATCTTCTCCCAAACTCCCAAATATGGAGGCTAATTCACGTTAGTGGTTATAACAGAACCTTACAGTGGGGAGTGACATGATCGTAGTGATTTTGTAAAAATGTGTCCGGTAGTATTGTCTAATATTTATTTGAAGAGAAAGAAGCAAAGGGGTTAAGCCATTTGAACTCCCACTGAAGTGAAATATTTGGACTAGTATGGGGTTGGTGGAAATGCAGATGATGGATAGACATGAAAAGTTTTGAAAAAATCATCAACTCATGATATGATGGTTGTTAGAGAAGGAAAAATCAAGTCGATTCTTGATACGTGAGTGTGTCATAATATGATATGATCACTAATAAGAATAAAGAAGTTGAGAAAGGAAGTTAGGTTGAGTTTGGAGAAAATGGTAAATGTGGTTTGGAACTCATTGCAACTGGGCTGACGTTATGTCATCTAGTTGGAAACCACCAGGAGATTCTTGGAAACAAAGAACGAAAATTCAGATTGGAAGATAGAACTGTAGTCATCAAAAGAGAAGCTAGCCTGAAAAATGTAAGTTATAAATTGGACTATGAAAGTGGAAGAAAATTATTGGCAAGGTTGGAGGCCATAAGTTATGGGAGGAGAAAAGGATAAGAGATAGTGAAGATGGTTGGAATGGACCAGATTTCTTTCTTTCTTTCTTCCTTCCTTCCTTTCTTTCTCTCTCTCTCTCTCTCTTTCTTTCTTTCTTTCTTTCTTTCTTTCTCTCTCTCTCTCTTTCTTTCTCTCTCTCTTTCTTTCTCTCTCTCTCTCTTTTCTTTCTTTCTTTCTTTCTTTTCTTTCTTTCTTTCTCTCTCTCTCTCTTTTCTTTCTTTCTCTCTTTCTCTCTCTCTCTTTCTTCTTTCTTTCTCTCTTTCTTTCTCTCTTCCTCTCTTTCTTCCTCTCTTTCTTCCTTCCTTTCTTTCTTTCTTTCTTTCTTTCTTTTTCTCTCTCTCTTTCTTTCTTTCTTTCTTTCTCTCTCTCTTTCTTTCTTTCTTTCTTTCTTTCTTTCTTTCTTTCTTTCTTTCTCTCTTTCTTTCTTCTCTCTTTCTTTCTTTCTGCATTCCTAGGACCTTCTTTCATGTGAGAACAGCCACCTCCACCTAGAAGTAACTGCTCCTTGTGCTCCAGTTAAGATGATGACCATGGTCCTGCCCCTGGTTATATTTGATGGGTTCATTGCAGACCAATCCAAGTCTACCTTTGGGATTTTTCTAACTTGATCCAAGAAAAAAATCATAAGATGTGAAATCTAGTAGCTTCTTGTGTCCTGTTTCCTGCCATATTTCCTCTCACAGGCAAAAACAAGCAGAGACAAGAGGGGGATATAGTAAAACCCGGTTCTATTTGACACCTGATGTTTCAGAGATCCAGCTGCATTCTCTTCCTGCTTTGGTCTCATGTAAAACCCCTTATCATATTCCATGAGCCAATACATACTACTTTTGCCTAAATGTGTTTGTACTGAAGTTCTCAGATTTGCAACCAAAAGACCTATGATACAATGAGTGGTAAAAACCCATAAATGGGACCAGTAAGACACAAAGAGAAGTCATAACCATTTCAGTTAGCTATAGAGCAGAAAAAAAAAGATTATCCTTAGAATGTTCGGTTTAGACTCAATGGTAAATCTAAATAATGAAAACTCATCTTCAATAATGTAAAAAAGATGAATAGTCACAGGAGATCCAGAGAGTGAGTTATTGTTAGGGCCTCTTTCATAGTACATTTTATGCTACTTCATCTATTTTGTTTGCAAAGCATATTTAATGTTTATGATTAAACTTGAATAAGTTTTATTTACTTAATGGTACTACCCACGTAAACACTGCCTGAGAAGGTGGTGTACTTTTAAAGGGGTGGGGAGAGGAAATGATGGCATGGGGTGAACCTAAGTTCTCTGTAAAATGGAGGTCCCAAATATACACAACTGGTTTTTTAAGATATATGGTGGCAATGCCCCAAATCCCTCTCACCCCAGATATCTCTCCTCCTAATCAGTCAGTAAATTTTCTGTGTGTACCTGAGGGATATTCGTGCCAAAAGTGGAAGTAGAGAGAACTGAAAAAGAACTAGTGATCACAGAGTACATCTATTTCACTGTTTTGCTAAAGACACATCTCCCATCTTAGCACCTCCCAAATGCAGACACAATTTAGGTGCTCTGGCATTGTCCACTTTGAGTGGAAAGGTAGTAGAAAACTTTCTAAGTGGAAGCATGTATACACAGACACATGTCTCAAAGGAAACATGAGAAACCTAAGCTCCCACCTATAAACTAAGGATTTTCAGTGTCCCAACTCCAGATTTACTGAAATGGTTACTAGGCTCCCTGGAAGAGGTGATATTTGAGTGCCTATAGGACTTGTCTAAATACTTGATCGACTTAAGCAATTGTTCATATACAGAATGTAATTTGTATAAACCTGGTTTTCCACTCAACTATTTTGTGTCTTTTAATCTCCATTTGGATCTTTGAGCAAGGACTTTGAAAATCAGGTTCAGATGCTTTTTCTGGCCACTCTTTGCTTCTAGGATACAAACTTTCAGAGAGACAATTCACAGCGTAGTCATGATTAAGCATGGGAGTTCTGAAAGTCGTAATATCTGATAGTTTCAAATCTCAGCTCCAACACTGACTAAATTTGAAACACCAAAATATCAGTTACTAGATGATGAATGAATTGTGATACATTCATGCAGTGATATATCACACACCAGTGAAATTGAACATGGATGATTTCACAAACATATTTAAGATGAAAAAAGCAAGTTTCAGGACAATTCACACAATTCATACCATTTATGTAGGCCTCACATACCTAGAAAACACCACCACATAGTATACAGAGTTACCCACGTATGTGACCTAGTATGAAGAAATACGCAATTATAAACACCAAATCCAAGAAAGTGGTTACTGCAGCGAGAGAGGAGGAGGATGTGATTGGTGAGCACAGTGGTTCTGTAACATCTTTCTATGCTGACAGATAGTAACTGCACTAGTGGGGGTGCGGATTTAAGGGAGTTTCAGTTATATTTTAATGTTTAATTTCTAGGATTAGGAGATGGGTGTTTGCTATTCTTTGTTCTTTTTGTGTACACCTGAAATATTACATGATACACTTTTCAAAGACTTGGCCCTCTTTTTGTTGACATTACATGCCAGTTAGCACTTTGAAAACTACTTTGCCATATAGATGCACAATTGTATAATTAGATTCACTCTTTCCTACAGAGTCTATTTTTGGAAAGTGTATTTAGCATTAAATAATCTAGCTTACTTTACATGCCAAAATGTGTTTTCAGAAATAAAACAGATGACATGAAATACATTTCTAAGTTATAAAATAAAAGATTAATTTCCAACACATGGTCTCTCATTTTAAAATTATTGGGCAAGCATTCTTCTCATACTTAGAAGAACCTATACTTGCAAACAACTGTTTTCCATCAAAAAGCAGAATGGAATTAGATGTTGCTCCTAGTTAAAAGGATTCAAGGCTAAGGCAGAGAAAGACAAATACCATAAGATTTCACTTATTTGTAGAATCTAAAAATAGAACAAAATGAACAAAATAGCAGTAGACTCATAGACAGTGGGAAGGAACTGGTGGTTACCATGGGGGAGGGGTTAAGGTGGAGGGGAGGGGGACAAAGGGGCACAGAAATTCTCAATCATAAGTTGGTCACGGGGATGGCAGTACAGCATGGAGAATATAGCCAATGGTCCTATAACATCTCCCTATGCTGACAGGTAGTAACCGCACTAGTGGGGGTGAGGATTTAATAATGTGGGTAACTGCTGAACCACTGTGTTATATACTTGAAACCAACATGAGTTTGTATATCAACTATACTTCAATTAAAAAATATATATAAAAGGATTCAAGGCTAAATCCTTACTTCACATCTTAATGTTCAATATTAATCTGAAGTTGTAATCTGCAAAAGTATTAGGTTTCTAGTTCCAAATCAAAGGCAGATAAAATTATGAAAACATAATCTAATAACTAAACATCTCCAATTTCAATTTGTATTTTTCAATAAATTTAAAAGATTGTCTCCAATATCATACTTTTGTGTTATATGTTCAGTTAAATAAAAATAGAAAGTTTCCTATAGTTCTGATAGGTGTTTTTTTGTTGTTTTTTGTTTTTTATTAAGGTATCATTGATATACACTCTTATGGAGGTTTCACATGAAAAACATTATGGTTACTACATTCACCCATATTATCAAGTCCCCCCCATACTCCATTAAAGTCACTGTCCATCACTGTAGTAAGATGCCACAGAGTCACTACTTGTCGTCTCTGTGCTACACTGACAGGTGTTTTTTTTTAATACCTGATAACTTCACTCATATTGTCAAGTACTTATAAGTAGTTGAGTTTGTAAACCACTGGTTTATAGGCCACAACACTATAAAAACATGTAAAGCAAAGAAGTATTTCTTCACTTAAAAAAGGAGAGAAAAAGACCTATGAGCTCTAACTTCAGTAGAATTACACACAATATCCATCACCAAACAAGATGATGAAATTTGTGTCTTGAGGTACTTTAATAGCAGTTCATTCACTGTGCCAGCTACCACCACAAAATGTGGTGAGTCTTACCTTCACAACTGTGCATCTAGCCAGTTAAAAAGGTTTCCTACAACCAAGGAATACTGTTTCTCAAAAATGATTTTAAATTTAATCTTAACACAGAAATTGTAACTTTTAAAACACATTTTCTTGCAGCTTATGCTTCCCAATTTTTCCAAAATCTTAGGGATGTCTGTTAGCCAGAACACTTCAGGTTTTCTATTTCTTGAGTTAATTTCAGTAAGTTATTTTGGTATAGTGATTTATCTATTATGCTTAAGTTTAAAACTTTAATGACTTGTTTGTAGTATTCTCTTATTATTGTATTTCACAAAATCTAAGATAACATCAGTTGTGAGATACAATATTATTTTATGCCTCAAGGAAGAAAATAAAAAGCCTGCCAATTAAACTATGGCATACCGCTTTCTTATCATTGACTATGATTGATCCTAAATCCAGATATGTCATGATGTGAAAAGCAATGTGCTCCTCAGAGTTAATGAAATATGGTGTATTTTCTATCTCTGTGTACTGTCCCTTTTGTTCATTTCTAATTTTGCTTAGTACACGCATGCAGTAAAATCAACTATTATATTATGAATCCAATTAATCATGCAAAGCACTGGCTCTTCTGTGGTTCCAGACCATTCAAGCATGTCTGGAACACAGCTATAATTACAACAATGAATAGTTTAGCACAATGTGTTTCCTAATGAATGATGCAATGAACAGACTTCAGTTCCCTGCCATTGCAAAATGTTTCCACAGTGGTTTTAAGTTCACTAACAAATCTGACATTAACATGTACCATTGCAGAATTTCTCTGCAGTCACTCTTACTAATTTGACCTTCCCACAATAAAATATAAAATCTTTTCTTAGCTCACAGATATATATTATTTCTTGATGTTGTAGATACCACAGATACTATTTTAGTAAATTCGCTGTTTGCATAAACTTTTTCATCAATGCCACAGATGAACTTAATTATTGCTTGGAATGATTATTTATATCTTTGCTTTAGTCAGCTGCAATTATAAAACATCACAGACTATTTAATTCTTCTCCAGCAAATTCCCAACCATCTTCAATATTCTCAGCAACAGTATTTCTGGCTATAATGTATTCGTGAACCTTTGGTTCTATTGAAGTCATACCATTTCCCCTTCACCGCACAGAGAGTCTTTCAGAAATTCACTGCAAAAAATTTCATGGCCACCTTTTAACAAAAGTATCACCTATTTAATTTGTATTCAGAAAATAATCTTGTGGCAATTCTAGTTCTTTCAGTTAATTAAAATTTCATCAGGTAAAATTGCTCTTTGTACAAGAATGGTATCTTAAGTTTTATTTTCAGCAATGACATAGTTTGCATTTTCAATATATAAAATTTGTTCACTTTTCACAAAGAAATACATTCTCTCCCATTTTTCTGGAAGCAGATGGCCTGTTCCTTCTGTCTTTTGTTTTCCCTCTTTCAATAGAGGCCTGACTTTAAACAACTCTCGCTCTTCTCTTAAAAGAACACAGCTTTGCAGGCATGGCAATATCTGACAGCGGGATGCCTTTCATTGAGATGATGAGACTGGAGACAGGCCTGGAGAGCCTGACCCCTGCTCTACCCTCCAGTCCACTGCTGCCCTGTGGGAATGGGTTCTCTCTTGGTAGTTGAGATCTTCTACAGTACCTGGATGTCTGATGAGATCTTTAAAATTTCAAAATGTCGATTCAATTTACTAAAACACTGAACAAAGCAAACAAAACAGAGGTGCCTGCTGAGTGCAATCTGTGGGCCACTGGTTGGCAACCTCTGCTAACCGGTTTGCAACCTCTCTCTGCTGGGGTAGGAGACAGTTTCTCTGAGCATTTGCTCCCAAGACATGAGGAGCTAAGAGAGAGAACCACAAAGTAAAGCCTTAGGAAGGTGCTTTTTAGACAGAATGACCCAGAATGTAATGACAGATTATTATATTCTGGTGTCATTTTCCTACTGAGGGGCCACAGGGCAAGCACATAGCTCAGAGAATTCTCCTGAAGGTTGCTGAGTTTCCTCTTAGGTAAATCCTTTTGCCTTACAAGGCTTCCTGTCAGTTAGGCCTGGAGTCCAGAGACCACAGCCAGCCTCTGGGCTCTCCCTATATGGAGAGAGTGGGGGTTGAGCCCTAAATTCAGAGCCCTAACAGCCACATCCCACAAGCAAAACTCTGTATTGTACTTACATTATTAATTCCTGAGTCACAATGTTTCTCCATCGCAACTCTAGATGTTGATTTATATATTCTGGGATTTTGAATTTTTGAGTGAAAATCTGAAACAAACCTAGTATTTTATTTCCTTCATAGGTTTTTCTACCCAGAGGCCTCTAGAATATATTTTCTTTTCATTCTTTTTTTTTTAATTTAAAGAAATCACCAGAATTTATCTAAGTTTGATTGATTTTGCCTAACTTTTAGTTTTTTTACTTGTATTTTCTTCCATGATTTCTTTGACTATTGCTGTTCTTATATTTATTAAGCTTTCTTTCGTGTTTTCTCTTTTGCAAAACATAGCATATGTAAAAGGTCTGCTGGATTGGACATAATTGCATTTACTTCTTTTTTCCTTTTTCTATGAATTCTGAATTAATATTTTAGTAATATGTTCAAAATATTTTCACTCTTTTTCTGTAGTAGCTAATCTGCTCTTCCAGAACCTTTCACTCCACTGATTTTTCAAAAATTAGTTGAAAAGAATACAGTTAAGTTCAGAGCATTTTTTTTTTGCCCATTTCATGATATTAGGTCATAATCAGTGTTCTCTAAAACCTCAATGAAAACAAAACGTGAGGTATTTTATACCATCTCCTGTGTTTTATAATGACTTTGTTCCCCAGACACACATGGGGTGCCCTTCTTCACAGTGCTCACCTCATTCTGAGCTCCCACATTCCCACACGTCCACTGTTTTTTCCCCTCTACATTGTATATTATGAAGTGGGATAACAGAGAGTTTTTCCCACATTCAGAGTTGTGATGGGACCTGATAGATACTGGAAGAGTCAGATTTTACAGGATTTCATAAAGGAAGACGGGGGATGCAGTTTTTTCCCTCTGGTTCTGTTTTGCCAGACTAGAGACAGCCTAGCAGGAAATCTGAGTGCTAACATAGTGTTTCTTTTGTGTAGTGTTGTGGCAGTTTGGTAGTCATGGAGTAATGTCTTCATTGTTCACTTGGATGACTGTCCTGCAACACGACTTCTAGTTTATTCAGTGAGTCATTGCACAAAGCGGGAGCCAAGTGTCAGTTGTCTCCATGCTGCTCCCGGCTGACTCCAGAACTAAACGTCTTCAACTAAAGCATCCCCTCTACAGGCCTGGCAGCCGCCCCTCACCACCAGACCCTGACCCTTCAGGCTGGAGTATACACAATAGAGTTCTACTCAGGGTCCTTCTAACTGCTCCCTGCACATTCTGTGAATTCTGAGTTGTCACAATGTTTGAGTGGCAATTTACTTTTAAACATATAGGAATATAAATTAATTTTATTTATAAACTAGGGGTGGTTAGTTATCATTTGAAGTCCTGTGGTCACCATCCATACTTCAGTGTGGTCATTTGAGTGTGAAGTTTCCTAATCAGGAATCAATACCTGTAGACATGGTCTAGCTCTTAAATTATCCTTATTGAAAACCATGACAGCAAATTTGTTAATTTGCAGAAAGAATATTACACAAAGTTTTAATTGATTAGAAATATTGCTAGGCCCTCCCATCCTCTCAGCTAGTAAATGACAGAGCCAGGAATCAAATGCAGGATTAACTTAAAATTTTTCTTCTTAAGCACTACACTTTATCAGAAGAATCACAGTCATCTGATTGTTAAATAAATCATGTATCTCTACACCTGAATACTATACATATATTAAATAACACATTACCAAAGTCTTTATTTTAACATGGAAGAATATCTTACAGATATTTTATATATAGTGTTAGCTTACTCTACACTGCATAGATTACAAAACAATATTTTACAATGTTACAATCCCATTTTTCTAAACGATTCAGTACCTTTCTATCACCTATCTTTATCTTCATACTTGCCTACTTATCTAGAAAGCATACACACCCAGAGATGTTAACAGTGATTATAGCTAAATGTGTGAACTTATATGGATGTTTTTTATTTTCTCAGCCTTTCTTGCAATATTTCCTAGACATTTTTGTAATGAGTACATGTAGCTCTTATATTGGTGAAGATATAATAAAAGGGAAACTTCAGATTTAATATGCCATAAAAAACTCTTTGCTAGTAAGACTTGAGGAGTGTTCACTCTCACCACACCCCTTTCTAGAGCAGAGGGCCACGCTCAAGAAATACTGAATTGTCACTGTCCTCATGTGACACATGGTCTGGAAGGTGAGTAGCTGGGGCCAGAGAGGAGGAGTCCATGATAAATGATACTATGCAGAACCATATGGGAGCAAACGGAGCCCCGGAGGATCTGCTCACTAATATGAGTGACTTCAGGTGGATTTCTTTGCTTAAAATTTTATTTTGATGTAATTTCATATACACAGAAATGTTGCAAGGGAAGTATAATTTCCCAATACCCTCCACCCAGATTCCCATTTGTTAACATTCTATGACTTTTTCTTCCCACTGTATTTCAAGAAGATTCAGACACAGAGAAAGAGTGGGTCTGTTGAGGTATTTTGTTTTCCAGATTCTCCTAACACTGTTCCCCTGTATTACAACCCCCCTGGCACGAACCTTCCTGAACAGAGGCTATAGACGCCCTCCCCTTCCTGGCCCCACCCCCTCCCTTTGCCAAGAGCTCGGAACAGGAACAAGTGTTTGGGATGCCGCCGACACAGAGGGACTGTGAGGAAGGAAGCTGGGGGCCTGAGCAGGAGGGTAATCTCAGAAGAAGGGCCCACCCACCACACCAAGCAAGAGGCGCAGGAAGACCCCACACGAACCACGCCAGCCATAGGGGGAGAGCAGGTGAGTCCGTCTGTCTGTCCCCTCTGCACAGATTGTTGGCCCTTCCCCAATACCAAGAGCTTCAAGGACACCTGTCCTGTCTGTCAGAGTCTTGACAGCCTTTAAAGACTCAGACTTCTGACAGATGAAGTTCAGGGTGGCCAAGAGTGCCGATGAAGTCCTAGGGAGCAAGGGTCACTTCAAGGCTAAGGCTTCCCAAAGTCCAGGAGAGGAAGTATTTCATGAGCTCAGGAGACCATAAATGGAGACAGGGCTGGGGCGTAGAGCTAGGGATGGGTGAACGAGAGGCAGCACGCCAAGTTCAAAGGCTCCTGATCAGCAAAGAGCCTATCCATCTTCTGGGCACGTGTTGGTCTCCTCCTGATATCTGTCAATGGCATGTCTGCCTTCTGAGCCCACCAAGGGTGCTCTGAGAAAGAGGCATGTATATGTCCTGCTGCAAAGACTGGTCCCCAGATTCTAACAGTGGCACTGTGCTCTAACCCCCACAGGCCTCATCTTCATCATGAACTGGCACATGCTAATCTCTGGGCTTTTCATAGTGGTGCTTAAAATTGTCGGGGTGACCTTTTTTCTGCTTTATTGTGAGTATTTGAGCAACCTCTTACCCCAGTGCTTGTTCTCTGTGTTCTCTCAGAATGCAAGGTTGAATGCAAAGGTTAAATGTCCCAGTCTTTCCACCTGATGGCAACTGACCATCCAAGGGCAGTTGACAATGCCCTTCTCACTCCCCGGCACACCGTGGGCCAGGTTCCTCGGTCTGCCCTGGAATTGCGGAATCAGCCTGTGTCTGATGGTTAACAGCCCACACAGAGCTTTTGCCGTGGGCCAGTTAGTTGGGTAATCTGAGCTGAAATCCTGGGCGGTGCTTGTTACTCTAGCTAAAATTTGAAAATACAGCTCCAGTTCGATGCAATGATAAGGCTGAGGTAGGAGCTGATTACAGGATAATGGGATTTTACGGAGGGAGAAATTTCCCTATACATACACAGAAACGTATTCATCCAAATATGCTTAGAAAAAGAGGACTTATATCAAACGGTTCTACTGCAGTAAGAAGAATCCTCTTCAGCTCCAGAAGCCAGTAGGGAAAATTAATAAGGAAGGAAATGTGATCAGGAGGCAGCGTATGGGTAAGAGGTGTCTTCCTCATGACCCAATCTAAAGGCACAATTCCTATCATGTAAGGGCGGGAAGGAAAGATATCAATATGAATAAATGAACATATTCACCAAAACATATACACATCTTCCTTCACTGGCCTAAGTAAGAGAGTTCAATGTTTCAGAGTCATGATCACAGGGCCCAGCAGCCCCCACAGTGATGTTTGTGGTGTTCATCCTGCAGCCACTTTTGGGGCTGCATCAACAGCCGGATTTTTTGTTTGTTTCTTTCTTTCTTTGTTTTTTTTTTTTTTTTTTTTTTTTGGTTTGTTTTTGCAGTCCCACAGATTTTGGGTGAAAATAAAGCCAGCTTCACTTCCACAGAGAGGTATGGAACAGGTAATGTGCACGAAAATAATTTCCTCTCCACTCTCCAATTCTTATGTCCTGAATTCTTAACGACCTTTCTCAAGGACTCCTTCCCCAATAAGCTCTTTTGCAGGAAGGATCAAAACAGACCTGCTGATTGTTATAAGATGAATAAATTTTGAGGATCTAATGTATACCATGTGATTATAATTAATAATACTGTATTATATACTTGAAAGTTGCTAAGAGTAAATCTTAAATGTTCTCGCTACAAAAAAAATGTAATTATGTGAAGTAGTAGAGGTGTTAACTAATCTTGTTGTGGTAATAATTTTGCAATATATAGATGTATCAAATCCTCACCATCACAGTCTTACACCTTATATACTGTATAAACTTGCACAATGTTCCATGTCCATTGCATCTCAATAAAGCTAGAAAAATAAATGCAGCACACCCAGAAGAAAAAAAATGTTCTAATTAATTCTCCTCCTTTTATAGAAGGGAAACCAATACTAATGAAATTTCTGACACTTAGTTTTCCTCTGAGGATGATTTATATATAATCACTGTAATATAATGTGGAAGGACTTTATACACTCTGACATGCACAGCTAAAGGAAATATTACAAAGAAACCCACATCCCACAAAAAAATGAAAGTTTGTATTCAGCACCTTTCTGTGTGCCAAGCACTATGCTCCATCAACCACAAAAGATGAATAAAAACAGGAGGTATCAGTCATCTATCATCCATAAAGCACAAGGCCTGATGCTAGAAGCTCTGGGGGATGAAGCGGTGAGTGGGGCCTGGCTCTCCCAGATAAACACACCTCCTCTTTGAAGCTTTCCCCAGGACCTCCTCTTAAGGACCTCTTGTTACCATATACATCTTTAGGAGAAAGATAAATTCTTGTTCATCTTTGTGTCTGAGGCACCCAGTACAATAAGCTAGATGGTGGAAATGCTCATGAAATATTTATGAAGTTTTGTTCAGTTATAATCCCAACGTAGTTTCTTACAAAAACCAGGTTATTATATATTAAAAAGAGCCTTTGAACTGGGGACTGAAATAAAAAGTGAATGCTAACTTGTTATGCTTCACTAATATAATTATAAATGGTTACTTGGTTGTCTGGGTCAACTGAAGTGGTCTTCAGCCACAATAGATGAAAAACTGGGCCCCTGGGGAGAGGTTTGACCAGCCTCTGAAGCCACTGCTCAGCCAGCCAGTGTTCCCAGGAAAAATGAGTCCTCAGGGAGACCTACTAATCCCCTTGTTTATACTTAAAGAAATAAATGGACTCTTCTTTGCCCTTAGGAAATCTATGGAATGTTCACCTGCTGCATGTCTGTCAATACATCTACTGGTCTTAAAACTAGTTAGTCACAATCCTTAGAGCTGACAAGTGCTAATAAGAGTCAAGAGCTTCCCACTAGGATTATGCATTTTTGTGTAGAGTTTGGGCACCTGAAATGGGGAGAACTTCTAGCAGAGATGCTGGGTGGAGCTCCCACAGCTCCATGGGGTTAACACTGTCAATGGAAGAGATGAGCAAGGAGAGAGGTTTCCCTTCTGGCACTAAACTCACCCATTTATCTTCCTGTCTCCCCTGCTTTTTCTTGGTCTTTCAGACCTACTGCCACCCTAAAAAAAGACATGAAATAGGACTTGGGGTATTGGGCATGACAAATAATGGTAGTAGTTAGTTAGATGGAAGGTTCAAAGAAAGAAAATATCTGAAAAATTCCAGCACAGAGTGGCCAAGAATCCCCTGTCATCCGCACTGTCCAGAGGAAATAGTCACAGAGCCTGAACAGCTTCTCTGATGTTTGTGTGTTATGTTTACCATGAAGCTACCTTTAGATTTTCCTTTCATTTCAGTTCCACAGGTTTTCGGGAGCAGCTCTGCTCCCACAGAAAGCTACGGAACAGGTAAAGTACATGGCAATAATCCCTTCTCCACCCCCTGGTCCTTAAGTACTGAATTCTTAGAGACTTTTCCCATTGTCCCCTTTCTTATGGAATTTTTTCCTCAAAGGGAGCAAAAAGACCTTCTAATTCAACCCCTTCATGTTATAGACAGGGAAACTGAGACTAGACAAGTCAAATTTCTTCCTGCATTGAGGGTGATGTGTATCAACATAATCATTACAAAGAGACCCATATCCCACTATCTCATGACTCAATTCCAGGATTCGTACTCCAAACCACTAATCTCATACTCTCTTTTCTTGATTTCTTTAGTCTGCCCCAGAGGGTGGCATTTTCATGAAGGAAGATGTTTTTTCTTGTCCACCTCTGAATTGTCTTGGAACAAAAGCAGGGACTTCTGTGAAGGGGAAGGATCCAGTTTGGCTATTGTCAACACGCCAGCGAAACTGGTGAGAGCATTGGAATGGTGCTGGGAAGCAGGCGCCCTGCTGCAGCCTCCGTAGGTGGAGATGGGGCGATCTGAGCGGCAGAGCAGGGGGTGGGGCGGGCCTGAGAAACGGGGAGGTGGCTGGCTGGGGGCTCAAGCTCCTGGTTGTGAATCTGGAGGGGGAGACTCTTCTCAGCAGCAGTGGGGAGTGTCCCTCAGGTCCACCTGAGCTAGAGAAAGCCATGCTCCATAGTCTCCCTCATGAGACACAGCAGGGGACTAGTAACCTGGGGGCGAGCCAGGGCGTTTAAAGTGCAGGGAATGGCCAGAGGAGCTGATGTGTACAAAGGTTGTTTAAAAAAACACTCCATGGATGTCAGCTGTACATATATCATCCCAATCAGCCTCGTAAATAAGGAAAATACAAATTAAAAAAAATAAGCAATATCAACAACAAAGAATCAGGTCATAGAAGTGGGACTGCAGTGTACAATTAGGATAATAAGCATAGCTAATGCTGGTAAAAACCTTTTATTATCTCCTTTTATCCTCCTAACAATTCTGAGGAGGTAGTGTTATCGATACTTCATATATAAGGAGACAAGGGCACACACAAGCAAAAATTTGGCCAAGGTCATACACCGAAAGAATTGAGCTGAAATCCTAGCTCCAAAATCCACACACTAATCAATTTTAAATTAGTTATTTTGGGTTGCCACTCCTTGAAATCCCAAACATTTGCTGAGTGCTAGGCGTTGTGCTACAACAGTATTCTGCTTCCCTCTGCTCTATCCTCTTACCTCCTCTAAAACGTCCTCCTGTAATGGAGAAGAATTTGTAAGAGAGTCTTCCCTGAATATTGGTAATAGGCGTCCAACAAAGAGCTGGAGTCAGGACACTACAGCCCTCTAGGTCTACGTACCCAGGTGGGAAGGAAAATGTCTTAAGGTAGAAAACTAGGAGCAAGACAGCAGGAAGAAAAGAGACAAGAAGAGGAGAGGGGCTGGGGGAGAGGGACCAGAAGCTGACAGCCTCTTTCCCACCACTCAACCCTTAAGTCTCAATGCATCTCCATTGCTATCCGTGGCATATTCTACCACGCATGCTTCACGCTCTCCCAGAAAAAGCTCTCCACACCAATGGTTTGCTGATGACTCTCAAGTCTGCGTCTCCAGCTCGGCCCTCTCCAGCCGACCTTCTCTAGACCAGACAGTATATCAAATTCCACTTTGACATTTCCAAAGCACCATAAATTCATGTTTAAA
The DNA here is from genome assembly GCA_029783875.1 of Phataginus tricuspis. Lineage (NCBI taxonomy): Eukaryota > Metazoa > Chordata > Mammalia > Pholidota > Manidae > Phataginus > Phataginus tricuspis. Next base: position 77,445,204 of record JAQQAC010008880.1, on the reverse strand, counting down.
ACTGAATCAATTATATTTTACCTCAGTTGCTCCTCCTCTTGTGTTCCAAGTACTAGTGACGAGTCATGTCACCCAATATCGAATGCTGACAGTTTTCTGGGACATTTTTCTCTTCTCTCCAATGTTATTTGCTAACCAAGTTCTTTTCTCTCTACTCCCAAAGCAAACCATTCAGCTCTCACCTGGATTTCTTCAGAATTCCTCTTTCTCCTCTCCCTTCTTCTGCCCCTTCTTACCTATCCTCCACAGAACTAACATAAGAATATATCTAAGGCTTTAAACTCTCTGTGCCATTTTCCAAACTAAAGTGGGTTAAAGTCCAGTTTCCCAAGCATGGCATATAAGGCCTCATGTAGTCCAGCCCCTGCCTTCTCTCCAGTTTTGCCCTTCAACCTACCTCCCTTCTATCTCTGAACCAAGCAAACTGAACATGTAGCTCCTCAAATGCCCCAGGGCGCTCTGCAGTCAGCCTGTGATCTGATCCTCCCACTTCCAGCAAGTCTAATACTGACACCCAGCAACCACAAGCACTTGACTGACAAACAGCTATCTTCCCAAATTCATCTCTAGTATCACCTCATCTATAGATTGCTAGAAAACCCCAAATCCATGTAGAATTGATCACTCACTCCTTTCTGCCTCTGCCACATCTAGTACAGATTTCCCAGCTCTGCACTGGGGGCACCTCGCTATGCTGGTTAACTCATCTCTCTTCTCTTACTAGGCCTGTGGATCTTCAGCATGTTGGGATCACTGACATTGAGAAATGGTGGTGAAATCTATGCACCTCTTCCCAGAAACATGACATAAGCACAACAGTTTGAATAAAACTCCAAGAGCTTCACAGATCCCCTTGGAAACCAACCATGGCTTCCAGCAAGAAAGTATAGGGTTAAGAATCCTTGTTTTAGACCATGGGTCAGCCAACATTTCCTTAAAAGGCCAGATAGTATGTATTTTGCACTTCTCGGGTCATAAGGTCTCTGTCAAAACTACTTAACACCACTGCAGCTCAAAAGCAGCCAGAGACAATGTGTAAACATGGGAATGGGTGTGTTGCATTAAAACCTTATTCACAAAAGCAGGCTACAGTCTGGACTTGACCCACTGGCTATAATTTGCCAACCTTCTTTTAGATCATCAAGGAGAAACCAATTTTTTTCCACATCCCCAGTGCCAAACACACAAAGGACATGGCAAAACTGTTAAATGAGTAAATATGGTGACTAATTTAAAAAAATGATGGAGTGAGATATTTCAAGATATTTCACTAGGAAAGGAGGAAGAAAGGCAACGGCCATGGGGATTGAGAGAACATCCAAATGGACTTGGCTATCCACTCACTGTAGGAGGTGTGTGAAGAGTACAGGAAAGAGTCCAGGGACTCCCAGATTTCTGGCTGGAGTGATTTGCGATTCATTCATTTAATAAAGAAACTGAGATGTCATGGGTTACTGTCAATTTAGCAAATACTCAACACACACTGATTATTTCTCATGGAATCACCTGCTTTACCCACACACTTTTAAATCTCCCTTGCTAAGTATTCAAGGAATTCACCTGAACCAAGCTCATTTAGAGTGTAAGATTTCTGGTAACGAGACAATCCCACATGGAGAGGCACGTGAAATAAAGAAGTATTTGAACATCTTTAGGCGGTACGGGGCCCCTCCCTTTCATCTTCCAGTATGGCCCCCAGAGAGCGGCATCAACCTTGCTGGAATTTGTTAGGAATGCAAAATTCTTGGTCCCCTGCACCAGACCTACTGAACCAGAAGCCAAGCAGTTTGTGTCTCAACAAGCCCTCCAGGGAATCCTGAAGCTCAGTGCAGACGGAGAACTAGTTCTCTAGGGTTAACGCTGGGTACCAGTGATGACTAGCCTCAGAGCCCCCTGTCGGCCTTGTTCCCAGAATCAGCTATAACCATGGACCCACTGGCACAAGGGAGGCAGAAGGAAAGAACGTTTTGTTGAGCTGTTTATTTTTTTTCTTTAATTTCTAGGAGTTTCTCCAGGATAGAACTGGTGCTGAGAAATATTTTATTGGCTTATTATACCGGCATGCAGAGAAATGGTGGTATTGGATCGACAACTCCATGTTCAATGGCAAGTACGTGAATATTCCACATTTTTCTAAGGATCTCGGTTTGCCTCGAGAAACCAGCCCTGAGGTTCAGTGGGTTTGTCTTGGAAAGAACAAAGACTGAAACTTGGCTCTTTGTTCTAGTCCTCTCCTTCCCTCCAACCCATTTATTCCCAGAGACACAATTTTTGTAAATTTTTATTATGGAAAATACCCAACATTTCTAAGCAGAAAGGAGTATTCATACAACAAATTATTCTCTTTAAATCAAGATCCAAACAAATCCACATAAATGCCATTTGTTTGGTATACCTTGTAAGTCTGTTTAACCCATAGGTCACATGGAATTACTGTGCTTTTACTGTGGCTTCTTTAGGTCATTATAAGCAACTGTATATGCTTTAAAACTATGAACTTTAATACCCAAGAGCTATCTGCTATGTATCATTCCATGGCCTTAAGTGTTGACAGAGAACATGACGTTCCCAGTATACATAAAAAGATTTGAGTCAGACATGGAAGCAAGTCAGTTCTCCAGCCTAAAACTGGTCTTCCCACAGCAGGGAGGAAGTTAATATTCACTCAGTGTCTACTAAATGCCAGGCACAGAGCACTTTCCATGTCATTTCCTGCAGTATTCACAACAATGCTATAGTACACGCTTTTATTAACCCCCATTTAATAGACAGTTGAATCAAGGATGAGAGATTTAGAAATGTGTTGACTATCACCAAGCTGGAAAGTGGTAGTACCACAGTTTGGTCCCACATCTACATGACTCCAAAACTAATGACCTTCCCATGAAACCAGACTCTTTCCAGACAGACTGAAAGGGACTTCAGGTCAGGAAAAAAAAAGTGGGAGGAGGCCAGTGAAGTCATTGCTATCCAGTTGGTGCCTAGCAAAGGAAGAGAACTCTTTCCTCCACCTCTCAGTCCTTCAGCTGTGAACATGCTACATACAATACTAAACCAACGCTTCTGGGAGAAGGAAACACAGGTGACCCATGAGATGTTTCTGACCAAGCACAGTGAGTTAAGTTAATCCAAGACTGTAGGTCCATAACAGGAGAATTGACAGGAAAGGGTGAGTTCAGAGCTGGATTTGGGGATAGAAGAGGGGCTGGGATGAGTTAAAGGTAGGGCTGAGACAAGGGGTCCTCACCACACTCTCTTTTCCTGCTTAGCATTGTCAATCAGCGTCAGCATTTCAACTGCGTGACCATAGGCCTGACAAAGACATATGATGCTGCATCATGTGATGTCAACTACCGCTGGATCTGCGAGAAGAGTGCCACATGACTGTAGTTCTTGGTGGCTTCTGATGAGAACAACAGATATGCTTATGGAGAAAGCAAAGAGAATATTTATAACTGCAACTGGTCCAGAAAAGACAAAACATCAAATTACTGTGTCAATCTCCCACAGGTGACTAACACTAAGGTGAATCCTTAGGGCTCACCTACCAGCCTCCACACAAATATGCTTGCAGACACACAACTGAGGCAAACTCCCCATGCTGAGCCAGCTATTCCCCCAGGGCCCATCTCCTGTGAGAGTCACAAATGCAGCCCTTTTTGTATATGCACAGGTTGTCTAACCAATGATCACTTCATCCATCTGTCTACTAGGAGAGGCCCTTGCCCATATTCTGCTTTGGGGGACTGGAAGCTAGCCATCTCCAGGAAACAGGGCTGGTTTTATGGAGGCCATTCAGCTGTATAGTGATGACGTCTGTTTCTACAGAACTGAGCATTCTGGACTGTTCAGCAGGATTTGGCTTGTTGCCAGGGTCTGCTTTATCCTCAGAGCACATGACCATACCAAGGAAAAATCTTTAGGCCAAACAAGTGTGAATATTATTTAGGGAGCAGCAAGGATAGAAGATGGACGAACTCAGCTGCTGTGGCCCCAACTCTATTCCCAAAAGAACCCTGTTCACATGCCCCTCACCCCCACCCCAGTAGGACAGCAGAGGGGCCCTACTCAGTTTTGAGTGAGGCCAGGCCTGGGGCAGGGCTCCTGCAGCCAACCTTGGAAGAGAGACAGCAGTATTCCTGGGAATGCAGAGGGGTCTGGCCAGGGCAGGAGTCTGCTAAGAACCCCGTCGGAAACAAGCAGACAACCACAGTGGCCAAGCAGACTGAATGTCTGTTCTTCGACAAAGCCCTGAAGAGACAGACACTCATGCTTCTTGGTCTGGGTCTAAATCTCCATGTTTGTAGATTTCAATGACCTGGCCATATTTTTTTAGTATATTTTAAAATTTGGAATAGTCTCTTGGGCTTCAGGGGTCACAATATGCTCCTGCCTTCAGCTCCACAGAGACCCTGCTACCAGGTACAGCCTACTGGCCCACAGCCTTGCACCAGGCAGCATCACACTGCCCAGGACTGGTCCAGCTGCCCCAGGAGTAGAAAAAGAGGAGGGCTGCTCAAGGAAATATTGGGCATAGACAAGGAGTGGGCATATAGCAGAAAGGGAACACCAAGGACAAGTGGAAATCATATGCGGGAAGAAACGGAGCCATATTAGCCATAATGGAAGAAAGGCAAGAAAAAGGTAGAAAGACCTTGAGCAATACTGGCTATCCTGGCTGTTCTCTGCCCTTGCAGGAAAACATGAGCTACATACCCTCCCTCAGTACATAAAAAGAGAAAAGAGATGCCTGTGTTTTTTGAATAACAAGAATTAAACCATAGGGGAAGGTAATATAAAACTAATAGAAATTACAGTCACCTAAGTAAACTGCTCACCATTTATGTATTAAAATGTACTCAATGACTGTGTATATCATTAGATGTATGTCAAAGTAATTTTTGCTTTATTTTTATTACAATAAAGAGCTCTGTTCCTATATCCCTAGCCTTCATAATTTTTGGTTAATTAGCCGGGCCACTTACTGTTGCACAGAAGCTGAATTTAAAACATGAGATAATACATTAAGTGTTAGAACTTGCTTGAAGGAGGTTAGCAGAAGTAATCTGTGTCTGGGGAGGACTGGATGTTGGAATTACATCAGTACTCTGTGGGGATATAAGTTCTTTGATGGTGTTAGCCAAGAATAAAGGCTGCAGTTGAGGAGTGGGGAGAGGCTGAGTCTGTGGAATGTAAAGGAATAAACAGAATTCCACACCAAAGGTAAGCCCCAGAATTTAGGCAACAGAAAGGAAACCACAATCCTTCTGTTTTGAGAAAGGGGAACTGTGGTTGCAACACTTCCTCTTTGACGACAGAATAGATTGCAGACCTTCATAGTCAGGAAATGCAGACATCTAGTAGACATTCCAAATTTTCCCCAAGATGATGAGACACTTCTGCAAAGTTCTAAAAGAGGACCCATGGGCTGGGGTGGGGGTGGGAGCAGGAAGAGAACGGGTGCCCTATAGTTTAAGTTCATTGCCAGCGGGGAGTACAGGTTGCTGGATCCTTGGAAGGGTGGAGAAACATGGCCCTATGGGGCAGCAGCAGTATGTTTTTTTTTTTAAAGCAATGGAAATTTAGTAAACCACTGGATTAGTTTTGACTTTACTTCCAATGTATTATGCAAATCTGTACAGATTTCTTACTCTTTCTGTACCTTAATTTCTTTGCCTATAAAATGGGGCAGTACTATCCCTTTCACAAAATTATTGTACATAATAAATAAGATCCCCACTATTATTTCAGTGGCAATAAACAATAGGGGAAGCATTTTTGTGGACAATTTGAAGTTGAGACTTTCATCCAAGAAATGGCTCTTCAATTTGCTGGAAGCTGAATGTAGGCAAGCCATTTAATTTCTCAGAACCTGTTTATTAATTTATAATATGTGAATAAATATATGCCCAAGCTAGGGAGAAGTGCCTCAAATTTTCTGTGGCCAAGCCACATGATGTCAAAACTGCACTTTCCATGGCTCTGGCTTACGTACAAATTACCCATCCTCTCTCCGTGAGTTAAGTGGTCCCATGACCAAAGTCACTGATGCCCGCCCCTCAGATGTCCGCAGATCAGCACCGATTCGCGACTGAAAATACCAGGCATAGGGAGCCTTTCCCTATTTTCCTGCTGTTATCACCCTCTGCCCTGAGAAGCTGTATTCTCTGTTGGCCTTTGCCTCTGGTTAGTCCTACTTCACTTGGAGTCACCCTCAGCAAAGGCTGAGTAATAATGGAGTAAGCGTTTTACCCTTTGCTTTTACTCTAGGTGCTCAAGGAGACTATCACTTACCATCCAGCAGCCCAAGTATCCTGCAGTGGGTCCTCATGATTCCCTCAGACACCTTCACCACCAGCCAGTGAGTCTGAGATAGCAGATATTTGATTATCTATCAAGCCACAATCCACATTCAATTTCTCATTTCAGGGACAAATAAGGAAATTAATCAAAATCCTTCATTCATAAGACACTCTCATAACTGGTACATAAATGGTCCTCTTTTATTATGTATTTGTTTCATTATTTATTTATCTATATATAAGAATGTAACAACACCCAGGAAATTAACCAACATGAGAACCTTTGTAATAGCTTGTATCTACCCATGTGGTCTTCTCCTATTCTATTACTCCTAAGAGAAATTAAAGAGGACACTAACAAATGGAAATGCATCCCATGCTCTTGGCTAGGAAGAATAAATATTGTCAAAATGGCTATACTACCTAAAGCAATCCACAGATTCAATGCAATCCCTATCAAACTACCAACAGCTTTCTTCAATAAACTGGAACAAATAATTCTAAAATTCATATGGAACCAGAAAAGACCCCGAATAGTCAAAGAAATCCTGAGAAGGAGGAATCAAACAGGGGGAATTATGCTCCCTGACTTCAAGCTCTACTACAAAGCCACAGTAATCAAGACAATTTGGTATTGGCACAAAAACAGACCCACAGACCAGTGGAACAGAATAGAAAATCCAAACATTAACCCAAACATATACCGTCAATTAATATTTGATAAAGGAGCCTTGGATATACAATGGGGAGATGACAGCCTCTTCAGCAGCTGGTGTTGGAAAAACTGGACAGCTACATGTAAGAGAATGAAACTGGACTACTGTCTACACAAAGGTAAACATAAGGTGGATCAAAGACCTGAATGTAAGTCATGAAACCATAAAACTCTTAGAAAAAAACATAGGCAAAAATTTCTTGGACATAAACATGAGCGACTTCTTCATGAACATATCTCCCCAGGCAAGGGAAACAAAAGCAAAAATGAACAAGTGGGACTATATCAAGCTGAATATCTTCTGTACAGCAAAGGACACCATCAGTAGAACAAAAAGACATCCTACAGTATGGGAGAATATATTCATAAATGACGTATCTGATAAGGGGTTGACATCCAAAATATATAAAGAACTCACACACCTTAACAAACAAAAGCAAATAATCCAATTAAGAAATGGGCAGAGGACATGACTAGACACTTCTTTAAAGAAGAAATTCAGATAGCCAACAGGTACATGAAAAGATGCTCCACATCGCTAATCACCAGAGAAATGCAGATTAAAACCACAATGAGATATCACCTCACACCAGTGAGGATGGCCAACATCCAAAACACAAATAACAACAAATGTTGGCGAGGATGTGGAGAAAAGGGAACCCTCCTACACTGCTGGTGGGAATGCAAATTAGTTCAACCATTGTGGAAAGCGGTATGGAGGTTCCTCAAAGGACTCAAAATAGACATACCATTTGACCCAGGAATTCCACCCCTAGGAATTTACCCTAAGAATGCAGCAGCCCAGTTTGAAAAAGACATATGCACCCCTATGTTTATCGCAGCACTATTTACAATAGCCAAGAAGTGGAAGCAATCTAAATGTCCATCAATAGATGAATGGATTAAGAAGATGTGGTATGTATACACAATGGAATATTATTCAGCCATAAGAAAAAAACAAATCCTACCATTTGCAACAACATGGATGGAGCTGGAGGGTATTATGCTCAGTGAAATAAGACAAGCCGAAAAAGATAAGTATCAAATGATTTCACTCATACGTGGAGTATAAGAACAAAGAAAAAAACTGAAGGAACAAAACAGCAGCAGACTCACAGAACCCAAGAATGGACTAATAGTTACCAAAGGGAAAGGGACCAGGGAAAATGGGTGGGAAGGGGGGGATAAGAGGTAAAAAGGGACATTACGATTAGCAGATGTAATGTTGGGGGGGCATGGGGAGGGCTATACAACTCAGAGAAGACAAGTAGTGATTCTATAGCATCTCACTACACTGAGACAGTGACTGTAAGGGGGTGGTGGGGGGGGGACCTGATGAAGAGGGTAGTTTAATAACCATAATATTGCACATATAATTGTAGATTAATGATACCAAAATTAATTATTTTTTAAAAAGGCATTATGATTTAAGGAATCATTTAGACTTCTTTTTTTGTTTCATATTTTATGACTCAACAATATTGTTGAGGTTAATTTTAACCACTGTATGATATTTCATTATGTGCTGTATACAACATGACTGTTGCTGTAGTTGTGCAATTGGATTGTGACAGGTTTTTGCTAATGTGAACATTGTAAACATTGCTATCATGAACATTCTTCTGGTGTTCATACGCAAGAGTTTCTCTTTAGTATATCCTGAGAGAAATTGCTGTTATAGGGTATGTAAATTTTCCACTTTATAAGATAATGCAGAAGCTTCCAGAGATATTATGCCAATTTTCAGTGTCATCATAAACATATAATAGAAATATATAGAAGATTATATTGATTCACATATGATCTTAATCTTTTTCCCTAATTATTAATGTATTATTTAGAGTAGAGCTAGATTTTATAACAAACTCCAAATGTTCAATGGTCTACCAAAATAGGTTTATTTTTCACTAAGGTACATTCATATATTATCCCTGATTGGTGGCAAAGAATCTATTGCACAGGGTCATACACGCTGATGAAGTTTTATTTCTCCCACATATGGCCTTAAGAACACGAGTGAAAGAGAGGATTATGTATGAAGGAGTCTTTGGGACCAGGTTTGGAAGTTGTGCACACCCCATTCCTTTGGCTAGAACTCACTCATGTGTCCACTTCTATCTGCAGGGAATACTGGAAATTTCATTTTAGCAGTGTGTACAGAAAGAATTGGAAATGTGTTTGGTAATCACCCAGCGGTCTCTGGACCCACTAATGTATTTGAATATCTCTTTCAATGTTTATTGTCATATATAGATATTCCCCTTCCATTTGTAATATTTGCCCATTTTTCTGAGTTGTTTGTACTTTTCTTAATGATTTGTAGAAGTTCTTTAGGTAATATTTTGTTTGCTGTATTAATTGAAAATCTCTTCTTCAAGTTTGTAACTTGTCATTTCACTTCCTTTAGGGTGTCTTGATGACGACAAGTTCCCAATTTTAATAAAGTCAGGTGTATCTATCTTTTCTATCAGCTCGTTTTGTATATTGTTAAGGGCCTCTTCTCTAAAGCAAAATCTGAAAAATATTCACAAAATTTTCTTCGAAGAGGTTTATAGTTTAAATACTGACATTTGAGTTCGATCCATTCTGAACTGATTTAGCATATGATGTGACATAGGAATCCAATTTTATTTTTTACCACATGGACAAGTTTTGTCCAGCTCCATGTATTGTTCTTCTTTTCCTCATGTTTGTCATACCAGTAATGCATATAATGTGTGGGTCTCTTTGGGGGTGCTCTGTTCCATTCCATTGATTGATGTATTTTTGAGTTTCATACTGTCTTAATTACTACAGCTTCAAAATAAATCTTGCTTTATTTTGGGCAAATCCCACCCCCTACTTCTTTAGAAAATACTGAAAATTTTGAATATTCTTGGCCATTTACACTTCCCAACAAAATATAGAATCAGGTTGCCAATTTCCATGAAAGCCCTGTTGGAATTTGTATTGTTATAGTATTGAATCAGAAATTTGGAGACAATTTACATCCTTATGGTATTAAACTTTTCTATCCTTGAATTTCATATGTATCTTAATTTATTTAGGTCTTCTTTAATGTTTTTTACAAAGTTTCATAAATATAACTACAAAGACATTATATCCTTTTTTCATAGATATTTTGTGTCCTGATATTATTATAATTCCATTTAATTACATTTTGTGACTGTTTGTTGCTAGTGTATAGAAATGCAGCTACCTTGACCAACTTTTCTATTCTTTCAAATTCACCGTCTATAAATAATTATCTATGACACCATTATTTTTCCTTCTTTAGTTGTGCTGATTAGTACATCAGGTAAAATGTTGAATTAAAGTTGCAATGTAAGGTATCATTGTCTTGTCCATGGCTTTAAAGAAGATGCTTTTTATTTTTCCATATTTATGATGTTTACTATAGGTATTTTATATCAATGTTTTCATAGACTTAAAGTTCCTTTCAATTACTAAGTATCGAGTTTTTCAAATCAAGAATTTATGCTGAATTGGATACTTTTTCTACACCAATTAAATGATAATTATTTTTTCTCTTTGAATCTTTTAATGTGGTAAATTGCACATATATATTTTCTGATATGAAATCTCATGTCCTGCCAGTAATAAACTTAAATTATTCATAGTTTTTATCTGTTTTTATTCATTTAATTTGTTTTGCTAGTATTTTTTGTTGTATTCAAACTTATGAGCAAAATAGTCCTGTTCTTTTTTTTTCTCCTAATATCTTTGCCTGGTTTCAGTGTTCTACAAATTTTCAACTATTTCCAGCACTATTCCTTATGACAAAAAGAAGTGAACACCTAATTCAGATCTCCCCGTTACAAAACTAAAGGACATCATCGTCAAAAAGGAAAACTACTCTGAAGACCTGTAGTTATCTTTATAAAAATCAAGATTTTTTACATTTTATTCAAAAATATCTATATTTGTTTTCATGTGCACAATGTTTAACTACTTATCATCACTAAAATCAGCCCCCCTGAATAACGTGCCATGATTTATCTTGTGGTTTTAGGTACACCAAGCAGGCCATCGGTTGCTTCTCCTAATGTGTAACTCACTTGCTCTAGAATAATTCGCTCTTACCCTTATCTCTTTTAGCCACTTCTTGTCTGGGACTTTGTTCCTTTGTCCCAAAGCCCTAAAGCTATAGAAAGATGATGTTCAACACCTTCCTCTCACTCTGGCAAGCTGGACTCTGATTAATACTGCATCACTTACTACTAACTGGTCTTGCATTACCATGATATAGCCAAAACAATGTGAGTGTAGTGGTTAAAGAGATACATTTTTACATGAACATCTGTAGATAGAATCTTTATTCTGTTCATTTACTTTTGGAAGACCTTAGAGAAGTCACTTAACCTCTCAAAAACTTCGTGCCAAGCACTGTTTTAGGTACTGAGGATACAAGAGGAAAGAAGACAAAGTGTCTGCCCTTGTGAAGCTTAGATTCTAATGGGATGATACCAACAATGAATAAATAAATAATTTTATATACATTAGATGGTAATATGTACTATGAAGAATGTTAGGAAGACAAAGACTGTCAGAGTCAAGGTGGAGACTTGTAATTTGTCATTTAGTGTTCAGAGGAAGCTTTCTTGAGGTGACTTTGAAGAAGTAATTTGTGGGAGTGAGAAAGTATGATATGTTCATGCAAATATCTTGGGTAACTCCACCCAGTGGAAAGAGCATGTAAGGTCCTGAGACTAGACCATACTTGGTGTGTTCAAGAAATATCAAGGATGCTAGTATGTTCCTAACAGACTGAACAAGAAAGAGAGTGATAGGTCATAGGCTCCAATGGCCTGAGGGCTTATAGCAGGAAAAATGGTTGGTAGAGCAACAGCTTCAAAGTTGGGCAAAATTTAAGGAAGGAAGATGCATAATGGTTACAAATAGGTAACAATGAACAAGAAAGATACCTAACCCATATCCAGTCTCACAGGAGTGGAAGAGAAAAGTAATGATATGAGAGGAGCTATAGGTGTACAGTGACATTAGAGAAAATATGCTTCAAGTAGAGCATGAATATCAGTGAAACACTTAGAGCGGAAGTTGAGGATATAGATTTTGAAGATGCTTCCTGAGCTCCAGAGTCATCAAGAAAATGTTTCAAAAGAACTCCTCTGAGGTCATCAGAGAGTCATCAATAATCTCCAAATAGCTAAATCCAACGGTCAAGTCTCAGTCTTCACCTTAGTTGACCTCTCAGGACCATGTAACATAGCTTATCAACATCTTGAAAAACTTCCTCCCCTGGGCTTCCAAGACATGACTGAATTAGTTTACCTCCAGTTGGACTGGCCACTATTTCCCAGCCTTCTTTTTCAATTCCTGTTTATTCACTGATCTCTAAATAACAAAAACTTAGGGCCTAGTCATTTGCATTATCTTTTTCTTTCTTATCTATACTCTTTCCTTGGTCATCCAACTATTCTCACGGCTTTAAATACCACCTACCCTCATTTGACTCTCACATTTATATATCTAGCCTGAACTGCCTTGAACTCCAGGATTTTATATCTAACTGCCTCCTCAACAGATTCTCTTAGATATTTAATATTAACCACTCAAACTTAATTTGTTCATAACTGGGCTCCACATTCTCCCAAAACTGGCTCATTTCATGGTGCTGCTTCAGTTAACAGAATTTTATCCTTCCACTTAAGTATTTACAACAAATATAATCATTAATTCATTTTTTCCCATATCAGACAAATCCTGTTGTTTCTAGAGAGATAAAGATGATGATGACAGATAGATACACAGACAGAAGGAAAAGACACTTAGAAACAGACCGCTCTTCACCTTCATCACCCTATGCACGTCGTTATCACCTCTAGCCTAGATTATTGTAACAGCCTCTGCAGTGAATTAAACTATTGTTCAAAACATTCACTCTCTTCACCTCTGTCACAGCAAAGTTAAACAGGCTAGGACGACTTTATTCAAGGTTATTGCCATAGGAGAGGGAGGCCAGAACTCAGCATGAACTCAACTCCACAGAAACAAAAGGTGGGAGATTTTTAAGCACTGAAACAAGAAGCTACGGGGAAAAGTATTCCAGTTGCTTAGTGGGATAGGCTGACCACTAGGAGGAGCATTTGAGCCTGTAACAAAGTGTCTTTCTTTCCATTACTAGGCCATCTGTGTGCTAACTGGTGTTCCTCAAAGCTAGGCTCCTATCCCCCACAGACACTGGGGATAGGTCGCAATCTTCTTTGATGATTACATTTCAAAAGGACAGCCCCCAGGTCCTTGAGAAAGACCTCCCTGGGTTATGAAACTAGCA